>CM038719.1:37443619-37576119 GCA_021613375.1 Megaleporinus macrocephalus | reverse complement strand
GCAAGAAATAAAATTAGGTAGATAGATAGATAGATAGATAGATAGATAGATAGATAGATAGATAGATAGATAGATAGATAGATGCAAGAAATAAAATTAGATAGATATATAGATTGATAGATTGATAAAATAAATAAATGCAAGAAATAAAATTAGATAGATAGATAGATAGATAGATAGATAGATAGATAGATAGATAGATAGATAGATAGATAGATAGATAGATATATGCAAGAAATAAAATTAGATAGATAGATAGATAGATAGATAGATAGATAGATAGATAGATAGAATATGAAAGGGAATAAATAAAATTAATATTAAACTATATTAAATTAATAAATAAACAATCAGACAGACAGAATCTTCTCCACAACAGCCCCACCACCCAGCAATAGAGATCTGGGTCAACACCATCTTCAGATCCTGGCAACCATCTCTTATGTTCAATGTGTTCAATAAGAATTGAAATCTGAATGAACTGACAGCCCCTTCATGTGTACACAGTTATCAGGGAAGGGTCTCAGACTCCTTCCACTCCGAGTTCTCACCACAGAGCAGCTGAATTAGGACGTTCTCAGGCTTGTTCCTGTAAGAACAGGGTTTGAATGCTGAGGGTGAAACTGGAGAGCTCAGTTCTAAAAACCTTATGGTGTGACATTACAGTTCTGAGCATGTCTCAGAGCCCGGGCAGCCAATGAGAACACAGTGTGCATACGATTTGTGGGGGACTGGACAGAGTCACAGATGGGTCACAGCGACACGCAGGTCAGACTGACACAACCAGACGAAACCTGATCTTGAGGGGTCCCAACTGGGGATACTAGTAAACTAAGCTAGCATGTCCGGCTACATTACAATTCCTGAGCGCATTACACCAATCACACTGTATCTCTCTCTCTCTCTCTCTCTCTCACACACACACACACACTCTCTCTATCCAGACGGACTCCCAGTGTCTAAAGAACCAGTCTATAAAACTAAGCTCATTTAGCCTCCATATGGGTTCTTTGGGAGTTACTGTTGTCATATTGGGAACGTTTTCTAGAACGCTGCTAATAATCCCATTCAGTATAATGAGAACCTGGAGCACACCAGATAAGTGGTCTTCATTATCTTTTCTCAGTATAACGTGTATACATTGGAATTAAATGGCACTCTTCAGGAACATAGTGCAACAGCAGCACATCACACAAAAGCTGACCAAAAACTGTCCCCACTTTTAATGTAAGTCAATGGAACCAGATTTTTTTCCAGGCTGTTTTGAAGCATTTTTATTGGTCCATGCATCATGAAATTTCCAAACAATGTAAACGGCAGCTAATATTTTGTTAAAATGTGTCACAGTTTTTATTTTGTAGGTAAATGGCAGTTCATAGTAGAGTTAGGTGGGGTCCCGGACCCCCCCCCACGAGCAAGGAAACTGAACTTGAGCAGGCCCTGTACTGTATTTCTTGACCAAATGAGATTTCCGTAATAACCTGTAAACGTCTTCCAAGTTTTATTGTGGTCACATGCTCAGATACCTTTACAGTGGTGGTGAATGGAACCAGGGGTTTCCATGTCCACACAGCAAATCATCGCTGTCCAATGAAAAACAAGTATTTCCACAATGGCAACTTTGCAGGAGAAGACAAAACTGTCTTTACTTTAATGTAAGTCAATGGAACCAAAATTTTTTACAGGCTGTTTTGAAGCATTTTTATTGGTCCATGCATCATGAAATTTCCAAACGATGTAAACGGCAGCTAATATTTTGTTAAAATGTGTCACAGTTTTTATTTTGTAGGTAAATGGCAGTTCATACTAGAGTCAGGTGGGGTCCTGGACCCCCCACAAGAGCAAGGAAACTGAACTTGAGCAGGCCCTGTACTGGTTTTCATGACCAAATGAGATTTCCGTAATAACCTGTAAACGTCTTCCAAGTTTTATTGTGGTCACATGCTCAGGTACCTTTACAGTGGTGGTGAATGGAACCAGGGGTCTCCATGTCCACACAGCAAATGAATGACAATGGACAGCAACAAAATATATCAATTTTATTTACAATCCAAAACCACTACTGGGGCCGGATAGGTGGGGAGTAGGGGCTACAACATTGTGCATTCGCCTTGCTGCCATGAATAAATACGTTTTAGGTATCAAGCAGTGTATTCATAACCATTTTGTTTGATAACTAATGGAGATATTGAGATTTTAGAGGCAAATTTTACCACATTTGGTTCCTTAAAACCAGAAATACTTCTGTTATCATTGCATCCACAAAAAAATTCAAGTTAAGACTGTACTATGTACAACGTCTGGACTCAAGCTCATCTGGAATGGACTGATCCTCAGTGAAAATGAGTACTGTTGTTAGAGAAGTCCTGCCCAAAGAATAAATATACCATTCAGACTGTTACCAGCATAAAGCTCAAGAAGGAACTATCATGGAATGAGGGTTCACTATTGTTTACCTGCACATGATATATACACATTTCAGTGCAACAGATGCTGCCTTCTAGATGACGTCTTCTTCAAGGATGCCCATTTTCCATGGGCTGCAACAGCATGGTTGCGTAATCAGACAGTGTGAGTGCATGATTAGTCTAGTCCCATGTTAAAAATGTGTGGTGCATGTCCTGGTGTGATTTTGCTGACTTTGCATTCAAAATCGGATTAACTGGTATCCTCTAATGGTTCAATCCCAGTTATATTAGTTTGTGTTTGTGTAATGGGTTAATTCAAATTATGCAACATACACTATAATACTCACACAATGTTGTTTTGTATAATGAGTTATTAGTAATAATCTACCAAAGTGTATATTGCAATCATGTTATGAACTTTGGGGCTGAATCTCAAACAGCTCCCTGCTCCCTACATAGTGCACTATGTATGAATTTACATACAGCCCGACTGTACATAGTATAGATACAAATAGTCATTAGGGATTCAGGCACATCCATATTCTACAACTAGTGCACTGATTGTCTGCAGAAGCTAGAATTTCATAGCTCACATGGTGCACTATTTAGTGAGTATAAAGTCGTTGGGGACACAGCCTGGATTTGATACTCTTTCTGACTGAAACACTAATATTTAGTCTTTTATATTGACCAGCAAATTACTACCACAAGTCTTATACAGCATCAATCCAACCTTGTCCCTGTTTACTCTCTGGGGCTGAATCTCAAACAGCTCCCTGCTACCTACATAGTGCACTAGGTAGAAATTTACATACAGCCCAACAATACATAGTATAGCTAAAAATAGTCATTAGGGATTCAGACACATCCATATTTTACAACTAGTGCACTGTTTGTCTGCAAAAGCTAGAATTTCATAGCTCACATGGTGCACTATTTAGTGAGTATGAAGTCGTTGGGGACACAGCCTGGATTTGAAACTCTTTCTGACTGAAACACTAATATTTTAAGTGTGTAAAACATTCAGATGACAGTCTTTAGTCGTTTATATTGCAGTTTTACAGTCAATACATTTAATTAAAGTCTGTGATAATAATGATGGAGCTGTTTAACGATTGGTATTTTTCAGTTTAAACAGAACCGGGTTCTTGTTTCATCAGTACACTCTGTGGTCCAGCATTAGAGTCAAGGATCATTCCATTTACAGCATTTAAATGATTGTTGGCATGTGGTGCAGTGATACAGAGTTCAGTTGTGATGCGGCCATAGTTTACAATGGCTTTGAACAGGGCTCGGCCAATCAGAACTTAGGACCTGAACTAGCCATTATATAAAAGAAATGTTCTCACCTCCTCTTTCTATTTTTATCAGCACATCACAAACTGTCGACACTTCTCTGGAGCTGTGGTCTGAGGTTTAACCGTTTAACAAAAATACTCAATAATAAAGTTTTTAAAGTTTTTGAGAGTTGGGGCCTAAATGACACCCCAGTCGTGGAGTCAACCAGTGACAGCCATTGTTCTCTGGGGAGACACATGTTGGCAGGTGTGTGTGTGTGTGTGTGGCAGCAGAAGTGTGATTTAGAGCTGCAGTTTCATATTTAACGAGGGGAAGGATTCCCAGACTAATGTGTGGGGCCCCAGGGAGGGTGTGTGTGTGCGAGAGAGAGTGTGTGTGTGTGTGGTGGTGGATGGTGGGGGGGGCGAGGTTGGGGGGTGATTAGAAGGCTTTGCTGGCTAAGGACTGTGATTGTTTACTCTCAAAGAAAGAAAAACAATCTGTGCTAAGTGCTCAGTGAATGGAGCTACTGGAGCCTCCAGCGCTGTTCCTCGGCAGAACCTGCGGAACCTGCGGAACCCAGCAGACTCACATTTCAGATTCCAGCCACGGAGAGCTCTGATATGTGTGTGTGTGTGTGTGTGTGTGTGTGCATGTTTGTTTTTGTATATGTTCAGTACAGCAATATCACTGAAGTAGTACAGACAAAGATAACCTAAAGGGGATGACATATATATATATATATATATATATATATATATATATATATATATATATATATATATATATATATATATATATATATAATCAATAATAATATCATTTTTTCTTTTTCTACATGATTTGAACATGACAGCTGCCGCCTACATGGTGTTAAAAATTCACAGTGAATGGACCAATTGAAACGCTCCAAAATTCTTTTGAAAAACATCTGGTTCCATTGACTTACATTGAAAGTAAATACAGTTTTTGGCCTCTACTGCAAAGTTGAAATTTTGGAGATCCTTGTTTTTCATTGGACAGCGATGATGATATATGATATAATTGCCAGCTGCTGACCTCAAACTGCTATAAATTGCAAATAATTATTATTTTGTATGGAAAAATCTTAGTCCATTAACGTTAATCAAAAAAGTTAGAAAGTTACTATTTAGGACATATGCTGATTACCTTAATACCTTAATATAGGTCTTCATAGTATTTGGAGTACACATATTATAACATATACTATACATACTATACTATACAGTATTTATATATATATATATATATATATATATATATATATATATATATATATATATATATATATATATATTTATGTACAGCAGCAACATATAACATGACACCAAGACCTAACATTGCATGAAAACCTAATTTTGTGTGTGAGTGTGTGTGTATGGGGTGGGATGTGTGTGTGTGTGAAGGTAGTGTAGGAGGGTAGAGTTTCAGGTTCGCTCTACAAACACACTTGGACTCACTCGACTAATTCTAACAGACACTTACACAAACACTGTTTATAGCTCAACTCCCTGGTAACTGAAACCCTGATGAAGTTACAAGAGAGGTGATGGCAAGTCTGCATCTTGGATCCGATTTAAAGGCCAGAGCTCAGCTGATGGGAAAACCAGGAAGAAAGACGAGTATGCAATATTCATGTAACGCTGCTTAATTAAAGTGTTTGGAAAACTAACAAACTATATTTGGACCCACGCTGGAGATTTAGCCTGATATACATACACAAGACTTATTTCTTTATTTTAGTTCTTTATTTTCTTTCATTAGATAATCTGTTTGCAGAAGGAAGGAAAAAGTCAAATGACAATAAATTAAAAAATGAGTTTCCAAAACTGCTGTTTAGAAAATGATTAGTAGATGCAGAGAAAATGAAACTCCTAACAACCACCTGTAACACTGGTTGACTATCATAATCCACTGATTTCAGAGTTTGCTGTCCATGCTTCCACTACTGTGAGAAGACGACTGAAAGGATGTGTATCCTTAAATGATTCAATCCCAGTTATATTATTTTGTGTTTGTGTAATGGTTTTATTCTATGCATGGTGAAGGGTGTTCCTAGGCACAACACTAAGCAAACTAAAACCCACTTCCCTGTGATAAAGTGGGTTTCTGCTTTTATAAAACAGTGGCCAACATACAATATAATACTAATTACTAATACTAATACTAATACTAATACTAATACAATACTAATTAATAATGTGTTAAAGTGTATATTACAGTCATGTCATGAACTGTTGAACTATTTGTTGAATGATAATGAACATATGATAATATCACTGTAAGTTATAAGTACTAATTGACCATCAAATTACTCCCACAGGTCTTATACAGCATCAACCCAATAGTCCCTGTTTCCACTCTGGGAATGAATCTCAAACAGCACAAGTTATTAATTTTTCAGGATATATTTCTAACGATGTTAGATAATCTGTTTGGAGAAGGAAGGAAAATGTCAAAGGACAATAATCAAAAAACAATGAGTTTCCAAAAGTGCTGTATAGAAAATGATTAGAAGATGCAGAGAAAACGAGACTCCTAACAACCACCTGTAACACTGGTAGACTGCCATAATCCACTGATTTCAGGGTTTGCTGTTCATGCTTCCACTACTGTGAGAAGACAACTGAAAGGATGTGTATCTGTAAGGAGAAGGAGTATCAGACCACTGCAAATCTACCAAGACCCGGCCGTCCCTCTAAACTTTCAGCTCAAACAAGGAGAAGACTGATCAGAGATGCAGCCAAGAGGCCCATGATCACTCTGGATGAACTGCAGAGATCTACAGCTGAGGTGGGAGAATCTGTCCATAGGACAACAATCAGTCGTACACTGCACAAATCTGGCCTTTATGGAAGAGTGGCAAGAAGAAAGCCCTTTCTCAAAGATATCCATCAAAAGTCTCGTTTAAATTTTGCCACCTGGGAGACATGTGGAAGAAGGTGCTCTGGTCAGATGAAACCAAAATCAAACTTTTTGGCCGCAATGCAAAACGTTATGTTTGGTGTAAAAGCAACACAGCTCATCACCCTGAACACACCATCCCCACTGTCAAACATGGTGGTGGCAGCATCATGGTTTGGGCCTGCTTTTCCTCAGCAGGGACAGAGAAGATGGTTCCAATTGATGGGAAGATGGATGAAGCCAAATACAGGACCATTCTGGAAGAAAACCTGTTGGAGTCTGCAAAAGACCTGAGACTGGGACGGAGATTTATCTTCCAACAAGACAATGATCCAAAACATAAAGCAAAATCTACAAAGGAATGGTTCACAAATAAACGTATCCAGGTGTTAGAATGGCCAAGTCAAAGTCTAGACCTGAATCCAATCGAGAATCTGTGGAAAGAGCTGAAAACTGCTGTTCACAAACGCTCTCCATCCAACCTCACAGAGCTCCAGCTGTTTTGCAAGGAAGAATGAGCAAAAAATTGAGTCTCTCGATGAAAAACTGATAGAGACATACCCCAAACGACTTGCAGCTGTAGTCGCTGCAAAAGGTGGCGCTACAATGTATTAACGCAAGGGGCTGAATAATTTTGCACACCCAATTTTTCAGTTTTTTATTTCTAAAAATAGTTTAAAATATCCAATAAATTTCGTTCCACTTCACGATTGTGTCCCACTTGTTGTTGATTCTTCACAAAAAATTAAAATTTCATATCTTTATGTTTGAAGCCTGAAATGTGGCAAAAGGTTGAAAAGTTCAAGGGGGCCGAATACTTTTGCAAGGCACTGTATATAACCACGTGGGGGATTGCAGCCCCTATATATATACAGTTTTAGGCACTTGGGGGATTGCAGCTTAGCGTCAGTCCGTGCTGATCATTAGATTTGGCCACTGTCTGAAGGTTAGGGATCCTGTCTCTGGCTCTTGATCAAGACACCAAACCCCCAGCTGGGTACTGTGGATAGGGCTGGCCACCTCTCACTATCCCTTAGCGTGTGTGTGTGTGTTCACTAGTGTTTGTATGTAGGTGTTTCACTGCACGGATGGGTTAAATTTGGAGGTCAGATTTCTGTGTGTGCAAATAGCAAATAGTTCTAAATTCCAATTTTTCCAGAAAGGAAGTTTTTCTTTGCTCAGTAAACCACTTTAAATATTCAAACAGTATTAATAGAGTAAGTAGAGCTTTTCCATACGTCAGTGTGTTTATTTAACCCTTTCCAAGCTTCTCCTAAACAACCCAGTATTATTTACAGTTCTCATCTAATACCTGCTTTGACTGCTCAGTACTTCATTAAGCTAAATCAAGATTGCTGCTGAAGGAACTGAACACATTCATACAATGTCTGGGGCGTCCAGGAGAAATCTAGTACTACACTTCTTCAAACTGGATCAAGATATGATCTACTTCTCTCACAATAAGATATACATATTACTTTGTATTGTATGTATGATTATTTATACCTGTTCTAATGATATCTGGTGGTGAAAATATATGTATTGATCAGATAAAGGCTTTTAAACTGACCTTGGTGCAGTAGTGTATGAATGTATGAGGACAGTTGTTGGGCAAAAATATAGATAGATAGGTTTGTTATATACATATAGATGAAAACGCCACTTATTTCATATGCTTATTTGCTGAAATCTCATAAAATAGAGCTAAATTCCTAAAAATAAACCCTCTTCTAAATTCGTCTGGAGCAGTCAATCTGAGCGCGCTCTGTGGTTTGCGCCGGGGGAAGTGAATGTAATGTAGCGCTTGATGACACAGCTCACTGTTGACATAGCAAACTATCAGTTACAGTGTTAATTGAACGTCTAATAGTTAGCATACATGAGATGGCTTGCAGTGGGACACATCTCACTGGGTTTATTTTGAGATTGTGGCCAAATTTAATGATCGGCACGGACTGACGCTAAGCTGCAATCCCCCCCCGCCCCCCCTTACCCACCCAGTTTTCCCAAAGCAAAGCTATAAAAGAGACATTTGAGAGGACACTTTAATATAGACACCTTCTGAATCCTGCCAAGCCAAATTCTATTTGCACGTTACACTTGTTTCTAAATAAGCTTGCGGGTTTGTGCTGCGGGGGTGGGGTCGGGGGTGGATTGGAGCCTGGAGATGGAACGGGTGCGGAGTTTGCCAAAGCGAAGTCATGAATGCTCTCTTTCACCAGCTCACACCTTTGAAGCGAGCTATAATTGCAAGCCTCTTATTCCTCCAGTCAAAGCGGTCACTGAGGAGATTAAGCCAAGCTTTAGTGTCTCGACGTTCGGGGAGAGCTTTACTTCGCTGATATATGTCAGCTAACTGTCGTGTAATCTCTGCTTCAGGCCAAATCCCATCCAATCACAAACAACATCTGCATTCGGAGCCCAAAGAGTGAGAAAGTGAAGCAGAGACTAGTAGTAGAGTGAACATTTCCATTTCGAATCAATGTGAAATCAGCTTGTTTCTGTCATGACTCCAGGTTTTCACGCTCTAATCTCAGCGCGACATCCTTTTAAAAACAATAGCTTGGGGAAAAATCAGGTTCCCCCAACACCCACTATATGGAAAAAAGTATTGGGATGCCTACGGGAGCTTTTATGGCATCCCGTTCTAAATCCATAGCCTTTAATATAGAGTTGGTCATCCCTTTGCAGCTATAACGGCTTCCACTCTTCTGGGAATGCTATACATTGGGAATTTTTGCCTGAGCATTTGTGAGGTCAGACACTGAGATGGTCTGGCTGGCAATCTCCACTCTAGCTCATCCCGAAGGTGTTGGATAGGGACGAGGTCAGGTCTTTGTGTTGGTCAGTCAAGTTCTTCCATACCAAAACTCACCCAAACAGCCTTTATGGAGCTGCTTTGTACACTGGGACACAATCAGTCATGCTGGAACTGTTCCCAAAAAGTTGGAAGCATACAGTTTTCCAAGAATCACTTCACTGAAACTAAGTGAAAAACATCCTTATAGCATTATCCCTCCTCCACCAAACTTTACTGTGGGCACAGTGCAGTCAGGCAGGTAATGTTCTCCTGGTGTTCGCCAAACCCAAACTCATCTATCTGACTTCCAGATAGATAAGCATTATTGGTCACTCCACAGAAGGCTTCCATGCAGCTGCTTGGCCATGGAAACCCAGCCATGAAGCTCCACAGTTTCTATGCTGATGTTATTGCTAGATAGGGTTTGGAACTCTGCAGTTATTGATCAGAATGTTGGGGGCTTTTATGCAATATGTGTCGACGACCCCTCTCTGTAACTTTACATGTTCTGACACTAGAAGTGAAGAAATTTCACAAACTGACGAGCAATAGAAATTCAGTGAGCTCTTTGGAATGACCCATTCTTTCAAAGACTGGCATGGCTAGGTGCTTGAGTTTATACACCTGTAGCAATGGGATAAATCAATATTCAATACAAATCTAATTGTTTGGAGTGGGCATGACTGAGTCGATTCCAAAACAATCACATGTTGAGTCTGAGATGAGACCAAAACCTGGAGGGGACATGGTCAACTCAGGACCCACTAAATTCAAGTCAATATTGAAATAAGGAGTAGATGAGTCAGAGTTAAGACAGGGACCTGAACACATTAGGTCTAAGTCAAGACCAGGAGCAGGTGAAACCAAGTCAAGATCGAGATCTGGACTTGTTGAGTCAGAGTCAAGACTAGGACCAGGTAAGACAGAGTCAAAATCAAAACCTAAACATTGAGTCAATTGTTATGTCCCATTTTCTAGACAGTCATGTTTCCATAATCCATAAAAATAATTCCAACATTGCAGTGGCACATAGGAAATTGCCCTTGACTTCAGACTGTTAAGACTAAGACTATCAGTTTGGGGTCGTGAGAAAATATGCAGTCTTAATATTAATTGTAGTGAACGCTTTAAAAAACATATGTTTCCTCTATATAGATTATTTATACCTTTCTTGGCACATGTTTGCTTGTACATGTGCTTTCAGCTGACGCTGAACATGAGCAGGATAGTATAATCACGCTAAAATAAAACTAATGGATAAAGATCTCCATGCAGAAGAACCTTAACCTAAACAAGAACTAAACGCATTAAATTCTATTAATAAAAACTTAAAGGCATTAATTTAAAGGGGACCTATTATGCTTTTCTAATTTTTCTGTTGTTGTTGTAGTACACGCCAGAAAAAAAAATCTCTCTCCCACCGAAACCACTTTTCACAGCTTCCTGAAAAGACTAAATGGAATTCCAGCTCTTTATCCTGTTACAATATGACATCATCATGGAGCACAATCCTTATTTCCTAAGTACCAGCAAGCTTGGCACCACTTCACACTATGTTTAGCAGTTACTGAATGCTGGGAAGTGCTCTGGAGGTTGACCAATCAGAGTAGAGCGGGCAAATAGAGCAATCAGAGCACAGTGGGTTCATTGGGAGGCGGAGCTTAAAGATACCACTTTACATTTTATCCATATAATCTTACAAGTAACTGTTTTTGCTGATTCATTACTAGATTTTGCAACAATAATATATAATTTAGCATAACTGGCTGTGTTGCTATGCTCAAAGTAAACATTTATATGATGCTCGGATTTCTGAAAGAACTGCAGGGCTTTGCTTTGTACGTTCTCATTGGTGCAGATTAGTATGGGTCTTGAGATTACTTTTGAGATGACTTTTTCCAAGAAGTAATCCTGTTGCCCACAAGTTTCCCAACGTTCCATAACATCCAGCGACGTCTTTACTATGTTTCCAAGAAACGGACCAATAGGAATGCTCTGAAACGACTCCGCTTAAAATCTTAACTTCCATTAAACAATAAGAAGGTGGTTTAGTTTCCACAGCGCCCATCAACTCACCTCCTGAACTTGGGAAAGTCCCACACGCTTTCCTCTTGTTCTCCCCATTTTCTCCGCTGTCATTCTTTCTTAAAGCACTTCTCTCATTCCTCCTCTCTTTCCCTCTCTTTAGCTGGGCTAGAAGCTGGACCGGAGTCAGCTCCTTGCTGAAGTCCAGGGCCTGTTGAGGCAGGTCCTCGAAGAAGAAAGAGCCTTTCTTCAGCCTGATAGGCCGATGTGACGAGGGCCCTCAATAGCTCGACTCCTTTGAAGAGTGACTTGTGAAGCCTGTCCCTGAAAGCAGGAATTTGATGTATTCAAGTGACTGGGCATCACGCCAAAGATGCACTTCAACTCCTCTGGGTAAAAAAAGGCCTTACCCACCGGCTCTCGCCCTCAGCAGCACAAACTGCTGCCGTGAACTAATTACGAACTGAGCGTTCAGCAGTACGGCTGCTGCAACACATGATATCCTAGTAACTGAAATGATTCTATTAGCTGTTTGTTTTGCTTGTTTCCTGTCAATGGAATAAGACACCTTCACTAAAGATGTCCAGAAATAGGTTGAGTCATGAAATATGAAATATTGGCCAGATTTTTGAGGTTGTAGCTGTTTGTGCACGTTCTGCAAAGTTCTAAAGCCCACAGTTCCATGCCAGGGGGAGAAAAGCTCTCTTTCATGGCTGCCTGAAATGCCCTTTTCTCTGTTACAAGATGACATCATCTTGGAGCACAATCTCTATCACAGGCCTACAGGCAAACTTGGCCCAACCTCACACTATGTAAAGTAACTACTGAGGGCTGAGAAGTGCTCTGGAGGTTGACCAGTCAGAATAAAGTGTGTTAGCTGAGCAATCAGAGCACACAAGTCTAAATGGGAGGCGGGGCTTAAAGACACAGGAGCTCTAATAGAGTGTTTCAGACAGAGTGTGAATAAAGATGTATAGCAAGAGAAACTATATTGCGTTTTGGGAAAACTTAAGCATGTACATCTATTCTAGTAGACCCCTGAATATAATTTTGGACCATGATAAAAATAATAACTGGTATAAGCCCACCACACCCACAGTTAAGCAAGCATGTTATGGTGCTACTTTACTGAGGAAGTTGGAAGCATACAATTTTCCAAGAATCACTTAACTGAAACTGAAAACACCAGTATAGCATTATCCCTCCTCCACCAAACTGTGAGCACAGTGCAGTCAGGCAGGTAATGTTCTTCTGGTGTTCAGATAGATAAGCATTATTGGTCACTCCATAGAACACAGTGTCCACTGCTCCTGAGTCCAGTGATTGTGCTTTACATCACTACATCCCTACATCTGAAACTCTGCATTGTGCTTGGGGCTTCCATGCAGCTGCTTGGCCATGGTAACCCAGCCAAGAGGCTCCACACTGATGTTATTGCTAGATAAGGTTTGGTTAGAAAAGGTCTGATGCAGTTATTGATCAGAACGTTGGGGACTTTTATACACTATGTGTCGACAAACCCTCTCTCTACTTAAGCATGTAAATCTATTCTAGTAGACCCCTGAATATCATTATGAACCATAATAAAAATAATAACAGGTACAATCCCAAGCCCACCATACCCACAGTTAAGCAAGCAGGTGCATCATAATATGGTGCTGCATTACTGAGGGGATGTACCAGGATGGAGAATCTCATCATCCAAAGAAACTGAATCTGGGGAGAACTTTTCAACACGACAATAACCCTAAACATACTGCCAAATAACTTGAGGCTGGTTTCTAAAAAAGGGGGTGAACGTTCTTGTATGGCATAGCAAACCTCATGACTTGAGTCTCTTTGAAAATCTGAGAGACCCTGGGAAATTGAAGACAACTTGCCATGAGGAACGTTGCCAAAGCTGAACCACAAGTATGCAAAACAGCGAATTACTTCTTACCATAAACTTTTAAATTTTAAAGGTGGACCTGCCAACAATGGCTTTGCAACAAGGCACCAATGGCAGTATATTGGGGTGTCTGAATACGATTCCCTGCCAGTTTAGTGCTTACACTTATGAATTAAATTTTTTTGTTATTGTTTATACTTATATACACACACAAAGTCAAAATCTGTGTACAGGTGAAGTGCACTGTAGTTATATTAAATAACAAAAAATGTCCGAATACATATCTCCAGCCATATCAAGAAACGAAGAAGGAGAAGTCTGGCACTGCTGAACCCCAGCAAGGTGTTGACTGAATTCAGGCGGGTGAATCTGGCAACCCTCCAGCTTTCCCTCGCCTTTCTCTATCCTTGGTGTACACCTGTGCAGGTCCATGCTGGTCCCAGGGCAGAGCCAGGTTATGGAGATGAAAAAGAGCAGAGAAGCAGGCTTTTCATTCACTGCTCAGGTGCAGTCCTGTTTAAAAAAAAAAAGACAAGCGTCCATGATGCTGAATGTCTTAACATTAATCTCAGCAGCCAGATCACACGGTACAGCGCAGGAGTCACAGCTCGCCCTTCGTTTGTTTTTCATTTCAAGTCAAAGTGACTAGACGTTTCTGAGGATATTAGATATTAGCTCTTTTGCATGAGGAAGGAGAACGTCGAGGAACGTAAGCAAAAGAACAGGTCATTCCAAAAATGATTAAAAGATCAAACGAATATGGGGCTCCTAACAAGATCACCAAAACTGGCCCCATCAGATATGAACAGCCCTTTCATCTTTGAGAGAGAGGAGAACATCAAGCTCCACTCAGGCTTCAGATCTCACAAACATCCACAGGTGTTTCCATCTATACCTCCACTGTGAGAAGCCACCTCAGGACTATGGGTCTGAAAGGATGTGGAGCTCTATCTCCTCACTGAGAAAAGGAGATACAGACACATCAAACAAATATCATATCTGTGCAATGATACTTTGTTTACATATTTGCAGTAGTCCAACAATAGCAAACTGGATATTCTATTGTTTTCAATGGAGCCACAAAGAAAAACTCTCAATTTTCTATTTTGCCAAAATTTACTATCAATCTGATTCTCTTACTCAGTTCATGTCCATGCTGGGAACATCAAATTAGCCTTTTTCTTATAGCTAGCTTAAGACCTAGTTGATGGTGTATGTTTCTAGTGCTATAGAAGGTGTTCCAGACCCGGAGAGGCAATAACAGTAATAATCCTCTGATAGTTGCATAGGGACAGCTCTTGACCAGCCTTAAAAGTCCCTAAAAGACCTAAAGACCTGAAGCTCTGAGACTTTGTAATTACTTCAGCATACAGGAGAGGACAAAATCATTTGGCTGGTAGTGTATCTAAAATGTTTGTCTGGTAGTGTTACTAAAACGTTTGTTTGGTAATGTACTAAAACGTTTGACTGGTAGTATATCTAAAACGTTTGACTGGTAGTGTACTAAAACGTTTGGCTGGTAGTGTATCTAAAATGTTTGTCTGGTAGTGTTACTAAAACGTTTGTTTGGTAGTGTACTAAAACGTTTGTTTGGTAGTGTACTAAAACGTTTGACTGGTAGTGTAACTAAAACGTTTGGCTGGTAGTGTATCTAAAACGTTTGACTGGTAGTGTACTAAAATGTTTGTCTGGTAGTATATCTAAAACGTTTGTCTGGTAGTGTATCTAAAACGTTTGGCTGGTAGTGTATCTAAAACGTTTTGACTGGTAGTGTATCTAAAACGTTTGTCTGGTAGTGTATCTAAAACGTTTGGCTGGTAGTGTATCTAAAACGTTTGGCTGGTAGTGTATCTAAAACGTTTTGACTGGTAGTGTATCTAAAACGTTTGGCTGGTAGTGTATCTAAAACGTTTTGACTGGTAGTGTATCTAAAACGTTTGGCTGGTAGTGTATCTAAAACGTTTGGCTGGTAGTGTATCTAAAACGTTTTGACTGGTAGTGTATCTAAAACATTTGACTGGTAGTGTATCTAAAACGTTTGACTGGTAGTGTATCTAAAACGTTTGGCTGGTAGTGTATCTAAAACGTTTGGCTGGTAGTGTATCTAAAATGTTTGTCTGGTAGTGTTCTAAAACGTTTGTCTGGTAGTGTACTAAAACGTTTGTTTGGTAGTGTACTAAAACGTTTGACTGGTAGTGTATCTAAAACGTTTGGCTGGTAGTGTATCTAAAACGTTTGACTGGTAGTGTACTAAAATGTTTGTCTGGTAGTATATCTAAAACGTTTGACTGGTAGTGTATCTAAAACGTTTGGCTGGTAGTGTATCTAAAACGTTTTGACTGGTAGTGTATCTAAAACATTTGACTGGTAGTGCATCTAAAACGTTTGACTGGTAGTGTATCTAAAACGTTTGGCTGGTAGTGTATCTAAAACGTTTGGCTGGTAGTGTATCTAAAACGTTTTGACTGGTAGTGTATCTAAAACATTTGACTGGTAGTGTATCTAAAACGTTTGACTGGTAGTGTACTAAAACATTTGACTGGTAGTGATCTAAAACGTTTGTCTGGTAGTGTTCTAAAACGTTTGTCTGGTAGTGTATCTAAAACGTTTGACTGGTCGTGATCTTAAACGTTTGTCTGGTAGTGTTCTAAAACGTTTGTCTGGTAGTGTATCTAAAACGTTTGACTGGTCGTGATCTTAAACGTTTGACTGGTAGTGATCTAAATCGTTTGGCTGGTAGTGTATCTAAAACGTTTGACTGGTAGTGATCTAAAACGTTTGACTGGTAGTGATCTAAAACGTTTGACTGGTAGTGTTCTAAAACGTTTGACTGGTAGTGTACTAAAACGTTTGACTGGTACTGTATCTAAAACGTTTGACTGGTAGTGTACTAAAACGTTTGACTGGTAGTGTATCTAAAACGTTTGACTGGTAGTGTACTAAAACGTTTGACTGGTAGTGTACTTAAACGTTTGACTGGTAGTGATCTAAAACGTTTTGACTGGTAGTGTTCTAAAACGTTTTGATTGGTAGTGATCTAAAACGTTTTGATTGGTAGTGATCTAAAACGTTTTGACTGGTAGTGTTCTAAAACGTTTTGATTGGTAGTGTTCTAAAACGTTTTGATTGGTAGTGTTCTAAAACTTTTAACCGATAGCATAGGCTGATATAGAGAAGTTTCGTAATGAATCGACCAATAGGAATGCTCCAGATTGCATTGAAATAATTAGTCTTAATTTTTAATTATGTAGGTTAATGTAAAGAATTTTTATTACCCTAAACTTTGGAGCATTCCCATTGGTCCACTCGTCATGAAACTTTCACAGGACATAAAAAGCTGTTGTGACAAAACATGACAAAAATGGAGATGCAGGTTTTCTTTGGACAGCAGTGATTTTTTTTTTTACTTTATAGTTAAATCAAACATGAGTAATTGCAAAAAGAAATTGCATACCCACATTTGCATTCTCACCTCTCACTTCTTTTCACCTACAGATCGACAAACCGTGGTTTGGCTAGGGGTGCACAAACTTTTTCACACAAGCGGCAGTTCGGCGAGCAGAGAAAGGCTTGAGTGAGACGGGTCCCAGCAATGAGAGCTTATAGAGATGTGAGTAAGGCCCTATGCGTGAGTTTCAAGCTGTGTTTTCTATTGATGCTATCAACACACGGTAAACAAAACAGATTGAGAACAGGCTGCAGTGGCATTCTGTGAACACGCAGTGCTTTACGCATCTGAGAATACCAGCATCCATCCTCTGCTTTCATCACTCTGCATTTTCTCCTGTCTTTGTCTGAGTAATGCAATTACAAATCTTTTCATGACCCAGTTTGAAACGTTGCTATCAAAGTCCTCATTTCGCTCTGGTTCTTTCTTACTCGGCATTCGTTCTCATTGAAGACTCTCAGCGGGTCTCATTCAGTAATGTATGCGTACAACTGATGGAACTGATAGAACTTCTGTAGATCTTGTGTTGGGGAAGTTGTGGCCTGAAGGTTGGGGAACCAGCCTTGTGACCGGAAGGTTGCTGGTTCAATCCCCAAACCAACAGGCAAAGGTATAAAAAGTATTCACATTCAATACTCAGGTAGAAGTATAGATGCTAGGGTTAAAAAATACTTCTGTAGAAGTTGAAGTATCAACTCAAGCTTTTAAAAGTACTGCTTTCAAAACTACTTAATGTATAAAAGTAAAAGTAATGTAAGGAGAAAATGCCATTAAGGACAAAAGCTTAGGCCGCCCACAATGGTCGATAGTGAACTAGTCCACCTCCCCAAAAACCCCATTCTTCTAAAAGCCATATTAACTATAATGTTAATTTATATTAAAATTTTAATTTGGGATGCGCTAGGCTTCCTGTTTCAGCCGCATATCTGTTACTAATGAGCATTAACATGTGTTTCATGGAGCAGAAGATATGATGACTAGTTGTCTATAAGTATTGTAATGAAGTCAAATAATGTTGTTATCAATAATCTTTACTGGAATGTAAATATACATGAATGAAAACAAGCTGAAATGAAATAAGAGTAACGAGACTATGTTTAAAATGTAAGGAGTAGAAAGTACTGATAATGGAGTGTAAATGTAAGGAGTAGAAAGTACAGATAATGGAGTGTAAATGTAAGGAGTAGAAAGTACTGATAATGAAGTGTAAATGTAAGGAGTAGAAAGAACTGATAATGGAGTGTAAATGTAAGGAGTAGAAAGTACTGATAATGGAGTGTAAATATAAGGAGTAGAAAGTACAGATAATGGAGTGTAAATGTAAGGAGTAGAAAGTACTGATAATGGAGTGCAAATGTAAGGAGTAGAAAGAACTGATAATGGAGTGTAAATGTAAGGAGTATAAAGTACTGATAATGGAGTGTAAATGTAAGGAGTAGAAAGTACAGATAATGGAGTGTAAATGTAAGGAGTAGAAAGTACTGATAATGGAGTGTAAATGTAAGGAGTAGAAAGTACTGATAATGGAGTGTAAATGTAAGGAGTAGAAAGTACTGATAATGGATTGTAAATGTAAGGAGTAGAAAGTACTGATAATGGAGTGTAAATGTAAGGAGTAAAAAGTACTGATAATGGAGTGTAAATGTAAGGAGTAGAAAGTACTGATAATGAAGTGTAAATGTAAGGAGTAGAAATTACTGATAATGGAGTGTAAATGTAAGGAGTAGAAAGTACTGATAATGAAGTGTAAATGTAAGGAGAAGAAAGTACTGATAATGGAGTGTAAATGTGAGGAGTAGAAAGTACTGGCAATGGAGTGTAAATGTAAGGAGTAGAAAGTACAGATAATGGAGTGTAAATGTATGGAGTAGAAAGTACTGATAATGGAGTGTAAATGTAAGGAGTAGAAAGTACTGATAATGGAGTGTAAATGTATGGAGTAGAAAGTACTGATAATGGAGTGTAAATGTAAGAAGTAGAAAGTACTGATAATGGATTGTAAATGTAAGGAGTAGAAAGTACTGATAATGGAGTGTAAATGTAAGGAGTAGAAAGTACAGATAATGGAGTGTAAATGTAAGGAGTAGAAAGTACTGATAATGGAGTGTAAATGTAAGGAGTAGAAAGTACAGATAATGGAGTGTAAATGTAAGGAGTAGAAAGTACTGATAATGGACTGTAAATGTAAGGAGTAGAAAGTACAGATAATGGAGTGTAAATGTAAGAAGTAGAAAGTACTGATAATGGAGTGTAAATGTAAGGAGTATAAAGTACTGATAATGGAGTGTAAATATAAGGAGTAGAAAGTACTGATAATGGAGTGTAAATGTAAGGAGTTGAAAGTACTGATAATGGAGTGTAAATGTAAGGAGTAGAAAGTACTGATAATGGAGTTTAAATGTAAGGAGTAGGAAGTACTGATAATGGAGTGTAAATATAAGGAGTAAAAGTAAAATGTCAGCAGTAAAATAATTACTCCAGCAAAGTATAAATAACCAAAATCTCTACTTAAGTAAGGTAACGAAGTATTTGTACTTCATTACTTGACACCTCTGCCAACAGGACACAAGTGAAGTGCCCTTGGGCAAGGCACCTAACCCCCAACTGCTCTTTGAGTACTGTGGATAAGGCTGCCAAATGGTCTGGGCAAGGAAGTTCACTGCACCCTAGTGTGTGTGTGTGTGTGTGTATGTGTGTTCACTAGAGTGTGTGTGTATGTGGGTGCTTCACTGCACTGATGGGTCAAAGTTCTAAAGTTCTCATTCTAAGATGCTGTATTCAAGAGGTCTGTACTGGGCATATTTGCCCTGGAGGGAATGTTAATGTCCATCTTGAACTTAATGCCTGCTACACATAAAAAAAATCATGGCCTGGCAGCACACAATGTTTATTATCCTATTCTTGGATATTGAAAATGTCAATGTGTGTTGAATTGCATTGAATAGCATACAAGTCCTAGAGCTTGATTCCTTCTGATGTCATTGGAAAGCCTGACATCTGCATATTCTTATAGACTTATATGAATTGCTTTTATATGGTACACACATATGGAGCTCCATGCATACATTGGATCAAATGCATTCTTTCCATGGGGATCTTGGAATACAACACACGCACAATGCCTGATAAAGAGATACTCAACATTTTTCTGGCCCCGAATGCCTCTACTGACCTTCCACATGTTCCACTCCACCCCTACCACCTATTAAATCTTTCCCTAACTTCTACAGCAAGCTCCTGCTCATCTTTGTCTTGTTTTGCTATTTCAACTCCACCCAGCTTCCTGTAGAGAGGAAGTGGTCGAAGGAAAACAGATTGGTCTGCTGTTCTACATCAAAGCGCGAGGGAACCTAAGAGGGCAATAAAAATACAGTGACAGAAAAAGCTCTGAAAATTAGCCACAGGTCTGGTGTGAGTTTGTGGATAAAAGCCTGGCGGGCTTCCACAGTTGAGGTTGCTTAGGCTAGTTGAGGACAGTGCCTGAAATACAGCGGCGGAATGATTAGTACGAGGTGTGTGCAACAAAAACACGCTTATATAAAGTGGAGTAGTGGTCAGCAAACGGCAAGCGGGTGTCCTCTTTAGTTTTTACTTACTAAATTCTAAACTAAAGTCAGAAAAAGCTTTTTATTACTAGTTCTGAGACTTTATCGTTACCTTACAAGGCTCTTTGATATAATAGATATAATAGGTTGTTAGGAAATAATGGCATGCCACTGGAATGCTATGGTAAGTGCAGGATGTGATTTTCCACATAAGGGGGCTCTATCACATTCTCTCAAAATGCCTATGGATTACAACATTTACAGTCATTCAAAATCAGCTTAAACGAGAAACCATGATGAGCTTTCTATCGAGTACCAAAAGGAGGAGAGGGTAGTTCTTGAATACAAGGATGTCTAGAGGAGAAGGTAGCTCTTGCGTAGAAGGACATCTAGAACAGAACATAGATCTTGAGTAAAAGTACACCTGGTGGAGTAATTAATTCTTGAGTAGAAGGACGTCTGGAGGAGAGAGTCGTTTCTGAGTAGAAGATCATCTGGAGGAGAAGGTAGTTCCCGAGTAGAAGATCCTCAGGAGTAGAAGGTGGTTCTTGACTAGACGGAAATCTGGAGGAGAAGGTGGTTCTTGAGTAGAAAGACACCTAGAGGAGAAGGCAGTTCTTGTGTAGAAGGAAATCTAGAGATGAATGTAGTTTTTTTTGGTTAGAAGCATGCCTGCTGGAGTAGTTAGTTCTTGAGTAAAAGGTCATTTGGAAGAGAAGGTAGTTCCTGAGTAGAAGGTCATCTGAAGGAAAAGGTATTTCTTGAATAGATGGACATCTGGAAGAGAATGTAGTTCTTGCAGGATGTCTGGAGAAGGTAGCTCTTGAGTAGAAGGACATCTGGTGTAGAAGGTAGTTTCTGAGTAGAAGGATGTCTGGAGAAGAAGGTAGTTCTTGAGGAAGGATGTCTGGAGGAGAAGGTAGTTCTTGAGGAAGGATGTCTGGAGGAGGAGGTAGTTCTTGAGGAAGAATGTCTAGAAAAGAAAGGTAGTTCTTGAGGAAGGATGTCCGGAAAAGAAGGTAGTTCTTGAGTAGAAGGATGTCTGGAGGAGAAGGTAGTTCTTGAGGAAGAATGTCTGGAAAAGAAAGGTAGTTCTTGAGGAAGGATATCCGGAAAAGAAGGTAGTTCTTGAGTAGAAGGATGTCTGGAGGAGAAGGTAGTTCTTGAGGAAGGATGTCTGGAGGAGAAGGTAGTTCTTGAGTAGAAGAATGTCTGGAAGAGAAGGTAGTTCTTGAGTAGAAGGATGTCTGGAAGAGAAGGTAGTTCTTGAGTAGAAGGATGTCTGGAGGAGAAGGCAGATCTTGAGGAAGCATGTATGGAGGAGAAGGTAGTTCTTGAGTAGAAGGATGTCTGGAGGAGAAGGTAGTTCTTGAGGAAGAATGTCTGGAATAGAAAAGTAGTTCTTGAGGAAGGATGTCCGGAAGAGAAGGTAGTTGTTGAGTAGAAGGATGTCTGGAAGAACAGGTAGTTCTTGAGTAGAAGGATGTCTGGAGAAGAAGGTAGTTCTTGAGTAGAAGGATGTCTGGAAAAGAAGGTAGTTCTTGAGTAGGATGTCCGAAAGAGAAGGTAGTTCTTGAGTAGAAGAATGTCTGGAAAAGAAAGGTAGTTCTTGAGGAAGGATGTCTGGAAAAGCAAGGTAGTTCTTGAGGAACGATGTCTGGAGGAGACAGCGATTTGGTGTGAAGGTTACCTCAAACACAACAGAAACTCTTCTGAGATAAACAGCTTCACACATTGGTAACAGCAATGACACGGTTTTGAAGTGCTAGTCATGCAAACCCCTATTCCACAGTGAAACAGAGTTCTAATCAAAGTAGCTTTATTTGATGTTGTCTGAAGATTATCAGGACTGACTCTCTGATACGGAGGAGACCGCAAGAATTTGCACCATCCAGATGAGGGCACTTGGAGTGGAGTGGTGCAGATTAACACTGCTGAAATTCTCGCCTCATATTTTCAACCGAAATGAAGATAACTGCAGATAACTTCCAGTAAGGGTGACTCACGCCACACAGACCTGCTGTATTAGTGCATAGTATAGTGCTTTGCTACCTGGGTGTTTTGGCTAGTACATAGCATAGTGAATAAAAACGATAAGGAGGACTGTAGGTCTCATGTCCCCAGTAGCATGCAGATGTGGGGCACAGGCAATCAGCATGCAAGCCAAATGTGGCCCACATTATCTGGCCCACATGTGCTAAAACAGATCTGGTCCACTTCTGGCACAGGTACAGCAGAGCTGCCTACTGGCAAAATGCATATGAGCCAAAAGTGGCCCATAAATAAAATAAAAACTTATATGGCCCTTATCTTCTAAAATAGATCTGGTCCTCTTTTGGCATAAATTTTGCAGAGCTGCCTACTGGCAACCTGCATGTGAGCTAAAAGTGGCCTACATATATAAAAACCCATATGGCCCACATGTTTTAAAACAGATCTGGTCCATTGCAGGGGCAGATATGGCAAAACAATAAGATAATCCTAGCTTTAATGAATGCAGTAAGAAGCTGCAACCATAACATCTCAGAGATGCCACTGGACGAATAGTTTTTGGTGTCCTACAAAAAAAAAAAGTGTCAAAGAGGTGGTGGATCCACATAAATAAGTTCTGGAACACAGGTACCTGAAATATGAGTAAGATCCAGCGCAAATTAAGCACTGGGCCCACATATTTTTAAAAGGTCCAGATATGGCAGAACTGCCTACTAGCAACCTGCATGTGAGCTAAAAGTGGCCCACATATTCAAATGGCCCAAATGTTCTAAACAGATCTGGTCCACTTCTGGCACAAATACCGCAGTGCTGCCTATTGGCAAACCGCCTGGGAGCCAAAAGAAATGAATCCTATTCGTGGCTGTGATCTGGCTGAATACTGGGCCTTAGAATTCCTGAGTTATGGTTCAATCCAGGTTACGTTTTGGTACCCGGATCCAGATGAAACCATAATTCCACAGTGGAATGTGGGCTGAATGAAGGTTTTCAGTGTGGGCCAGAACTGGGCCATAACTCACAGTCTATAAACCCAGGATCACTATGTGCAGTGCCAAGCGTTGGCTGGAGAGGTGTAAAGGTGTAAATTGATGACTAATGCTTTACTATCAGGCAGTCTACGCTGTACTGGACACATGGGGGTGTCAGCTTATCAGACTGGGTTCAAATAACATTGACGAAGCGAACGAAGGAATAATGATGAGATGGAAGGAGACAATATTGGAGGAGGGAATGGAGGGAATGATGAAGACATGGATGAAGAGAACAATAAATAAATGGATGGGGAGAGATGAAAGGTCAAGCCCGGGGCCGATAGATGAGAGTCTGAACAGTAAGCAGATGATGAAGTCCGAATTTCCAGCCACCTCCGACAAAATTCCACAGAACACTGACTGTGCACGAACGCACAAAGCAGCCACTGTGACACTCACACACACACACACACACACACACACCATAAATCCTTTCCATTTTCCATTTGTAGTCCCCCTCTTTCCCTCCCACCCTGTCCCCCCGTCCACCCTCCTGCCCACCCTGTCCCCCCACATTGAAACACATTAAGGTTTCAACTGTGGGAGTCCTTATAAAGTCCACAGCGTCTCCGTAAATAAAACTAATAAAAAATAGCTAATAAATAAATAGAATGTGAAAGGTCAGCCGGGTGTGTGATCAGCCAGAGTCAGCAGGCGAAAGAAGCATTCTGGAGAAACTGAAGGCTCAGTGGAGACGGGTGTGGTGGGGTCGGGGCCAATGCCATGTCCAGGGTTACAGACCAGCACAGGGCTGGTATTATTCTGGTGGTGGATCCTTCTCAGCACTGCAGTGACACTGACATCATGGTGGTGCATTGCTGGAGTGTTTAAACAGTGTCCAACGCACTGTCCACTCTATTAGACACTCCTACTACTAGCTGGTCCACCTTGTAGATGTAAAGTTAGAGACAGTAGCTGCTGCACAGTTTGTGCTCCTCTAGTCCTTCATCAGTGGACACAGGATGCTTCCCACAGTCTCAGTCCAGGAGTGAAACTGAGGTAGGGCTGGGCGATAAAACAATAATGATAATTATCGCGAAATAGCATTTCCTCTATAGAACTATATGACGTAGTCGATAGGAAGTCGATAGAATTAAGTTCCGTCCGTGTTTTGAGAGACAGCACGAACAGCCAATGAGAATGAGAATAACTAGAGTTCCAGCCATTTCATGCTTGGTTGAGTGTAGGCGTAGAGGCAGCTTAATCCACGTGTTAGTAATTTGGTTACTGCGGGCGTCACAGTCGAGCAGAGAGAATAAAATAAGAGAAAATAATGACAGAAAACATGAACTACTACTGAAAGAAACATGTTACACGTGTTAATAATCTTAAAATAATCTGCTTAGATAAGAAAAACAGGTAAACAGGTGCTGTCCTGTGTTGACAAAGCGCTATGGGATGTTTGAGCTTCAAGTGCTCGGGTCGGTTCTACTGTTTTGATGATAGCCTCTGTGCAGAGCTGACAGAGCACTTCTGTGTGAAACACTCCCACAACTTGCACGCGAGCGATTGTTTGTAGTTGCAGGTAGCGCTCTGGATAAATCCATGCTTTCAGTGGGCGTGGCCACCTTAACAACGCATTGATGCACATTATGTTAATCAACGAGATTTCGTAATCGATAAAGATAAATACGTATGTTGTAGGAGTTCGAGTAAGAACGCTGAGGCAAAGTTGACTTTATAATCAAAAATCTTGAGGAGGGAGCCCCATATATACTGAAACATCTGGTTTTAGACCACAATAATTGATTAGTATGGCGTAGGGCCTCCTTTTGCGGCCAATACATTGTCAATTGGTCTTGGGAATGACATATACAGGTCCTGCACAGTGGTCAGAGGGATTTTAAGCCATTCTTCTTGTAGGACAGTGACCAAGTCACTACGTGATGCTGGTGGAGGAAAACATTTCCTGACTCGCTCCTCCAAAACACCCCAAGGTGGCTCAATAATATTTAGATCTGGTGACTGTGCAGGCCATGGGAGATGTTCAACTTCACTTTCATGTTCATCAAACCATCTTTCTCCAGTCTTGCTGTGTGTGTTGGTGCATTGTCATCCTGATACATGGCACCGCCTTCAGGATACAATGTTTGAACCATTGGATGCACATGGTCCTCCAGAATGGTTCGGTAGTCCTTGGCAGTGACGCGCCCATCTAGCACAAGTATTGGGTCAAGAGAATGCCATGATATGGAAGCCCAAACCATCACTGATCCACCCCCATGCTTCACTCTTTGGGGCTTCTCCACACCGTAACTCTCCCGGATGTGGGGAAAACAGTAAAGGTGGACTCATCATAGAACAATACATGTTTTATTGTCCACAGCCCAAGATTTACTCTCCTTGTACCACTGAAACCGACGTTTGGCATTGGCACGAGTGACCAAAGGTTTGGCTATAGCAGCCCGGCCGTGTATATTGACCCTGTGGAGCTCCTGACGGACAGTTCTGGTGGAAACAGAAGAGCTGAGGTGCACATTTAATTCTGCCGTGGTTTTATGTTTTTTGGATACAATCCGGGTCAGAACCCAACATCCCTTTCAGACAGCTTCCTCTTGCGTCCACAGTTAATCCTGTTGGATGTGGTTGGTCCTTCTTGGTGGTATGCTGGCGTTACCCTGAATACCGTGGCTCTTAATACATCACAAAGACTTGCTGTCTTGGTCACAGATGCGCCAGCAAGACGTGCACCAACAGTTTGTCCTCTTTTGAACTCTGGTATGTCCCAAAATGTTGTGTTATTGCAGTATTTTGATCTAAACTGTGCTCTTACCTGCTAACTGAACTTCACACTCTGCTCTTACTGGTGCAATGTACAGTTAATGAAGATTGTCCACCAGACTGGTCCAATTTAGCCTCACACACTAAAATGACAGGTGTTTCAGTTTCATTGTCTAACCCCTGTATATGTATGTATGTATGTTTATGTGTGTGTGTTTAATTTATTTGAAATACTGTTGTGTAATGTTCATTTGTCTATTATCTGATAGAAAGAAAATTAATGTAAGGATAAACAATTTAACAAAATTTTTACATTTTGATATCTTCACTCCTCACTTAAAGTAAAAAGGCAATAGTGATTTGATTTATATTGTGATATATATATCGATATCGAAAATATTGTGATAAGACTTTTTCCCATATCGCCCAGCCCTACACTGAGGTGATTTAAACTCCAGCAGCACTGCTGTGTCTGATCCACTCGTAGCAGTGCCAGTGATATATTTTTATGCCTACAATAACACTGACTGTGAGCCTGTTTTGCGTCTCACTTCTTGCATTTTTGCTGATCGTATCACGTTCAGATTTCAGTGGACCGCGTGAAAAGTCAGGAGTAAATACCCACAGGGTGCATCGTGTGCGCATTACGATCAGATCCCTCAGAGGTGGTCAGACTTGTATCATGGAGAGAAAACAGTAAACAAAAACAAAGCAGAAATGACAAATGCGCTGGTGTGGTTTGTATCAGTGGTGAAGCATGACTGCTAGAGCGAGGCTTTCAGTCAGGGCCTTTAATGTCGAAACTATACACAGTCGAGTCACATTATTATGACCACTATGACTTATTATGACTACTTTTGACTGTGGCAGCGCGTAGGTGGCAGCGTTATGGTCTGGGGAATGTTTTCGTGGCTTTCTCTGGACCCACTCATCCATGTGGAAGACACTCTCAACCAATGTGGGTCTGAATCCATCTTTGCATGCACCATACATGCTGATTGTCTTCTCTGGGGTGGATGGGGTCTTCCAGCAGGACAATGAGACACGTCACACGACTAGAAATGTCCCACATTGGTTGGAAGAGCTGACCAAGACTTCCAAGTACTACTCTGGACCCCTATTTCTCCAGACTTGAGCATCTGTGGGACCACCTGAATGGTGGTGTTGGCCCTATGGATCCTCCCCCACGCTCGCTCCAGTAGCTGTGGGATGCACTGCAGTCAGCATGGCTCCAGATACCTGTGACCACCTACCAGGATCTTATTGAGTCTCCCAGTCTGGCTATTTCCACCAAGCTGCTAATTAGACCACCACTGGGTGGTCACAGGCTGGAGTTTGGGGAACCAGCCTTGTGATCAGAAGGTTGCCAGTTTGATCCCCTGAACCGACAGGTAATGACTGCAGTGCCCTTGAGCAAGACACCTAACTTCAGCAGCTCTCCGCGCCCTGTGGGTAGGGCTACCACTCTGGGCAGGTGTGCTCACTGCCCTCTAGTGTATGGAGGTGTTTCACTGCCCGGGTGGGTTAAATGCAGAGGTCATGTTCCAAATGGCAAATAGTTCTAAATTAGCATGTATTCAGTTAGTGATATGACTCCTAGAAAGCTTTTTCTTACAAAATTTGAAATCAAAATGTGATTGGTTGACTCCTCTGTCACAAAATTATGCTTGTTGATCTAACATGCTCCAGCCTCTTGTAACTCCTTAGATTATTCATGGTTTCTTGGCAGGAGCTGAAAGTTGCCCAAAGCTTCAGCCATTGTTATGTTTCGTGTTCCTTTCATTGGCTACCTGTTCTTAAATA
Source organism: Megaleporinus macrocephalus (assembly GCA_021613375.1). Lineage (NCBI taxonomy): Eukaryota > Metazoa > Chordata > Actinopteri > Characiformes > Anostomidae > Megaleporinus > Megaleporinus macrocephalus. The sequence continues at coordinate 37,548,255 of CM038719.1, read as the reverse complement.
ATCTAACCAGGAGCAGAACCTTCAACATGATTGCCAGGGGATTAGAATATGTGGTTGGGGCAGCAGTGCCACTTCTTTATCCCCATGTTGGACTGATTGCAGATTTGACGCTACAGTGACTCATTATTACAAGCTGGTAATACTGCTTAGCATGTCTCTGCAACACGATACATTGACAACACTGGCATACAATCAAAATGATTATTTCTACACATTCTGTTGATAATCTCACCCCTTAATAAAGAAACTGGAGTAGGTCTATAACATTTGCAGTGTTTGATTCTATTGGAAAAAACAAAACATTAACTAAAAATGATAAACATTAACTCTAGTTCCTAGAAATCATGAGGCCTGGTCTGAATGCCTGGAAGGTCCCAAGGAAGTAAAATCTAACCTCATCTAGCCAAAAACTGGGGATGCATTGTTGTGAGGAGTCCAGATACAACCCTTAACACATGTTAAAGCAAAGTACAAGCTCCCCAACTCACAGCATGTATTCTCACGTAACCTGATCCTATCATTTAAACTGTGTTAAGATCCTTTCATCTTGGGTTTAAGGCTTGAGCTTGTGCTGTATCTGCTGCAGTGTTGCTGGAAATCTCTCAACACCATGTCTTTCAACATGTTAACACAAAAACATGAACTTTCTCAACACTTTAAAGATAAAAAAGATCAGTAACCCAATTTAACTACATGAGTAAAAGCTTAAGTTCGTACATATGTGCACTTACATAAGCTATACTACTGTAATCTGTCTGTGACAGTAAAGAAATGACCAGTTATTATATGTTGTTGCCTGTATTGGCAATGTATAACTATTAGGGGTGTAAGAAAAAATTGATATGTTAAATATGGGGATATTGGGTGATACTGTATTGATTCTCAAAAACAGTATCAAAACACAGATTCCTGGCAGACAATTAATCATTGTGTGTTGTGTTTAAACCTCTGACCACTAGATGGCAGTGTTGTAATCCATTTTCACCTCCACTCCAACATTAACAAGCAGCACAAGGGCGCAATGCTATTGTAAGCATTGACCAGCCTATTCATATAGTGGTGTGTTTTAATAGTAGGATTTGAAAAATCACAGTATATTGTAATATATTGAATCGTGACCACTGTATCACGATATGTATTGTATCGCCAGGTTCTTGCCAATAAAAGGCCCTAATAACTATATTAGAAACACACATATAACCAATCGTACCACACATTCTATAAACTTATTTTTTTGTTAGATAAATGGGAAAGCTTTTGTTAAACTAGCCATAGGTTTTCATCAAGAAGACTTAGGAACGATGGTGACAAATAGTGGTGTTGCCTGTGAGCGAGGAGCGGGTGGGGGTGTTTTGTTATTGGTACTAACCGTGTGAGCGTGTATAGACTCACACAGAGTGCTAGCTCCAGGGAACGCACTCAGGACCACCGTGGGGGGGCTTCAGAAGAAAAAAAAGAGAAGAAAACTGAGGACTCGACACTTAATCAGCCATCAGTTGAACACAGAGATTTACTCCCAAGGATCCATCACTCTCTGTCTGCCCTCAATCACTCCATTATTAAAAACAACACCTCCCCCTCCCTCTCTATTCTTCCCCTCTAAATACCTTTCCTTCAGCAGCTAAGAGCTTAAAGCCCCCCATTCAGCCGGAGCGAACAAAGGGGGCAGAATCTGTACCTGTCTAACCGAGGGCCTTCTGACCGGTCCCCAGGCTCTAACCTGAAGAAAGATGCGATGAAAGGAAGAGTTTGGTATTTTTCCATCTAAAGCAAGAGGGAGCGATCTTGAGTTTAGGTTTTGGGAAAACATGACAGGGCGGATTTGATGGCGCGGAACAAAACTCACCGGGACTGCACTTCTGGAGTCCATCTGGATATCTTTGATTGCTAATGTGATGTTATTTTAGTGAACTGCAAGATTGGTGGTCAAGGTTTTCTGAAGGCTAATAATACTGTACACTAAATCATTCAAGATCTTTATGGTAATCTATAAAATGGAATATGCTATCAACAGGTTGCGTGACACTTAACCATCTGCCTAGATAAGACAACAATTAAAGTCCATATATAGCAGTAATAAATCGCATTCTGAGGACAGAACAATTAACCATCCAGCCAAATATGAAATATTTAAAAGATGCCAACAAGCTGTATTCTCTGCTCTGAAATCCTAGGGACCCAATTGCAGGTCTCAATGTCCAGCGGGTCTTAAATACCACCACGATCTGCAAAAATGGACACTCTGTGTATATGTATTATATATCAGAATATCAGAAAATGTTCTGGTTCCATTCACATTAAAAGTAAAAGAAAATTTTGGAGATACTTGCAATACATGTTCCAGCCACCAAAGCCAGAATCTATTTCACAACCAGAGGACACTAATCTACCCAAGAATTAACCCTGTTCTTCTCAGTCTGCAATAGAATGCAAATTTTTTTATTCTGTTTATGCAAGGTATAGCCAACATATGCTAACAGAGGAATAGCAGCCTGTAGCCTGTCCCCTTTGCATTAGCATCCAATTCAACAAATGCTGGTCTTTTTCTGGTCTTTGAGTCGGGTAGGCTTGGCTACTCAGAACACAGCATAGCTGAGAAGACTGTAAGCCTAGCTGAAGCCATAAGGAGAGTCAGAGGACTCTAAAAGCTAGTGTGAACTGTAGCCACTCGGCACTGACTGTACTGATGCTAATGCACTCTAATGCACTTTATGTGAACCCTTTGAAAGTATGTGAACCCTTTGAAAGTATGTGAACCCTTTGAACTGCCCTGGTTTTCTACATTAATTGGTCATAAAACGTGATCTGATATACATCTAAGGGCGTTTTCACACCTGTAGTTAGTTTCACTGGTCCGGATCAGTTAATGAGTTTGTGTACTTGGAGCGTTTCCTCCTCGGTTAAGTTTGTTTTCAGACAGGCAAAAACCCAAACGCACTAAAATGCGCCCCAACAAACCACGTGAGCACGTCGTCTCCTCTGATTGGTCAGAGCTATCTGACGTGCGAGCAAGAAAGTAAACACAGGGAGAAGATCTGGTTTTCTAAACTACAGCACATTTCTTGTAGAGCGTATCACGGAGCAGTGGCAGAGACAGCATCTGTTCATAGCTGTACTAATAATCTGATAATATACCAAACTACAGTCCACCTGCAGACCACCCAGCTCACTCCAAACATCAAGACAGCGTCCCTCACTGCTAGTCCAAGAGAGACCTCGCTTCATTGTCCTCGCCCTGTTAGCTGCCCCAGTTCTCCAGTTCTCTGTTTACGCCATCTGCCGCATCCCATAATGCAAAGCACACCTGGTTGCAGGAGATGTTTAGATCAAACTTGAGGAGTATATCTAATACTTGGGTCAGATCAAGGTCGGATCATGTTCTCACCACAAACGACCCGCTTCAGAGTTTGTTTGGAACCGGACCGAGACCACCTCCTTTTTAATGGTCTCGGTGTGGTTGTTTTGGTCTGCACCCGAATGTGATTACTATGATTACCTGCCAAAACGAACTGCACCAAACAAACCAGAGTCCGTTTTAACCGGACTAACTAGTGCTGATGTGAAAATGCCAGTGTAGTCAAAAAGATCCCAAGTCATTCTGATGTAGATTTACTGCAATGTTTAGGGTCATTATCCTGCTACATCACTAAACTTCTACTGAGCTTAAACTGGTGGACAGCCACCCTGACATTATTCTGTAGGATACCTTGATAAACTTGAGAATTCATTTTTCCCTCCATGATGTCAAGCGATCCAGGCCTCGAATCAGCAAAGCAGCCTCAAATCATGATGCTCCCACCACCATACTTCACTGTTGGGATGATGTTTTCATGTTGGTATGCATTTCCCACGTTTTATGACATACAAAGTGCTGCGTGTTCTTCCTGAACAATTCAGCCTTGGTTTCATCAGTCCACAAAACATCTTCCCAGTAGTGTTGTGCAGTGGCAAGGTACTCTTTAGCAAACTTCAGGCATGCAGTGATGTTTTATTGGAAAGCAGCGGCTTCCTCCGTGGTGTCCTGCAATGGACACCATGTCTGTTCAATGATTTGCGTATAGTAGACTCATGAACAGAGATGTTAACCAGTTCCAATGATTCCCTCAAGCCTTTAGCTGTTACTCTGGGGTTCTTTTGTACCTCTCTGAGCATTCTGCTTTGTGCCTTTGGACTCAACTAGGCAGGTCGCCCATTTCTAGGGAGAGTAGCCACAGTACTAAATCATCTCCATTTGTAGACAGTGTGTCTGACTGTGGATGGTTAATACCTATAGTCTTGGAGATTACTCTGTAACCCTTTCCAGTTTTATGCAAATCAACAATTCTTGATCGTCAGTCTTCGGAGATCTCTTTTTTGCGAGGCGTGGTTCACATCAGCGATGCTTCTTATGAAAACTCAAAAAGTTTGAGTGTCTTTTATAAGTTTAGCTCTACACGTCAATTCAATCTCGTTTCATTGATTAGACTCCACTTTTGCAAACTCCTGACTCCAATTAGCTTTTGTTGAAATCATTAGCATAAGGGTTTACCTATTTTTCCAGCAGCACTGTGAATGTTTAATGGATGTGTCCAATACAGACATAAAATATTATAATTGTTTGTGTGGTATTAGATTAAGCACATTGAGTTTATCTATACTTGGCAGTTGGGAGATGTAGATCAGATCACGTTTTACGATGAATTAATCCAGAAAACCAAGTCATTTCAGAGGGTTCACATACTTTTTCTTGCCACTGTAACTTTATAATGTTAGAGATGGAGTCATGCTACGGCTCCAGAGCATCATCAAATCTTTATTTCAGAAAACATTCTGAAAAAATCCTGAAATTGATACAACAAGTCAGTACTACAGTACACAAGTCTTCAGCAATTCAGTTTTAATATGCACAACAGGCTTTCAAAGCAAATCTCTGACTTCACTGACTTTAAGATTGATTTCAGTTAAGACTTAAGAGAATAACCAAGAAAAAATTAAGTTGGTTTTTGATTTAAGAAAAAAAAGCTCTCTTATAAACGTAAAAAATCAGAAGTTTATCAGAAGATTCTTTGTCAGGAAAGCATTTGCTAATCTTTTCCCAGATATTTTATAGAAAGACTATTTTTCTTACATTAGAACAGAACAGTAAAACCCAACAAGCAGTGAATGGAAGCTGAATGTTTAAAAATATATTAACTGGTATTAGTGCATTCATGTCTAAATTTATATTGTTCACTTGGGTCGACTGGCTCTAAGATGGGGGCCAGTGGGGTTGGGAGGGGTTGCACAATGTTAAAACGTTATTATTTCAAAGGTTAAAGCCAATAAATAATCTGAGCATTTTCCATGTTATCCAAACATAAACACTCAAACACTCAATAGCTACCAATTTTTTTAAAAATCTTTTGTTTGTACTGAAGAACAATAAGAATAATAAAAAGCAATTTGGAAGAAGTAGCATTAACACATTCAAGTCTGAACCAGGCCCACGTCATATGTTACACGCAAAGCAGACTCGATAAGAAGATCTGGCTCAAAGCTTACCAAACAGCGGTGCTAAAGATGATCTATCAAAAGTAGAAGATCTCAGAAGACAAGGCCTTTGCCCAGCTTTGACTGAGTTCTCGTTGAATACTAAACAGATTCCTCTGCTTGGGGAAGGGGGTTTGAAACACAACCCACCTTACTAGCACATGCTAATGCAATTACTTGTTTCCACCAGAGAGGCTGCCAAACACACATACTGAGAGTTTATTATAAAATAAACCAGCTGATTTAGACACACAGAAAAATCAAATAGCCTAAAGCTCAGTGGTAAGGACAGCTTCTCCACCCTCCTCAGCCTACTCATCATTGTAATTGTTCCCTTGTAGGCACTGAAGGATATGCCCTGGGATAGATACATATGTGGGATAACAGAGAACAAGGATGTTGTGGTCAGAAGTGGGCAGTGCACATCGGAGTTATAAACCATGGTATACAGAAACAGTTGCAAACGTGTGAACCTGAGTGTACGTGTACACACATCCGTGTTTGTATAAAACTAGTGTGAGAGTGTGTGGTCCGTGTGAGTGTGTCTTCTCATGCCTACAGGCTGAAATGTAAACTGCATAGTTCCTCTGAACAATCGCTGTTTACCTTTCACCGCTGGATTCTACTGACAATAGAGCAGCAGCAACTTTGAGATGAAGAAGGTGCTGCTGGTGTGTGTTTGTATAGGGGGAACTTTGTCTGCTCTTAATCGGGGTAACAGTGTTCAGGGTAATATATATATATATATATATATATATATATATATATATATATATATATATATATATATATATATATATATATATATCCATTATCTTCCACTTTATTCCTCTAGTTGGCCAATCCCAGTGTCATCGGGCGAAGGGAACACCATAGACCTTCTGCATCACCCAACTTCTACTGAGCTTCAGCCATCCTCACATTACTCTGTAGGATACCTTGCTAAACATGAGAATTCATTTTCCCCTCCACCACATGGCCAACTCACAGCTATGAGCAATTTAGAGTGAGCGATCAAGATTCAAGATTCAAGATTCAAGAGTCAAGAGTTTTATTGTCATGTGTCCAGCAGAACAGACAGTTACACTGTATAATGAAATTCTTACTTTGCTGTTCCTCCATTCACCAATAGATAAAGATAACAAATAAAAGAAATAAAAAATAAATAAAAAATATACAAAGAATAATAATATAGGTTGAAGTAAATAAAAGTATTTTTATAGTTAAAGAATAAAAAATAAAAGTTGTGTGTGCTTTTATGTGCAAGTATGAAGAGCAGCAGCCATAAAATGCAAGTTGCAAGTAACAAATGGAAACAGCAGTACAGTGAGTGTAAGGTGCAGTTAAAATCAGACCAGTTAAAACCAGATCAACCTAACATGCATGAGTTTGGACTGTGAGAGGAACCGGAGTACGCGGAGGAAACCCACTCTAGCACATCCAAGCACAATCCAAAGTATCTCCAAAATAGAAACAAACTACTTTACTTTTAATGTAAGTAAATGGAACCAGCCTTTTGATGATATCAGTCTGATACCAGTCTGCCATGCTGATAAGAAAAGCAGACTGGTTGCTTTGAAAGGGTAGTGGTGCTTTAAAGTTTTCTTCTGTTAACCATGGTTACCTCCCAGTAAACAAGTGCAGTCATCATTGCATTGCATCCAAAGGGTTTCACAGGCGAGGACATTGCTGCTTATAAGATAGTACCCCAATCAACCATTTATCCAATCATCAAGAACTTCAAGGAGAGTGGTTCTCAGTGAAGAAGGCTTCAGGATGTCCAAGAAAGTCAAGCAAGCATCAATACAGAACCACTCAAGCAAAGAGAAACTAGATATCTTCAAAATGGAAACAAACTACTTTACTTTTAATGGAAGTCAATGGAACCAGAATTTTCCCCAAACCATTTTGGAGCGTTTCTATTGGTCCATTCATGGTAAAATTGTTAAACAATGTAAACAGGAAAAAAATAATATTGGACCAGAGATGTACGTTTTATATATCGCCACTGTCTAATGAAAAACATGAATCTCCATTTTTGTTTATTTCCTATCTGATTAGAATACAGCAGCTGCCTATTTCCATTGTGTGCTATGTTCATGATGAATGGACCTATAGAAATGCTGCAAAATAACTTTAAAAAAAATTCTAGTTCTATTGACTTACATTGAAAGTAAAGACTGTTTGTCGCCTCTCCAGTACAGTTGTTTTTCTTTGGACAGTCACAACTTATATATTTTATATATATTTATATATATTTCTTTGGACAGTCACGATATACTCTTGAAAAAGTACAAAGAACTAATTGCCAAGCACTTAATGCGGTAGTTCCCAATCAGCCCTGGCTCACTCGGAGACCGTTCTGCTTAAACGGCTTTCTTTTAAACCCTCCCGTTCTTTCTGCTACACACGCTCCTCAGCCAGCCTTCACGCTCCGTTCCCCCTGAGGCCACAGGCAAGTACGAGCCCACCTCTGGAAGATCAAAGGAGGACAAGGGAGAAGAAGTGAAAAGAAAGGAAGAGATGAGGGACAAAGACAGATGACCGTTCCGATGGCCCTCGGGAGAGGATGTCCGGTCCGCTTTGGTAATTTGAAGGAGTACAAAAACACACTTGAAGCACGAAACATGCCTGTGTAAACATACACACTGTCTCTCTGCCCATTGTCTTTACTGTGTCTCTCTCTCGCTCTGCTGACAGCTCGCTTTCACAGCAGGACAGACGAGGATTCTCCAGGAACGTCAATGGTAACCTAAAATGACCACCAACAGGCTGCATCACATGGGTCACAGTTTGTTGACCCACGAACTAGTTGCGTTACTCTTCGTGTCATTGTTCACTTGTAATATCAAGTATTCGTCCATAACAGTATTTACTCAGTGTTTTATGGCCACGAAGATGTAAAACACCAGGTTTGCTAGTCCAGTGTGGTCCAACTTACCAATGCATGTGCATGTGTTTGGAGGGGGCGGAGCTTCTGAAGGTACTTCTTCGGAATCGCATACGTTGCATTCAGTTAAGTCAAGTCAAGGTCTGTTTCATTTTGTATACAGTACTTCAATTTCTAAACACACTTCAGTTCTTAGGAATGTGATTAGGCTACCTGGAACCGGAATATCACCTGTGCAGTCTTAGACACGTGGGGACATGATTGTATTTGTTTTTATTTACTCAGCAAAACATTTTATTTTTTAAATATTCAAAGAGTATTAATAGAGTAAGTAGTGCTTTTCCATACGTTACTGTGTTTGTTGAACCTTTTCCAAGCTTCTCCAAACCAGTATTGTTTACAGTTCTCATCTAATACCTGCTTTGACTGCTCAGTACTTCATTAAGCTAAATCAAGATTGCTGCTGAAGGAACTGAACACATTCATACAATGTCTGGGGCGTCCAGGAGAAATCTGGAACTACACTTCTTCAAACTGGAGCTCAAGATATGATCTACTTCTTTCACAATAAGATATTTATGTTACTTTATATTGTATGTATGATTATTTACATCTGTTCTAATCAGATCTGCTGTTCTTACTGGTGAACATACATTGATAAGATCAAGGCTTTTAAACAATCAGTTTAAGACTTTTGCACAGCAGTGTATGCAGTGTAAGGGACCCCCTTATACCAAGTGTGCTCTGTTTTCGTGCTACACAGGCATTTGCAATAGACCAAAATAGATTTAGTTCCATTTTTGGAGAGGCATAGCTTTGTGAGTTATGTAAGGACAGAGTAAACACAGAACTTCGGTCCCGTAGTCGTCCAGGTCCTGGAATTTGCCCTACATGTGCAGCCTCTACTTTGCTTAGGGGCAATCCATCAAACGGATTCGGTGGTGGGATTCATCATTTCGGAAAACACGGATCGCTGTGATGGCAGGAAGCTTGTCTTGCGACAGTGTTGCTTTCAGAGGTAGCTTGGAACTTGATGTTGGCTACGTTCCAAAGCTGAAGCTGCTGCCGGGGTTAGATGGGTCCTCTGTAGGACTGGCCACTAATGGTAGAGTCCAAAGAGGCTGCAGCACCGTGCCTCTTAAACATTCAAACTTAAACACCTAAATAATATATATATATATCCAGTGACACTAACGGTGGTGTGTTAGTGAGTGTTGTGCTGGTGTGAGTGGATCAGACACTCCTACCTTGCTGGTCCACCTTGTAGATGTAAAGTCCTCTGGTGGGCCAGCAAGGCTGGATTTATATATATATATATATATATATATATATATATATATATATATATATATATATATATATATATATATATATATATTGTCTGATCCACTCACATCCGCGAGTGCAACACACACACTAACACACCACCAGCCTGTCAGTGTCACTGCAGTGCTGAGAATGATCCACCTCCCTAATGATACCTGCTCTGTGGTGGTCCTGTGGGACTCCTGACCATTGAGAAACAATGTTAAAGGGGATAAACAATGTATGCAGTGAATCAGATGGACTACAGCAATATGGGCAATATGTGCAGATATACAGGTGGTTTTAACGTTCTGGCTGATCGGTGTATATGTGGGTAAGTAAATATGGGCAGGATGCATTAGTTGCATCTTCAAAATCACTATTCATTAACACTAATCACAGCTGACTGGAGTGGCTATAGCAGGTTTATATGCGAACAGGGTCTTCTGATAGTGGTAAAGTCAATAAACTCTTCAACTGAGCCTATAGATAAACTTTAACATGACATTTACTGTAAATATCACTGTTTACTTGCTGCTTACATATATGGAGGGAAATATAAGGTCTGTCTCAAAACCTAGTGAGTGTGTAAGTAGGCTGTCTAGGTAGCAGCTGTGTAAGTAGCAGCGTTCTCTCCTCATCTCTCCTCATAAAACAGATTACTGAGACGCTCTAGTTAGAGAGAGACTGCGTCACGGCTTGTTCCCCCCACTGCAGCACGCCACCGGTGGTTTAGCTAGTCGCTAAGTTACCGGCCGGCATCTAAAACAATAGCCAGAGGCTCAAAAATCCGCTAGCATAAATGCTAATGGCTCGAGTATAAAACTGCTAAATGCTGATGGACTTGTTACAGAGTTGATAATAAAATACTGTTTTGTGTGATTATATGACCAGAAACACATTAAAACTCCAGAGAGAATCAAAATAACTCACATTTTAAAACCACTTCACTGCTCGTAGATTTGCCTGTGTTGCATCATGGGATTGTCTTAGCGGCTGAGGAAGCGTTTGATGCTTTCTTAAAATCAGGTCTAAATAAGGTTCCTCAGTAGACAGCATGTTTAAGGTGTATAAGTATTGGGACAGTCTACATGTCGGGAGCGCATACTATGATGTAAAATGCTGCCTATGTAGGTTTTGAGACACACTCATAATATCTAAAGTTTACAATTTGCATATCTATTTTTTTCTCAATATGTTAAACTCAGTAAATAAGCAGCACCTTCAGTTCCATTTAGAACAACTAAACATGTCATATGTCCTGGGACGCCCAAACTTTGGCATGCGACTATAGACATGTCTATTTGAAAATGGCACAAACTTTGGTTTTCACAATGTTTGCTGTCTCAGTTTATATGGTGGCTATATTTGTATTATATTGTATTAGATGGTGAAGAGTGATCAGATGAATTGCAATTAATTTCAAAGTCATTCCCTGCCATGAAAAATGACCTCATCACAAAAATGACAGCATTCCAACCACTGCATTTCAGTCCTACAACACGACCTGCAAACATCATTTCAGTGATGATCTCGTTAGCTCAAGAGAAAAGGTTAATGAGGACAAGACAGCTGATATCAGTCTGTCATGCTGATAAGAAGAGCAGACTGGTTGCTTTGAAAGTGTAGTGATATTTTTATAAGTTTTCTTCTGTCATTCATGGTTACCTCCAAGGAAACACGTCATCATTGCATTGCATCCAAAGTGTCCCACAGGCAAGGACATTGCTGCTTGTAAGATAGCACCCCAGTCAACCATTTCTCCAATCATCAAGAACTTCAAGGAGAGTGGTTTAATCGCTTCAGGGCACCCAAGAAAGTCAAGCACGGTGTCAAGAAGCACAGCAAAGAAGCCACTTCTCTCCAAGAAGAACATCAAGGACAGACTGATGTTCTGCAGTAAGTATAGGGATTGGACTGCAGAGAACTTGGGTAAAGTTATTCTCTCTGATGAATGACCCTTCAGACTCTTTGGGACATCAGGAAAAATGATTGTCCGGAGAAGAAAAGGTGAGAGCTACCATGAGTCCTGTTTCATGCCAACAGTGAAGCATCCTGAGACCATTCATGTGAAATTGCTTCTCCAAGAGCAATTTCTCCTAATGATCCAGCAGCAATTTGGAGAAACAAAACTTTGAAATTTGAGATCCTTGGCAAGAAAACTCCCCAGATCTCAATCCTATTGAGAACCTGTGATCAATCCTCAAGAAGAGCACTGATTAGGCAAGAATGGGTTGCCATCATTCAAGATTTTGCTTAGAAGCTGATATCCAGCATGGTGAGGTGAACTGCAGAAGTCTTAAAGAAGAAGGGTCAACACTGTAAATATTACGTCTTTGCTTAAACTGGATGTATTTGTTAATAAGAAGTTAACACACGTGTGGATTTGTACTTGAATATACCATATAAACATCTGACAACAGCTTCTAAACAAAATAAGGAATCAAACTTTGTGAAGACCAAAATTTGTGCCAATCCCAAAACGTTTGGCCACGACTGTATGTAATGTCAACCATATGAAGAATAACACCACCAGTCTCTTTTGTATAAAGTTTAATGAGCAGAAATGTATTTTATTCTTGAAACCATAAATATATAAATTATAGTCATTGTGTTTTGAACCAATCAAGGGCATGAAAATTCAAAATAAAAGCTCAGTGATAATATTGGTTGTTTTCCTTTTGAACAATGGTCCCTGTTCTATATATGAAGCTACTAAAAAACAACAACGTTTATATGAATGGTTAGGGTGAAGGTCGGCTATGATACATTTCTAGCTTGCATTATAAATATAGCACCAATTACATCCTCATCGGAGACCTCATAATATTCAGTGAAATGTCAGCGGCGCCCTTAATACAAAAAACAGCAGCAGTGATCCCTTAGAACACCCAGGACACTCTGTACAAACTAAACACTTTCTGTTCGGCCTGCTTCGTCTTCGGTAGCCCACTGAAGGGGTGGGGGGGTGAAGTATATGGCTACTCCATCTAGGCAGCTGAGTTATATTGAAATAGGAGCTAGGGAAAGGAAGTGTGGTGCGTTGGTTTACCAAAAGTTGAGCAATTAGCTTAAAACTACTTTGCAAATACCATTGAGAAGTAGCCCAGGGTCAGGTTAGCAACAATGTGCTAATCAGCTAGCCATGCAAACATTGCAAAGCAAAGAATTTTGAAATTAGACAAAATTACAGAAGATTGGGAACAATGTTTTGTCTCGCTTTGGTTTAAAAACTTGTACTTTGGGTATTGCCTTTATATTCTATAGTAGTCTTGCAAGGCCGGACGTGAACTCTAAGCGTGTTGAACTTATAGACGTGGACTGGATTTACTGGGTGATCTGCTAAGTGCAGCCTGCTCCCATATCATTGCTGTCCAAAGAAAAACAGGTGTCTCCATGTTTATTTTTCTATGATTCAAACACGACAACTGCCATTTGAAAAATTTTATGATAAGTGGACCAATAGAAATGCTCAAAAATAGCTTGGAAAAAAGTCTGGTTCCATTGACCTACATTCAAAGTAAAGTTTTTGGCCTCTCCTGTAAAGTTGCCATCTTGGGACAACAACGGTATTCTCCTAGTCTATTAACATCTGGAGTACAACCAATAACACAAGCAAATCAAACCCCCACAAAGTTTTGTGGCTCATCTCCAAGCTTATTTGGAACTTTCTGTGGGGACTTTTCAGCCAGGCTATCTTCTGTTACGTCCACAGGCTAACGACTGGCTTGTTAGTTAAACGCTGTTGGCTGGCCACCTATTTTGGATTGGATAGGTTCAGAAATTTCTTAGTTGCTTAGTTCCTACCTTAGTAGGTCTACCCATGGTTATAGTTGTCCCCAGATGTTTACATGATCTCTACCGGCCCTTGCGGGGCTATTTTTGTTGTTGCTAGCATCCTTAGCTTGCTACCTAGTAGGATAGCAGATCAACTAAAGGCCTGGTCGAGCGGGACTGATATGTTATTATGGCCAGCAAAGTTGTTCTGGATAAACTTGCTTCAATTTGTTGTTCAGCATTTTTTTTATTTGTTAGAAGTTCTAGATCATCTCGTTTTAGCATTAGTTCCTCACCCCAGTCAGGGTCCGGTTTCACTTAGCAGTGTTATACTGAATGTCCTGCAAAGTTTGAAAGAAATAATGAAACACTGCTCAAAAGTCTGACCTATCTGAGAACATTCCTAAATGGATTCTAACATTTTGACGCACACATGGGATTGATATCCCCTATTGCATCGCTCCCAGCACGCTAGACCCCTGATACAGGTTCTAGATATGCGGGTGCATATGTCATAGAAGCATAGTGCATTCAAAACTCGCTGGAAACATCATTCAGCCTTTACATGGCAATTAAGTGATAAAAGGAAAAGTTCTCTGGACGTGCCTCCAGCGAATGCTGGACTGTCCAGCTGAATATACAAATGAGCAAGCACATGAGCTAGCTTGGTAACTCTCGCTAGGTTAGCTTTTCCTTGGTTGTTAGTTTTCTTTCTGTAAGTCTTATTAACTTTCATGGAGGGACAGCTGAATGAGTGAACAGATGGACAAACGAATGAATGCATGGACAAACGAATGAGCAGGCAGCCACATGAGCGAGCAATGAGCTAGCTTGGTGACTCTGGCTAGCTTAGCATTCGCTTGGTTGTTAGTTTTCTTTCTGTAAGTCTTATTAACTTTCATGAAGGGACATCTGAATGAATGAACAGATGGACAAACGAATGAATGCATGGACAAACGAATGAGCAGGCAGCCACATGAGCTAGCTTGGTGACTCGGGCTAGCTTAGCATTCGCTTGGTTGTTAGTTTTCTTTCTGTAAGTCTGTCTATCTCACTTGGAGGGATGGTTGAATGAATGAACAGATGGACAAACAAATGAATGCATGGATAAATGAGTGAGCTGGCAGGCAGATGAGCTAACTTGGTGACTCTGGCTAGCTTAGCTTTCGCTTGTTGTATTTTCTTTCTGTAAGTCTGTCTAACTCACTTGGAGGGACGGTTGAATGAGTGAACAGATGCACCCATGAATGAATGGATGAACGAATGAAAATCAGGCAGATGTGCTAGCTTGGCAAACCTCGCTAGCTTAGCTTTCGCTTGGTTGTTAGCTTTCTCTCTCTCTTTTCTCCTCTGCCGCCACATCGGCCTTGTTGTTGGTGATTGTAAAGCTGAGCCCTACTGGAGATCTAGGCCATCTGTATTCCCTCAGAATGGAGGTTTTGGTTCTGCGTGATGCTCACGCTACCATTTAAGCATCATCTCGCTAAGATGCTAAGCTGCTTTTGGGAAACCCAACCCAGAATTACGCTGCTTCTAAATAGCGTGATTATGATGTTCACTCGTTCACTTGAATATTAGCTTATGTTCTAACTAGTTATTCCTGATTGTAGGCGCTTCTAAGCCTGTATGTTTGAAGCATAAACACTACCACCCCCCCCAAACGATCCCCTTCTCTCAGGCTACTCATCCTCCATTCCGCTCAACTACAGTGTAATTCGCTCTCGTCTGCTGCGCTATCTCAGCGGGTGAAGCTCAGACAAAATACAACGTTCACCACAATGTAAGAACGAAACGACAAACGAAAAAAAAAACATACGTCCTGCTGGAATATACATAAGCATAATATATTTTCTTAACAAAAATAAAGCATCTTTCCTTTTCTGTCTCTTGCAGCTATTTTTGTCCCATCACGCTAGTTCTGAGATCGACGATATGCTATAATATAATAAACAAGAACAACAACAACAACATCAACAATAACAACAAAGCAGTTTCAGGGACAGGTAGAAAATGACTGTTGTCTTATAATGGATATTACATTGGTTTGTTTTTGTGCTGGGAGAGAAAGAGCAAGAGAGATAGATTGAGAGATACATATATATATATATAGAGAGAGTTTTCTTTCCGCACCTATAAATAGTTTATTCTGAAGAAAAAAAAAACAAAAAAACGACTGGATAATAGTCTCTTCCTGCTGGTCTGCAAAGTTCAGAGTCACAGTCCCCAGAGGAGCGCTTAGATGCTACACAACATAGAACGTTCTGGAGGTTCCAGAGCGGCGTGGCCTTAAGAACGTCCCCCCGTAAAAAAAAAAAAAAAAAAAAATCTTTACTCTCGTCGCCGTGTGGTCCAGCGCTGCACTCGTTCCCCACATTTCTTCCTCGTTTCAGTCTTTCACTGGGTTTCGTTTTTGTTTTCAAATCATCTCGCGCCTCGTTTGTCCCATCAGAGCTCTCGTAGACGCCCTCCAGTGGATCGAGGGCCTTGTTCACAGGTCCTCGGAATGGAGCTACTCCAAAAGGCTTTCTCGTCACGCTTTCAGTCTTAGATAAACTCTTCGTCGTCCCAGTGTATCGTCGTCTTGGCGGTCTTCAGTGTTTGAAGGAGTTTACTGCTGGACAGAAAGCACCTTTAGCGTTGGGCTGGTGTTTTTTTAATCTGAGGGTACAGTTTATCTGGTTTCGTTGTCGACGGCGGTGATGGGATGGGATCGGAGGTCAACACCACAAAGAGCGGCGACCTCACTTCAGCCCCTCCGTCTCGACAGTCCCTCCTCTGGCTTGCTTTCACCTCACGTCCACTGCGAGAGAAGATAAGAGAGGCTGAACGTCAGTAAAGAAAGCAATGAAACACTTGTGTATCAATCAGTGTTGGGGTTGGATAACACATTAGAGTAATGTTACAATGGCTACGTTTACATGCAGCCTGATAATCCGTTAATAATCCGACTAATAGCTCAATCGGAATAGAATACGTCCATGTATACACCTCAATTCGAATAGACTAGTCCAATTAAGGTTATTCCGATTACAATCTGATTGAACGAGGTGGCTAAGCCCGTAAATAATCAGTTTAATAGAAGAATAATAGTCGTGTAAACGCCTGTATCCGATTACATTCCCAATCGGACAGTTTAAATACATTCTGTGTATGTACTGTAGTGTCATAGAAGACGTTTCAACATGGCGGGCGGTAGAAACTGGTCTTGAAGAGACAAAGTTCATGATTCAAACCTTAAAAGATTTAAAAATTGCTAGCAGGATGGATGACTGTAAAGCAATAACGAGCTGTTCAGACGAGTATATGAGCAAAGGAACGACGATGGGTTTACACAAACTATATAGCAAATTAAAAACAGGTTTTTAAGAAGTTTCCCTTCTTTAATAAGTCCGTTAAATATGTTTTCCTGCCTCCGCCATAATTTTAAAGCACTGACTGACCTCGCCTGATGCTTGTTGTCATGGTAATGTTTACACCAAGTTGTACTCTACGCATGCGCATAATGTTGGATCTGATTACTGATTACGGAGATTTTCATCAGAGTGTTGCGCAGGGTGAGCATATAAACACCTCAGTCTTAATCTATAATCGGAATGAATTCAATCGAATTACAGAAAATCTTTGCATGTAAACATAGCCAATGTTACAGTATACTTTCCAAAAATGTGTAACATATATCGGATATTGGCCCAGAATTCCCAAATCAGGGACACCCATGCTGTTTACTCCCATGATAGTGATAGTTACTATCCCATTCCACCTGCTACAGATGTGTTTGAGAGTAACTTAGAAGTAATATAATCCGTAACCAATAACAAGAGTAACTACCCCAACACTGATAATGAGCATGTTCTCTCGAGCTCTTCAATCTGAATGATATTAGCATTGTATTAACATTAGATCCACCAATAAATACACATATTAGAAGTGATTATAAACAAAAAAAGGAAAAGGTGTTAAGCCATTATTGTGAGCCCTGTGATGATTTTACACAAAACACAATCAACCCTTTAAATCAGAGTGAGCCACAAATAGATGAGTGTTGGGGGGGGTTATGTTGAGAGGGAAGGAAAGAAAGACACTAGACCAAAACGATAAAACTATTATTGTTTCTGTTGAAAGTTATTGCTCGGCCTCGCTGCGGAGTTTGTGCTGCAGTGCCATAGTTACCAGCCTAAACACTCCCGAGGCGGCTAACACACAGAGTGATGGATGTGCTGCTGTGCTCTTTAACAGATGGACTCTGCTGGAGGATTGTTATAAGAGCGTCTCTGTCGTAGTAACAGAAAGTGGCCCGAGACGTCCGACTGGAGCGTCGGAGGCTCTGTTTACTGTAAAAGAAGGTTCCAGCGCGAACTGCCTTCCACTAAAGAGGCTGGCAGCGGAACACATCCTGGAATCTTCTGAGAGGAGTTGAAATATAATTAATAAAATAATATAGATAATAAAAAATGGATTCACTTAAAAAGACAACAACAGCCTGTTTTGAATTCACCATTATTGTGATGTCACATGATGTAACTTGAGCTCATTGACATATATACTCCTATAAGACCTAATGCATCTTAGCTCCGCCCAGGGCAGTTTAACTCCGCCTACTCATTATAAGCCTGGGCTGCAGGCACAGTAAGAAAAACGGCCTGTATCTATCTATCTATCTATCTATCTATCTATAACATTTATCTCCATTTTTGTCGATTTTGAGTTTTCTACATCATTTGAACACGCCAATGGTCCTTTACATTGTTTAAAGATTTCATGATGAATGGACCAATAGAAATACTCCAAAACAGCTTGGGAAAAAATCTGGTTCTATTGACTTACATTGAAAGTAAACAAAGTGTTTGTTCTCTTCTGTAAAGTTTCAATTTTGGAGATACTTGTGTGTATATATATATATATATATATATATATATATATATATATATATATATATATATATATATATATATATTAATAATGGGTATAAATAAAAAATAAAAAAAATGATGGAAGATGTTAAAATGTAAGATGCCAAAATGAATCAAATCAATAGAACATATCATGTGATCAATTACATTAAAACCCAATACCACACAAACCCACCCAAACCCACACCCACACACATACACCCACACACACACATATACACATTTCCCACGAGGTGAGCATGCATGAGTGAGTGAACATGCTGAAGTATAATCACACACACACACAGCCAAAAGCCAAAGCGAAAGCACAGCCAATCTGCTCCGCCGCCGGGTGAGGCGTGATTGTGATTGGCTGCCCATCTCTTCCCTGATTGGCCCGTGTCAGTAGGTTGGCAGGGCAGTGGTTCTGAGGTCCTACCTGCAGCAGGTACGGCTCCGCTGGACTTTAGGTAAAGGGGTGGGGGGGGGGGACCGTCTGCCGTTTTTGTTACGACACCAATAAATCCTTGCTGAGATGGGACGGCACTGTTTTTTTTCTGTTTTTCCTTTTTTTACCTTTGACCCTACGGGGGCCTGGAAACATGAGCATGTTGAGAGGGGGGCGGGGCAGTTAGTTAGAGGGGGGTGGGGGTACAGGGCGGGGTCAATAAAGAGATGCCCAACAAGAAGGAAACTCAAATGAGAATGAAATATATTGTACATTCCACAATATATCCCGTTGTTATGGATATATTGAACGTGCAATTGAATATATTTCATTTGGTATGGGATAAAAAAAAAAAAAGAAGGAAGGAGGGAAGGAGGGAAGGAAGGAAGAGAGAAAGTAAGTTAGTCGTAGCATCTAAAGCGAAGCAGACTGTCAGTGTTTCAGCCGCTTTGATCAGCACACACTTTCCTCTCTGAGAGCATCAAAACAGATACACACACACACACACTCACAACACCAGTGGCGTAGCTAAGTTGGTGGGGTGGATGTTTTTTTTTTTGTTTTTTTTTGCACTAGAGAAACACAAAGTGGGCGGAGCTTTATTTAAGCCACACCCCTGCTGTCAGACCTAGAACGGAGACTGCATCCCTGTCCCTCATGGTAAGCACTTGGATCCCATTGTTTTTAACCCTTTAACACCAACTGAGTTATATCAGAGTTTTTAAGACCTGTAAATCATCACTGTTATCATTGTCTCCCTAAAAAACCTGGTGTTCACCTGAATTTTTCACTTTGCTGTAAATGTGGTGAACCCAAGACTGTATTTGATACAGAATGTGTAAAACACTGAATAATATGGAAACCGATTAGATATTAAAAGTTTTTTTTATAAACACTATAGCATTTGTTCTATTACTATACTATAGTGTATGAAAGACAGTTGGCCAAGAAAGCTTGCGGGAAGGTCAGGGTTTTTTGGGACCCCCGCCATATAGGGCCATATACTTTGCGACGTTATCTTTAGGACAATGCAGCTGAGACATGACTGAGACCAGGGTAGACCAGGGTGTGAGAGCTCAGAGAAAAACTTTGATTTAAAATAGGATATAGGGTTAAAACATTGTGTTCTAAATGCCTCCATAAAGGTTTAGATGTACCAAATATAATACAAATTAAAACTCATATATATGTGTTATTTAATTTTATTACTATTATTATTTGTTATTATAGTTTATATAACAATCTTTTTGTAATATTTATTATTTTTATTATTATTTATATTATTATTATTTATTGAAAGGCCTAATAAACTCATGGTTCAGGCTTTAAAGGGTTAAATAAATGTGTCCTAAAATCTGAGTATCAGTGTGTAACATTAAGAAATGCATATTGAAACACATATTGTCTGTAATTAAGTAAACTTAAGTTATGTTTTAATGAGAAACATGATGATTTTGCGTGTGTCCAACTGGTCAAAGCTGTTTGCTGGTTATGTACTGACTAGTGTTTCTGTTGTCACCACTGAAACAGTCACTACTGAAACTACTGGTGAAGTTTCAGTAGTGTTATAATGTTTTAGTAGAGACAAAATGGACTGACTAACTGAGTTATGAAGCACATTCATAAATATATCTGTTCTGTTGGTATGTCTAGTCAGCACCATGTGTATTTATGGTACATACTACACTCGTTACACACGCTCAGGTATCTGCACTCACAGTCCTGTATGATCTGCCGCTGCTGTGTGTATATATAATGTATATATACAAGACGTTCTAGTGAGGAATCACAATATAGGCAACCTGGTTTGACACTAAGCAAAGCACTGTCCTGCTCCACGGCTTCTCCTGCTGGTGAGAACTGCGCTGGGTCCTAAGGGCTGCCTGTGTAGGTACTGAGTAGGAACAGTGGCAGTTGACCGTGGTAAAGAAAACAAAGTTCAAAGTTCACAGTTCAATCAAAGTTCAGTTAAAGAGAGAAGAACATTGCTTCCTTCAACCGTGCGACATCTACGCCACTGACACACACACACACACACACAAACTCTCAGGAGTCACACAGTACTGAACACACAGCTGGACAGCCATTCAGGTATCGGACAGAACAGTATGTGTGTGTGTGTGTGTGTGCTGTCTTTACCTGTGTCTGCTTCGGCATGTTCCGTCACATGGTGCTGTGATACACACACACACTCCAGGTGATCCTCTAACCGAACTAAAACCTCCTTCAACTTCGGCTTCTTGCGAGACGCAAACTCTACCTTCGCCACCTGAGAGAGAGAGAGAGAGAGAGAGAGAGAGAGAGAGAGAGAGAGAGAGAGAGAGAGAGAGAGAGAGAGAGAGAGAGAATAATGTATATTCATGAGTACAGATAATCTTATTTATTAGTATATGAACTTGTATTCAGTAGCATGTACACATACATAGTATATATTATAACTTATCAAAGTATATATCTTATAGTATACATCTTATAAAGTTATATACTGTATACATACTATATATATATATATATATATGTGTGTGTGTGTGTGTGTGTGTGTGAGTGTGTGTGTGTGTTCATATATTCATGTACTCTTGCATGCATTAGTACACAAACTTAAGTACACATAAATATATTAGTATATATCTATATAAAGTTATAAGATACATAGTACATATCTTATAGTATGTATCTTACAAACTTATATACTGTATGCATACTATATATATATATATATATATATATATATATATATATATATATATATATATATATAGCACGCATACAGTATATAAGTTTGTATATATATATATATATATATATATATATATATATATATATATATATATATATATATATATATGTGCATATATACATATATATATATATGTGCATATATATATAAGTGTGTGTGTGTGTGTGTGTGTGTGTGTGTGTGTGTGTGTGTTACATGTCACATGTACACCACATATTCAATGATATATACTACAATACACATAAGCCAATGTTTCCAATCCCTTAACAGGTCAATACCAGAGGCACTCCAGTTTCAGTGTGTGCAGAGACCAAACATTCAAACACTGTATCTGAACACCATTGCACACACGTACACACACTCACACACACACACACACACGCACACAGGTTTGTTTTGGTGAATTTATGGGGCCATTACATAGACCTCCAGTGAAAGACTTACCTAAACCTCAACCATAACCCCTACTAGCCTAACCCTAAGTTTAACTTTACACTATCCTTCAGCTCAGCCTGACCTTAAAATGCAATGATTTACCTCATGGGGACCAACTTGTGGTCCCCACAAGGACAAAAGGTCCCCATAAAGTGAGTATGGGACCAGGCTTTGGTCCCCACAATGTGTCTTAAACCTGGTCCTCACGCACACTCACACTTTGTGCTGTGGAAGTCCTGCCCTCTTTGTAAACACTGCGCTGCGTCTCTTTCTCCTTTTCCTCCTGTTCTTTTCATCTCGCTCTCCAATGTCCGAGTTTTGGGTTCCCTGATGTTCAGACGTTCCTCAGGTGCTTTTATGTGTATCCCGAACACAAGCAACTTATCGTAACACATCTTAAATGAAAATAAGGCGTCAAATTTGGCTGGACGCTTGAAAGAAATGAGCTAAATCATGTTAGAAAGTCATGTGACAAAGAGCCACCACGCTGCCCGACCTCTGGTATTAATTTAACATTTCATTTCATTGACCGGTCCTTTCATTGCTGAGCTCTGTAGTGGGAAACCCCAATGTGTATCTGTCTCTCTCTCACTTACTCTCTCTCTCTCTCACCATAAAAAGCCCCCCACTCTGCAGGAGGCCCCCAGGAGTGCTATTTATAAATCACAGAGTGTGAACCCCAAAGCCCTGCTCCGAACACACACACACACACACACACACACAATCTCACAGCCAAGTGCTTCACATCGTCCCATCCCCACCAATCCACCAAACACACCCGCCGACACCCCCTTACAACCCTCTAACACCCCCCACACGCAAAGTGGAGACTATTGTTCGCGCTCGGCTGAGACGGGGAATTCCCCCAGAAGACATAGAGAGACGGAGAGAAAGAGAGAGTGAGAGAGTGTGAGAGAAAGAGCGAGAGAGAGAGAGAGAGAGAGAGAGAGAGAGAGAGAGAGTCGGGGGACTTTTTTCTTTCTTGTTCCAAGGAAAACAGGCCTGAAGGTGCAGAGAGAAATCAGAGCGGAGAGACCGGCATCTGGATAAAGAAAAATAAACACAGCGCTACTCAATCTGTCACTGACCAAATTAGACTCCACAAACACTGAGGGAGGGAGAGGGAGAGAGAGAGAGGGAGAGAGAGAGAGAGAGAGAGATTAATGATGAAAAGCCCCTCTACCTCAAGGGACCAGCTCACATTCATTCATTAGGCTACACTGCGCCTACATAAGCCTTAACATAACTGATCCAAGTCTACACACATTTACAATCGCTTATTCCAACAAGTGGCAGGTGGAAGTCTTAGAGCTGTAGTGTGTATCCCTATGAAGTGTTACCAAACTTATGCTTTCCCAATGTTAAAAAAGATACACCGCTACTGAGACTGAACACCGGGCGTTGGGTAGAGTACTCTACTGTCGGTCAGAGTGTTAGTTTCAATGTCCGTCAGCCAAGCAGAATATTAGTAAATCAGTAAATCAGTCAGTCTATTCCTCAGTGTTCTGGTCAGCCTGCTGGTCACACCTGTGTTAGTCAGTCTGTTGGTTGGGCTGTCAGTCTGGCAGGCAGTCCTCAGTCAGTATGGTCTGTCGGTCAGTAAGTCAGTCAGTCGTTTAGTCTGTCAATCAGTCAGTGTGACAGTCAGTCTGTTAGGCTGTGGATCAGTCAGCCAATCTGTCAAGTCCACCTGTTGGTCAGTGTATCACTCTGTTGGTCGGAGTGTCAGTCTGTCAGGCAGTCCTCAGTCAGTATGGTCGGTAAGTCAGTCAGTCTTTTGGTCAGTCGGCAGGTCACTGTTGGTAAGTTTGTTAGTCTGTTGATCAGTCAGTGTGACAGTCAGTCTATTTGTTGGTCAGTCTGTTAGGCTGTGGATCAGTCAGCCAGTCTGTCAAATCCGCCTGTTGGTCAGTGTATCAGTCTGTTGGACAGTGCGTCAGTCAGTCTGTTGGTCAGTTGGCGAGTCAGTCTGTCGATCAGTCAGTGTGTCAGTCAGCCTATCTGTTGGTCAGTCTGTTAGGCTGTGGATCAGTCAGCCAATCTGTCGAATCTGCCTGTTGGTCAGCGTATCAGTCTGTTGTCAGTCTGTTAGACAGTTTGTCAGTCTGCCTGTTGGTCAGTGTATCAGTCTGCTGTCAGTCTGTTGGACAGTGTGTCAATCAGTCTGTTGGACAGTGTGTCAGTCAGTCTGTCGATCAGTCAGTGTGTCAGTCAGTCTATTTGTTGGTCAGTCTGTTAGGCTGTGGATCAGTCAGCCAATCTGTCAAGTCCGCCTGTTGGTCAGCGTATCAGTCTGTTGTCAGTCTGATGGACAGTTTGTCAGTTTGCCTGTTGGTCAGTGTATTAGTCTGCTGGACAGTGTGTCAGTCAGTCTGTTGATCAGTCAGTGTGTCAGTCAGTCTATCTGTTGGTCAGTCTGTTAGGCTGTGGATCAGTCAGCCAATCTGTCAAGTCTGAGAGTCTTGCTAACAGTCAATCAATCGGTCCGTCAGTCTGTCGACCAGTCAGTCAGTCTGTTGGAAAGTGTGTCAATCAGTCTGTTGACCTATCTGTCACTCAGTCTGTTCATCAGTTAGTTCATCTGTCAGTCACTCTTTTGGTCGGTGTGTCACCCAGTCTGTTGGACAGTCTGTTGTTTGGTAAGTCTGTGATTATCAATGTTAAACTAAAAGAGTGAGAATTCAGAGACTTGTAACAATCAAAGCGGGAGGATGACAAAGAACGGCCAGACGTCTGCACAGTCGATTAGCTCCGGCAGGAATATTTAAATGTAAACAATGTTAATTTAGGAGGCGTGTAGCAATCACAAATCACAAATCACAAATCACAAATCATGTTTCTTCAGAGCAATTAAAGTATAAATTCATACACAGATATAGCCCGGAGACCCTCTGATATCAGAAAGCCTCATCAATGTTTTGTTTATATTACGTTTATTTCATATGAAAGCTTTCAGAAGCACCCCCGCTCTCATAACTCGCATATTCACAAACCCCTATTTGTCTGCACACACACACACACACACACACACACACACACACACACACACGCAAGCACATGCACATTCAGACAAGTTGGCAGCGTGATTTATCTGATAAGCTGAGAGTGAGCAGAAGAAAATATATAATTACAGACATGAGAGTAATTACCGATCACCTCGGGGGAAGAAAAATAAATAAGTAATCGGACGAAAGAAAGACTGAAGCAATTAAAAGCAGGTACGTAAAATGTTTCTGGGGTTATAGAGGGATGGAAGGATTGAATTATGGTAGATGGGTGTGTGTGTATTAAGGAGTGATGAAAGAGACTAATCAAACAATGAAAAAGAAAGAAAAACAAAAGAAAGACTGAACAATAAGCTATGTTTACACTGTAATACTGTTAAACTGCTGTACTCTCATACATTTATACTATTATACTGTAACTCTGCAATACTCTTACATTGCTGTACTGTGACATTGCCGCTCTGTTACACTGTTACTTTATGATATTCTTGCACAGTTGTACTGTTACACTGTTACTATATGATACACTGTTGTACTGTTACATGGTTGTGCTGTTACAATATGATATTCTTGCACTTTTGTGCTGTTACACTGTTACTATATGATACACAGTTGTACTGTTACACTGTTACTATATGATGCACTGTTGTACTGTTAAATTGTTGTGCTGTTACTATATGATATTCTTGCACTGTTGTGCTGTTACACTGATACTATATGATACACAATTGTACTGTTACACTGTTACTATGATACACTGTTGTACTGTTACACTGTTGTGCTGTTACTATATGATATTCTTGCACTGTTGTACTGTTACACTGTTGTGCTGTTACTGTGATATTCTTGCACAGTTGTACTGTTACACTGTTACTATATGATACACAGTTGTACTATTACACTGTTACTATGATACACTTTTGTACTGTTACACTGTTGTGCTGTTACTATATGATATTCTTGCAGAGTTGTACTGTTACACTGTTACTATATGATACACAGTTGTACTGTTACACTGTTACTATGATACACTTTTGTACTGTTACACTGTTGTGCTGTTACTATATGATATTCTTGCAGAGTTGTACTGTTACACTGTTACTATATGATACACAGTTGTACTATTACACTGTTACTATGATACACTTTTGTACTGTTACACTGTTGTGCTTTTACTATATGATATTCTTGCACTGTTGTACTGTTACACTGTTGTGCTGTTACTATGATATTCTTGCACAGTTGTACTGTTACACTGTTACTATATGATACACAGTTGTACTATTACACTGTTACTATGATACACTTTTGTACTGTTACACTGTTGTGCTGTTACTATATGATATTCTTGCACTGTTGTGCTGTTACTATATGATATTCTTGCAGAGTTGTACTGTTACACTGTTACTATATGATACACAGTTGTACTGTTACACTGTTACTATATGATACACTGTTGTACTGTTACACTGTTACTATATGATACACTGTTGTACTGTTACACTGTTACTATATGATACACTGTTGTACTGTTACACTGTTGTGCTGTTACTATATGATATTCTTGCACAGTTGTACTGTTACACTGTTACTATATGATACACAGTTGTACTGTTACACTGTTACTATATGATACACTGTTGTACTGTTACATCGTTGTACGCTCTGATACTCTTACACTCTTATACAGTTCTACTTTAACACTGTGAAATACAGTTGCACTCTTACCCCAGTATATTTTTTACACTCTTAAACTGTTACAACATTGTTACACTGGCATCAAGAAAATGTAACATTTGAACATTACAGAAATGTAAAGATTTAGTGCTAATAAAGTGTAAAGTTTAATAAATCTCTGTTTGTGAATTGAGTTCCACACCCAACCACTGGCCTCTCCTTTGAGACAAGCTTATCGCTGCAATGAACCAAAGTACAGCAACCCTGCCCAACACACACACACGCACACACACACACACACACACACACACACACACACACACTGCAGCCAAGCCTATGTACACTGGCTGTGTTTCTTATATTCCTGCTCTGAACAGCAGCAGCTTGTGCAGACCTGCTCCTTTTTTAGCAGAGAAGATGGAAAAGATGGTATAAGCAAAATAAATAGATAAACAAATGTATATAAAGTACATGCACTCAATTATACATATATATACATCACTGGAAAGAAACACAGAGGATGCTTTTCTGTCACTAGTGCATGTCACTAGTGAAGCAGACAGTTTTGATCCTTTAATAAAGCCTTTATAAAGCTCATGGAAACGATCGCAACTCTGAACCGAGCCATTCAGCTAAACCTGGAGAGGAAGAGGGGGAATAAAAGGAGAGAGGGGAAAAGAAGAAGTGTGGGGGGGGGGGAGGGAAAAAAGTGGGGGGAAACTTGGCAAGGACAATGTTCCATACAAACACACTGCACCTGTGTGTGTACCTGCTCAGTTCCAGAAATGTCTCAGGTCTCCGAGCCTCACCAGTAAACACGCAGCTCGGCCTCTCAGCGCTAATGTGTGTATTTAAGAGTCCAGAGAATATCTGACTCGGCCGAAGCCCTGAAAACATATCTGTTTAATATACTGGATAAATTAAGGCGACATAAATGAGTAACTGGAGTAAGAGCTAATGAAATCACTGCACTGTACTGTGCAAACATGGCCATTATGAGTCATTCATGCATTCTTCAGCACCAAAAAAAAGCAGAAAACATAAACAAAGGCTGTTATTAGAGCTTCCGTTCTTTTAACGATACAAAATCTGCAGGGATGTAAGTTTATTCTTAGAAGTTGGCTGCATTTCGTTGCTTTTCAATTGAAAAACATGCATCCATCCATTATCTTCCACTTTATCCTGCTAGTCGGGGTCACTGGAGCCAATCCCAGCGTCATTAGGTGAAGGTAGGATACACCATGGACAGGTCACCAGTCCATTGCATGGCCAACACACACTCATGCACACACTCACACCTACCGGCAACTTAGAGTGAGCAATCAACCTAACATGCATGTGTTTGGACTGTGGGAGGAAACCGGTGTACCTGGAAGAAGCCCACTCAAGCACGGAGAGAACATACACACTCCACACAGAACCACCCGGACCGGGAATCCCACCCAGATCATCTTACTGTGAGGAGACAGTGCTGACCACTACACCACCGTACTGACCACTACACCACCATACTAAACACTACACCACCATACTAACCACTACACCACCGTACTAACCACTACACCACCATAATAACCACTACACCACCATACTAACCACTACACCACCGTACTAACCACTACACCACCGTACTAACCACTACACTACCATACTAACCACTACACCACCGTACTAACCACTACACCACCGTACTAACCACTACACCACTGTACTAACCACTACACCACTGTACTAACCACTACACCACCGTACTAACCACTACACCACTGTACTAACCACTACACCACCGTACTAACCACTACACCACCATAATAACCACTACACCACCATACTGACCACTACACCACCATACTAACCACTACACCACCGTACTAACCACTACACCACCGTACTAACCACTACACCACCGTACTAACCACTACACCACTGTACTAACCACTACACCACCGTACTAACCACTACACCACCATAATAACCACTACACCACCATACTGACCACTACACCACCATACTAACCACTACACCACCGTACAAACCACTACACCACCATACCAACCACTACACCACTGTACTAACCACTACACCACCGTACTAACCACTACACCACCGTACTAACCACTACACCACCATACTAACCACTACACCACCATACTAACCACTACCCCACCGTACTAACCACTACATCACCGTACTAACTACTACACCACCATACTAACCACTACACCACCATACTAACCACTACACCACCATACTAACCACTACACCACCGTACTAACCACTACACCACTATACTAACCACTACACCACTATACTAACCACTACACCACCGTACTAACCACTACACCACTATACTAACCACTACACCACCGTACTAACCACTACACCACTATACTAACCACTACACCACCATACTAACCACTACACCACCATACTAACCACTACACCACTATACTAACCACTACACCACCGTACTAACCACTACACCACTATACTAACCACTACACCACCATACTAACCACTACACCACCATACTAACCACTACACCACCATACTAACCACTACACTACCATACTAACCACTACATCACCTTACTTACCACTACACCACCGTACTAACCACTACACCACCATACTGACCACTACACCACCATACTAACCACTACACCACCGTACTAACCTCTACACCACCGTACTAACCACTACACCACCGTACTAACCACTACACCACCATACTAACCACTACACTACCATACTAACCACTACATCACCTTACTTACCACTACACCACCGTACTAACCACTACACCACCATACTGACCACTACACCACCATACTAACCACTACACCACCATACTAACCACTACACCACCGTACTAACCTCTACACCACCGTACTAACCTCTACACCACCGTACTAACCACTACACCACCGTACTAACCACTACACCACCGTACTAACCACTACACCACCATACTAACTACTACACCACCGTACTAACCACTACACCACCGTACTAACCACTACACCACCATACTAACCACTACACCACCATACTGACCACTACACCACCATACTAACCACTACACCACCCCTGGCAGCTCCATTTTTGTCATCATTTCAATTCGACAGCTGCCGTTACCATTCTCTGGAAATTCCATGAAGAATGGACCAATAGAAATGCTCCAAAATAGCTTGGGAAAAAGTCTGGTTCCATTGACATACATTGAAAGTAAGGAAAAAGTTTTTGTCCTCTCCTGTAAAGTCGTACTGGAGACTTGTTTTCTTTGGACAGCAACAATTTCCAAGTAAACGCACTGAGCGATGCTGAGATCTCGACTGTGCAAAAGTCAGAGGCCACTTCTCATCCGTTTAACTCCCAGTCAAAACAGTCGTTAGAGGCAAGTTACTCATTTGTCACAGTGTCCAGCCTTTATTACACCTTCCACTCTATTCAGGATGTTGAGATCTGGACTTCTGGGGTGGTCAGCCCATTGTTCTTAGAACAGCAGCAGCTTCTTTCTTTGTTTGATGTGTCTGTATGTCTTTTTCTCTCAGTGAAGAGCTTCTTGAACAGCTACACATCCTTTCAGACCCACAGCATTGACGTGTCTTCACACAGTGGAAGAATGGACAGAAACACCCAGATCTGAAGAAGGCATGGAGTGGTGTTTCTATCTGATGGAGGCAGTTTTGGTGGGTCTATCAGGTCTTTCCAGGTGGTTGTTAGTAATTTTAGTAATTTTTTGAACTGTGGAAAACTTCTGCTGTTTCCATTTGACTTTCCGCTTTATCATTCCGAAAATATCTCCCGAAAAAGGAATAACCTGTACGTAATGGCCATTTTCTCATTTTTCTCTGTCTCACAGAGAGCAAAACATTTCACAATCCAGATATAAACGTGAGCCTGTGTGTCGCAACGAAGGGAATGCTTTGGAAAACTTCAGCCTTCGGCGTGTCCCCAACAGTAGCCCTCACAATACACACACTGAGGCTTCTGCTCTGTGTTAGCCTGAACGCTGGGCCTAAAGCCAAAGAGTGACTTACGGCACACACACATATATACACACACTCACACACATACATACATACTTAAACACACGCACACACATACTTACACACACAAAGGCACTCAGCTCCGGCTCATGCAAGGGATTTATGGACGATGAAGCACAAACAGTGAAAGGTGGCTCTGGAGACACTGACAGTTCACTGCTGCGCTTCTGTCTATCCTCCACTTTCTCTCTCTCTCTCTCTGTTTTCCTTTCATCCTTCCCCTCCAGCACTCCGCAGTGCCAGCAGTTCATTCTGAACCACAGTTTTAAGGGGGCTTTTAACTTGTGCCCCTAACATCAAACGTTAGCGTAGTAGCCAATATCTAGGTTTAAGTTAGTTTGTCTGGTAAATCTGGTCTACTTACAAAACACATTTCAAGAGTTCAAGCTTAAATGATTGGTTGTATTAGCTACCTTGGCTTAGCTATCAAGCTAATGATGTTCAGGAGTATTCTTGCTAAGCCAGGGCACACCCCATGCTTAGCGAAGCGCTATCATTAGCTAACAGGCTAACTTAAGTTGCACCCAGAGGCTGACTTGGGCCTGTCCATCCAACAAAAGTGGGTTTTCCATTCACAGACCCCCAAATCTTGTAAATATGCCCAACATTTGCAAAGGATTTGGATGGAAATCTGGCTAATGTTTATGAGCTCACCCACCAGTGCCCCTACTTTAAGCTCTGCCTCGCTGGACTGATGTAACAATTCCGCTCTCACACCCTAATAATTCCCCATTCCTGCCCACATTTAGCCCCAAATTTCTCATGGTTGACCCCAGACGTTCTTCTTGCTGACCGGCTAGGACTAAAAGAAGTAATGCTGGTTGTTTTGAGTCTACAGGGAGACGATTCTGCGGCTGAACCGCGCATTAGCATGGGCTAACTCTGTCTGCCTCAGCGGGAGTTCAAGTAGGGGCTCGCTGTGTGCACCTGTGGCCTGGCACCGAGTGACCTGGAGCCGGTCCAGGTGAGGGTAAAGTGGACCCGAGGGAGAGACAGCAAAACTAAGCTCTGATTATATGGAGACAGCCTTAAAAAACAACAGTGTATTGAGTGAATGTGAGCGACTGCAGCACCGGGGTGTAATATATACGTGGACTGTGAACATGCATGAAGGTCTACCCACCTTAACAGTGCGGTGGTGCTTTTTTGAGGCGTGGCAGCGCATGTTGCTGGTGTTGCAGCAGCCCGTGCACCGCTTCACCTCCACGCAGGGGGGCCAAATGAGGAAGTTGGCAGCCGTCGGATCCACCTGGCTGCGCGGGATCTCGTAGATCACCGTTCGCGTTTTGCACACGGCTGGCACGGCTTCCTCCACTGCGCGGCGAAGGGAAGGAAGAGGAACAGAGGGACATGTTCAAGAACATCCAGGCCCTGGAGTAACCCCGTCTATGCAGTACACCATGTACACCAGACACTCATATACAGAATATTTAAACCCCTTTATTACAGTTTTGTTTTCCCAAACTTTGTGCAGATCTAAGATCAGATTCTGTTGTCAATTGCTATGCGTTTACAGACAGGAGCAGATCCTGGATCAGCGCACTGCCTCTAAAAAAGCTACACCAGCCCAGGCCTCCTTATACCCAGGGCGAGAATGTTGATGAGTGTTACGACTAAAGTACACAAAGTACTTGAGTATATCAACACTGAACTGTGAAGCTTCTCCTGACTGGTGACTTACATATCACCGCCGTCCAAAGAAAGCCATGTATCTCAATTTTTATCGATTTTTATTTTTTCCCCTAATTGTAACATGGCAGGCGTTATTTATAGAGTGGGAAAATTTCATGTCAATTGGGCCAATGGAAATACTCCAAAATTCCTTGGAACGGAACTCCTTTTCCATTGACTTGCATTGAAAGTAAACCAAGTTTTTGCGCTCTCCTGTAAAGTCACCTGCTTTTCTTTGGACGGCGCCGATATGTTGCTTCTGGAAGGATCCTCTGTTCATTTGGAGCTGCTGTTTTAACTCGAGCATCCTCCTCCTTTATCAAACTCTCTTTCTTCAGTGAATGCAGCCCCCCGCCCCCCCAAAAAAACCTCACGAGTGAGCGGGAGACATAAAGGAAGGCTATTAATACGATGCGCAAGCCTCCATATTTACCCTGTGGCCATTTCTAAAATAAGCCAGTGAGCACAGTGACCGCCTCACAGCTCGAGCCAGACATTGGGGCTCTTTGAGTGCCGCAGATATGAAAAATAAAATGGAAAAACAGGGGACAGTGGCTAGTTTTAGGGTCAAATGTGTCTATCTGTTGGTGGGCGGAGCCATGCTGGTGTTAACTGGCTGCGGACGGAGCGGGCAAGCGTACGTACATAGTTTTAGGCTCCTGGCGCGGCGCTGTATCTGCTAGTCTAAACGCTTAGCTCAGCGAGCTGCGACATGAACTCTGAATGCCAGGAATTTCCTCGCTCGCAGATACATTTACACCCCGTGTCTCATGTGTAAACCAACCGTGCCGGCATGGCCAATCAGAGCGCTGCTTGGCAAATCTACTTGCTGCAGGTCCCCTAATCCAAAGCTACATTATTTGTCTACCAGCAGGAAATAAACACGGAGCTAGTTGGCACTTGGCTGACCGAAAGGATTATAGTTTCTCCCCATATGGAAGAAAAATAGATCTGTGTATATTTGCTCATCTTTGACATACGTGTGCGAAGTTTGTGAGGTTTCTGTGCTGCATAAATATATGCCAATGTATCATCGCTGTCCAAAATATATTTGCAGTGCTGTGCAAAAAGCTTTAGGGCACTTGGGGACATTATATTATATTCAAACAGTATTAATACAGTAGGTAGTGTTTATTTAACCCTTTCCAAGCTTCTCCTTGTGGAAACAACCCAGTATTATTTACAGTTCTCATCTAATACCTGCTTTGACTGCTCAGTACTTCATTAAGCTAAATCAAGATTTGCTGCTGAAGGAGCTGAATACATTCATACAATGTCTGGGGCATCCAGGAGAAATCTGGAACTACACTTCTTCAAACTGGAGCTCAAGATATGATCTATTTCTCTCACAATAAGATGTATATGCAATATAATAACTTGTTCTATCCAGTGAACCAGTTAAATTAGCAAACACAGACTTCTTTGAGACTTGTAACTTACTAACTAACTAGCTTTTTTGGAGTGCTATCTCTGGTATATCCTTTATAAGGGTTATAGAAATGTTTTCCAAATCAAAAACATATAATAATGTAAATATTATTACCTTTAAGGCTGGTATTGAGTGTTGTGAGTATTTAAGGTCTCATAGAGAAACATAAGCCTGTTTAATGTCGTTTAGTTCATCCCCAATTGTAAGTAACAGCCTTATCGTTTACCAGTACAACACTTACCGATACTCCTCTTGCGTCTGCGGTGCAGCTGGTTGCTCTTGAGCTCGTAATCGTGGTGATGCGAGTGGCTTTTCTGGTGGTGCTTCTGTTTGGAGCGCTCCATCACTTCATTTCCTGAACCTTGTCAAAACACAAGTCACCCGTGTTACTTTCATGCTGCAAAGTGAAAAATGAGGAAAAAAAAGAAAGAAAGAAAAAAAAAAAGAAAAATCACCTAAAGGCAAGTCTCCGCCTCGGCCTCTGACTTGACTTATTAAAGCTCTGTCTAACCTCCCTGAAGCTTAATAAAGCTTAAATCACTCTGCGGTGCGTGGCTACACCAAAGCGGTGGGTAATTTCCCCCTAAAGTTCGCTTTTAAAGCTTTTACGAGCTCCTTCCACAACAAACAGTGGGCGTTTTAGTCAGCAGCTTAATTAGAAATTAACCACCTCGATCACCTCGGGTCGAGGAACGGTGATGTCATACCGCGGCGGCTGAGCTGGCGCTCGGACCGCAGGGTGATTATACGTCATCATGTGTCACCAACTCGCTAACGAACAACACTTAAGGGCAGACTGTGGCCACAACAGCCAGTCATCTGTGAGCCGACATTCATATCCTGCCTCGTTTCGAGTCAGTCCTAATAGGTTTAGTGAGCAGATCCGAGCTGTCCTGCATCTTTTATAGCTTTGTGATAAGAATTCCTCTCATAGTACACGGTGAGCAGTGGCGCTCACTCAGCCTGATCCCAGATCAGAGAGATTTGGTGCCGGACGCTATCAATCTATCTGATACGACTCTGTTTTGTAAGACACCTCGGCCTGAGCAGGCACGCTCCAGCAGAGGAGAAGATGTGCCAAGAAAGGTTGCCATGTGACTTCTGAGCAGAGCCGGCGCACACACCACGCCACCTTGCGTCTCCATGACAGCGAGATCCATTTTCCGGCGGTAAACAAAAGCGGCGTGGTGACAAAAGCGCTACTCCATTCACTGATTCTTCTCAAGCAAGTTTAAACCTCCCCCTTGCGCGCCTGCTATATAAACACAGCCCAGTCTAAATACTGACCCAGCAGAGGGGGACGTGATGGGGCTGGGGGGGACACACATACATTCAAACCCCACTAAAACTGTGCTATGGTTACATTTAAGGCATCTTATCCAGACAGACTTATAGTTTACATGTCCACAGGTAGCCAATGGTAGTGTAAGGGGCTTTGCCCAATGACTCTTATTGGTGTATATGGTAAGTATCAAGGTGGGGAATCAGACCCCAGTCCACAGCATGGAGGGCATCAATGTAACACACTACACCAACAATCAGAGCTCATTAGATTAGACATGCAAGTCTATCCAGTCCACCCTGCTCACATAAGCATTCCAGGAGCCCTTCCTTTGCTTCATTCCCAACTTTCCCATAAAGGCCTCCCACAAAAAAACCCCCAAAAAAAACATGGCAACTGTTTAACTGATATGAAGAAGGTGACGTAACCGAGGGTTAAACAGTTTGATCACAACAATGCTGAGCGCTGTGGCCCGTCAAGACGTCGAGAGCTGAGATTCCTACCCAACACTGAGGCCCAACAGTCACCTGAACTGCCAAACCAGTTCCTGTAAAGACACAACCCCCCGAAACCGCGTTCAGGTGTTCATTAAGGTTGGCAGACTTGTCCCTGTGGTTTGTGACACAGTGCAGCTCACTGTGAGCTATAAAAACTGTGGGCAACCACTTCAAACAGCAGCCTCTGTGTTCGCGAACCACCTCGGGAGAAGGAGCGCTGATATAGAATCAGTATGTCGTAAGGTTTCACCAATCGTATAGCTCAGGGTAAGTCACAGTGTGTTCTAGACCACATCAGCATAGCCTGGATGAAGGTCTGGATGAGGCTGGAATGGCTTGAAGGAAGCGGTGGAGTGTTTTTTTTGGAATAGAAATGATTTGGGTGACTATTGAGCTCTAGTGTTTGTTTGTGACTTTGGCCTCGCAGCTCTCAAGTGAATAGATCCTTAGCACGTTACAGAGGCATGCAAGCAAGGAAAACAAGGGCAGCAAAAAAAAAAGAAAAAAAGACAGGGCTCACGTGTGGACGGTCGTAAGCCGGGAAGAAACGAAAGCTTGATCAAAGCGGAGGCGTATCTGGACGACTAAAAATAATTCTTTGGATGTGAATAGGCCTCTTTTCTTTTTTTTTCTTTTTTCCTAACCGGCCTCACATTCGAACCTTTCCAGCCACCTCCCATTACGGGTCATTGGCAAAGTTTGCTAAACCATCCCCCTAGTCTTCCTTTCTCTTTTCGTGCAGCCGCCCCTACCGCACACCCGCCCCCCCACCCCACAGGACACGGCCTGAATGAAGCGGAGCCGGCCACAGAGAGCGTTTCTTTACAGAGTGACTTCTGCTTTCTCCTGCTACTACAGCACCCCGCTGCCTCTCTGCTGTATTCCTTTCATCGGGGACGAAGAAGGAAGGTGGCAGCCAGAGAGTGACAGACAGAGAGTGATGGACCAAGAGACTGAAGGACGGGGGCTGGGCAGGGCGGGGGCATTGTAGCACAGCTTGTTCCGAGGAGAATGTAAAGGCATGTGCTCTTGAGATGCCGGCAGACTCCTCCATCACCGCCACTGTAGGCTCTGAGTGATTCGCTTCAGGGACCAGCCCGTTCCCCACGTTCCCATTTCCATAAGTGTCTCCATAGTGAGCTTCTTTTACACAGTGATAGGAAAGAGTGGAACATAAAGAAAGCTTTGGGTTTCCACACGCTGATTCATTTTACTTTCACTCGTTCAGTCATTTACATTCACGCAGCCCAGTGAAATGAGTCACTGGAAAATTCTACACTTCATAGGTCAGAATGTCTACAGTCTTTATCACAAGAGGACAAGAAAAGATCAGTAACGCCTTCAGGGCATCATCTGTAGGCCTTTCATGACCTAATAGGTGATTAATATATTGAAGTAGGTCTAACCGAGGCATAACCAAGACTTTTTTAACAGTAGCTGGTGCTGCAGGAACGATATGAGAGCTGCTAGAAGAAGAGGTAGGGCTGTGTATTGGCACATACAACACAATACATATTGTGATACAGCGGTCACGATTCAATATATCATGATATATTGCGATACTGCAAGCAAAGTGATATATTGAGATTTTTCAAACCCTACTATTAAAACACACCACTATATGAACAGGTTTGTCAGTGTTCACAATAGCATTGCACCCTTGTGCTGCTTGTTAATGTTGGAGTTGAGCTAAAAATGGATTCCAACACTGTCATCTAGTGGTCAGAAGTTTAAACACAACACACAATGATTCACTAGCTGCGTCCGAAATCGCCTACTTGCCTACTACTCAGTAGTAAATCAGTAGGCGAGCGCGGCTAGTATGTCTGAATACTCAGTAGTGAAATCAGTAGGCGAGCGCGGCTAGTATGTCTGAATACTCAGTAGTGAAATCAGTAGGCGAGCGCGGCTAGTATGTCTGAATACTCAGTAGTAAATCAGTAGGCGAGCGCGGCTAGTATGTCTGAATACTCAGTAGTGAAATCAGTAGGCGAGCGCGGCTAGTATGTCTGAATACTCAGTAGTGAAATCAGTAGGCGAGCGCGGCTAGTATGTCTGAATACTCAGTAGTAAATCAGTAGGCGAGCGCGGCTAGTATGTCTGAATACTCAGTAGTAAATCAGTAGGCGAGCGCGGCTAGTATGTCTGAATACTCAGTAGTGAAATCAGTAGGCGAGAGAGGCTAGTATGTCTGAATACTCAGTAGTGAAATCAGTAGGCGAGAGAGGCTAGTATGTCTGAATACTCAGTAGTGAAATCAGTAGGCGAGCGAGGCTAGTATGTCTGAATACTCAGTAGTGAAATCAGTAGGCGAGCAGGGCTAGTATGTCTGAATACTCAGTAGGTACTAAGTAGTAGGTGAACGGTACCCGGATGACCTACTGAATCAGCTGCCATTTTTATGTAGGCGAACACAGCACGCTGTTCTATCCCATGATTCACCTGGAGATGTGGATGAATTCAAAGCGAAGGAAAAAAACGGTGTAAAGCTGAACGTCGGCTGTGTGTACGTAGCTACAGCTAGTGAACTGTTGCTACAGAGGTTAGCGCTACTGCTGAGGTAAACGATAATTAAATATAAGTACATATGTCTGTCAGTAATTGGAGCTTTTAAATGAATAGCAGGACTTTTACTGTGGTGGTCTGACGCCTTGCGTCACAGGACGCTGGCAATATGGCGGACGTAGTATGTCCGAGCTTATGTGGTACTAAAACTCGCCTACTGACATTACCTACTAGTCTACCGCTTGAGTGGTACGTACTGACTCTAATCCAGTACCTACTGACTAGTGGGCGATTTCGGATGCACCTACTGTCTGCCAGGAATCTGTGTATGGATACTGTGTTTTTGAGAATCGATACAGTATCACTAAACATAATATCTCGATATTCGATACTTTGATATTTTCTTACACCCCTAGTAGGCCTACAGACATAAAGACTAGTTGAACTGTAAGGTATTCTCTGGAAAGCTATCCACCTCCATCATAATAAACTGCACTAATAATAAACCTAAGATCTGCTACAGTTTATCAGTTTGAGTTGTACCGCTCTGGTCATTGATGCTCAGCCAAAAATAATATTTCCCCCAAGATCCAGGACCCGAAATCAAACGTAGGCCAATATTTTAAAGCAAGTTTGGTTCCTAACAGCAGCTTGTGCTGTAGAAATGATATCAGAGTCTGTAACAAGTCGGACGCTAAAACAGTAGAGCTCAGATGTGCTGCTGGATAAAGAAACCGAGATCTACTGATGAAGATCTGGATCATCTGTAGGCCTGTTATAAGCTAATAGATGATTAATACAAAGAATTAGGCCTATAGACATAAGAAGTAGTTGAATTGTAACCCAGCTGGCATTTCAATGTTGAATCAATGTCACTGTTAATGTTATGGTTGGATCAACGTTGGATTTGATGTTGATTTTGAAAAGTTAATCAATGTTGGTATATAATCAACATCTTTCAACCTTGAATCAACCATAGCTCACGTTTGGGATGCTCTAAATTGTATGGGAGAGGAAAAAAACTATATGCTATGATGAAAACGAACAACTTTATGTGGAAACGTAATGAAGTGCTTCAAAAGGCAGAATGTTGAAGACATTATGTTGATTCAATGTCAGAATTTCAACGTTTACACAACCATTGTAACCAACAATGTAATGTTGTTTCAACATTGTTTCAACATTGAAACCAACAATAGACGTTATTTCAACCATATTTCAACATTGAAGGTCAGTTGCCCGGTAAGGCATCCACCTCTACTCTTAACCACAAGTCCTCCAACACAACAATCACACCATTAGCTGAACAAGGTAAAGGCTAACTGCTTGTTATTGCCTCCGAGACTGGAGTGCTAACTGTGGCAACCAGCAGTATAAAAGTTCAGCGCTGATACGGGCTGGAATAATCACTCATTTAGGGGGCCATAAGCAGGTGTGAAGTTTCGATGATTATAAACTCATAAACTCATTTGGAACTCGTTGCACGACCTTTGGAGCGGTGGAATATGCTGACGAACTCAGCTCAGGGCCTGCATTGCCACTCTACCCTCCATTCTACTCGATGGCTCCATAGGACGTGGGAACTTCACCTCAGGTTCCTTTGCCTGGCCTAAAGTGCTGCGGCAAGCTAGTGGGTTTGATTGTTTTTCAAGCCGTAAAACACCAGGACAGCAGCCGATGACCCAGCCGGTGCTTTCCTTTGCGCGGGTGCCAGGCGTAGCGCTTCAAACAAAGAGTTTCACTCACTTGGAGTAAAGTTTATGGTGATGTTCTGCACATACAAGCTCAAATGCTGGCCATTTGATAAGCCAAGCCTCTTCTCATCTCCAGTTTAAGGACCCTCGCTGGTAAAAATAACAGCTTTCTTAACGATTCTCGGCTTGGATGCATGGTTTTCGGGAAAAAGGGTTCATTAACCCTATAATCTGACCGTCTATTAGCAATCCACTTCAATCTGCTGTATATTAGCCAAACAGAAACATATAAGCAGTGTACTGCAGTGTTTTCTATCACTGCATGCTTCCCTTATTATGGGATGCACATTGATTCATATGATTACATATGACCGTCTGTAAAGAGTTGGATGCTAAACCAGGCTTTTTTCCATGTTTTTTTTATGATTTAAGGTGACAGGTCTGTAGACCACCAGAGGGAGCTTCACCACCCATGGTGAGCCATGGCCCACGGGTAGAGAAACCCTGGTGTAGAGCAATAAGACAGCAAGTAGTCCTCTCCTCAGATCAGGTCCAACCTATGCAACAACATCTACAGCCACTGGACATCCAGCACATTACAACCCACTGTACTTTCAGATTTTACAGACTCAAGACTCCAATCCTGAGCAGATCCTCCTCAACTGGACCCATAAACTAGACTTTCTGTAAGAACTTGCATTCTTTTATATTGCAGCATCACAGCATTGGCTACTTTGCAGGCCTATATCTAATATCCCCATCTGAACTCCGGAGGCCCGACAAGGCTTGACAGCTACAAGGATATTTGAGGTTTGTATGCCGGCCAAAGGAGCGGTCACTAAAAGTCCTTCTGTCTAACTCCATTACTTCAGCCAAGCCAGCACGGCAGCATTATCCACACGGACAGGTGCGTTACGTCATCCCACAGGCACATAAGGCATCTCCCTGTCAGTTTTAAAGCGGTCACTGCGCCGCGCGGTCTCCGAAATGTGCCTGGTATGTACAGTGAAGCTGTTATGTAAGACCCTCATCACGTCCCTAATGCGGCTGTTTATTTTGTATTAATATGTATAAACATGCAGTAAAAGCCTGAGACCATTCATTTCGCCATTTCCAAGCAAGACGGCCAACACAGCTTGGGATTTCTTTCGGCGTCTGGGCTGGTAAGTACTGGTTATCTGGCGGGGACAGCTTTGGTGGGCGGGCAGGTGTTCCGGGTGGGTGTTAGAAGCCACGGTTTCACTGATTCTGCATTGAAAATGATTTTTTTTCCACTAATTTTATGTTGACTTTGCCCTTTTTTTATGTAGGTGGATTTTTTTTCTCATTTATCTCCTGGTGAACTAGGAAATGGTCCTTAATAGCCATCTTGGGACAGTAAACATAAGACACATATCGTTGCTGTCAATGAAAACTGCCGATTTTTCGTTTTTTACATCATTGGAACACGCCAATGCCCGTTCACATTGTGTGAAAATTTCATGACTAAGGGACCAATAGAAATGCGCCAAAATAGCTTGGGAAAAATTCTGGTTCCATTGACTTGCATTGAAAGTAAAGAAAGTTTTTGGCCTCTCCTGTAAAGTTGCAATTTTTGAGATACTCATTTCTTATTGGACAGCCACGATATATAAATCTAAGATAATGACTGCTGACTTTAGTTTATTACATTTTATAATAGTATAATAGTATGGCATGCTCTGCTCTCTCGCTCTCTCTCTCTCTCTCACTCTTTCTTTCTCTCCGTCCCACACGCATGCACCTGGCGTCCGTCCACTTTAAGTTTACTGTCCCGCTCGCTACAACAAAAGCTCTGAAAAAATTCCTCGTCTCTGGCGTCAGCCCGCTTTAACTGACCGTAACGGGCAGCGTGGCAGACAGGCTGATTTACCTTCAGGGTAATAATAATCACTTTACTACTGTTACTAAATACTACTGTTACACCCCCCCCCCTCCTTCGCCCCCTCCTCACCAGCCCACCGCATTCCAGCAATTGAACAGAAGCGTTTTAATTTGATTATAAAGACCCTTATCGTGCGACAGTCCTGCCCCACAGGGTCCCGGCGGTAGGGTTAGCGTGCCTGACCCGCGCTCTGCACATACGCTTCCCATGGAGGATAAGAGTGAAGCTCTTTTTACATTAGCAGGGCCAGCGTGCTGAACATGCCAGGCTATATTCATCCGCCTTAAATAAATATTACCCCGTTTTTTTTGGAGTGTC
Organism: Megaleporinus macrocephalus; assembly: GCA_021613375.1. Taxonomy (NCBI): domain Eukaryota; kingdom Metazoa; phylum Chordata; class Actinopteri; order Characiformes; family Anostomidae; genus Megaleporinus; species Megaleporinus macrocephalus. Next base: position 37,506,234 of record CM038719.1, on the reverse strand, counting down.
CACAGTAGATTCAGAACCGGGACTATGAATATCTCTCCGTTTCTAAGGAAAGTGTTCTTATCAGAGAGGAGAACATGTTTGATATATAGCAACAGCCAGTCTAAATACAAGCTCTGGGCCAATGTATGAACATCTAGTGCCTCCCTGTAACTGTATCTCCTCAGAGAACGAGAGATTGCAGATCTGCAGATCAGAACCACTGTGCTTTTAATTCATTTTTCTGATCTACGGCTATTAGATCGACCAATACGCCAATAACGTACCATCAGTGCCAATGAATTAATAAATAAATTGAATTAATATTGAGGGGAAACATGGAAATAAACCCTGAAACGAGAGATGCAGTCTTTCTGGAATCGTCCCACCAACATACAACCACAGTGGGCTCCTAGTATAAGCCAACAATACTACTGTATGTATTAATACCCCTGCTAGAAACAAAAGCATGAATATATGGACACCAGCAATAGACTCTGATCATCATCAAATCCAACATATGTAGCTTTTCAAATGCTGGTCAACCATCTAAACCAACATGCTCTGTTCTGCTTTCAAACCAACCTTTTAAACTTCATCACGTAGGGTTTAAAGACCATTGGCTGTCCACCAAAAAGGACGAGAACTCACGGTGACCGAAATGGAGCTTCCTAGGCAGGAAAGCATGCAACAGCTCCATCCTAAGCCATCAAACATGAGGTCAACCAAGGAGCGCGAGCTGAGAAGCTTCAGTTCAGCTGTTCCAGAAGTTCTACCCATAGCTAACATTCAGTTAATCACATAACATTTTAACTGAATCCTGAAAATGCACCCTAACTTTCCAGGTGCTTCATCTGAAGGTTCTGGTTTTGAATACATTCAGTAACACACACACAAGAGGGTTCCTCTAGGGTTCTTTAGTAAAGACAGTGGTTCTACACAGCACCAGAAATGGTTATTGTTAGAATGTCAACAACAGAAGAATCTATATACAGTTCCTCGTGGGTTCCTCTTTAAAGAAAACAGGAACAATGTAGAACTACAACCACTTTGCATGATCGTGAAAGCCAAGTTCTTTAGATGTGGTTCTTTTGGAAAAGGGTTCTACAGATCAGAAACGGTTCTTCCATGGTTGAAAACTTCACAGTGTACTAATAGATGAACCCAAACGTGGGTTTACCCAGCCAGTCAATCCCAAGCATGCTCTGTCTTTGCTAAAGAACCTTTGAAGAACCATCTAAAAGCTAAAAAAGAAAGAAAGAGAGCTACAAACAAAACTAAAGCAGACCATTGCTATTGTGGGCAAAGTTCAGGAGCCATAAAGCAGCGTTTACCTGCAGAGTGTCCGGAGTGTAGGTCCAGCACCCGCTGGAGGTCGCTAATGCTGTGGATTTCACTGTGAGCGAGCCTGTCCATCAGATCCTGAGGAATCCCCAGCTCCTTCAGCCAAATTAAAAAGGGTCAATTAGTTACAGGACACACGGATTAGTTGCAGTTATGCGTAAAGCCGCCGCCTTAAAGACCACTAGTCTAATTTCCCACCAGCGTTCTTTAAAACTTGTCGTGTAGGCGCGTCCTGAACTTGCACTTGTTGCTCTTTCAGAGCTCGGAGCTTTCAGGCTGGAGCTAAAGAGGAACATACAGTACTTCTAACCCCGCTACGCTCTACATACCCCCCTCATTACGCGCAGCTTAACGTTTTGGGGGGCTGTTTAGAGACCCCCAAAGCAGGAGAGCTTTTCCACTCATGCGTTACCTCAGCAGCGCTTATCCAGAGGCAGGTTAAGATCAAGAGGCAGCAGCTCAGGGCGGTCTTCATCTCCCCTCACTCGGTTTCCCCCCAAACCAGACGGACGGCGCGTGGAGGAGCGGCGCGTGCTGCGGGGCTCCTGAGCCTGAGCGCGAGGGATCCACCACCATCCCTCGGACACAGCCGGGGGAAGGAGGGAGGGAGGGAGTGAGAGAGCGAGTAAGTAAGTAGATGAGCTGAGGGAGTGAGTGAGTAGTGAGTGTCTGCCCGCTGAAAGCTCGCGTCAGTGTGGCACTCCAGCGTCCGCGCGCTCTCCTCTCACCGTCGCCAAGTCACCAGGCGCGAGAGGGACATGACTGATCCCCGCGGAGCGCGTGAACAATCCCCAGAGAAGCCGCGCGCATGGTTATGAAACTGGAAACTTCAAACTGGCTGGAAAAACACAAGCAGCGCATTCTCGGGTATCCGGGTCCAGGAGAAGGTCCAGGGCTCGCGTGCCGAGCAAGCTGGAAAACGCTCGCGAGGAAAAAAGAGAAAACACGGGGCACTACGCGCGCGCCGCCGCTGCTCGCTTTAGAGACCTCCGTTCGTACTCTCCGCGCGCGCTGAGTGAGAAGTGCAGCGCGAGCCGCTGCATATAGAGCGCAGAGAGCGCAGGCACGCGCCTCCCCCCGCGCGCTCCAGCGCGGAGCTGGTTGGTTGGAAGCTGAATGAGCCCCTCCCAGCACACACAAACCCCCCCCACCTCACTGTGGTTCCTCAGAGAGAATGAAATCGGGAACTGTTTAACTTCACTGTGGTCATTTAGTTACAACAACATGCTTATAATAATAATTATTATTATTATTATTATTACTATATTAATAACACTTCGACACGCCGTCTGATTCAGGAGATGGACCCACCTCACCGGCCCACTAGGTGTACAGTGGACATGAGTCAGAGGTGTCACTGCGAGGTTAAGAGCTCTGACACTCAAGAAAAGCTCTGTGGTCTGAAACTGACCACTGATGAAGAGCTGGAGGGTCGTTACCACATCAGCAGACCACTGTACACTGATACCTTCCATACAGCAGCTTCTTCTTCTTTCTTTGACTTCAATTCCTTCTTTTTCTTTTCTTCTTCTTCTTTCTTTGACTTCAATTTATTCTTTTTCTTTTCTTCTTCTTCTTCTTCTTCTTCTTCTTCTTCTTCTTCGTCTTTCTTTGACTTCAATTTATTCTTTTTCTTTTCTTCTTCCTCTTCTTTTTCATTTTCCTTTTTTCTCCTTCCTCTTGTATTTAAGTACTACTACTGTTTCTACTACTTTTTTCTTCCTCTTCTTCAACTATGTACACTATTATTCGTTCTTCTCTTTCTTTCTTCTTCTTCTTTTTTTTCTTCTTCATCATCATCTTCTATTACTACATTACTTCATTTTCAACTACTACTACTTCTTTTTCTTTTTCTTCTTCTTTCTCTGCTTCTCCATAATCATCTTTTTCTTCTTCTTCTTCATCATCTATTACTACATTACTTCATTTTCAACTACTACTACTTCTTTTTCTTCTTTCTCTGCTTCTTCATACTCATCATCATCATCATCATCTTCTTCTTCTTCTTCTTTTTCTTCTTCTTCTTCCTCTGCTTCTCCATACACATCATCATCATCATCTTCTTCTTCTTCTTCTTCTTTTTCTTCTTCTTCTTCCTCTGCTTCTCCATACACATCATCATCATCATCTTCTTCTTCTTCTTTTTCTTCTTCTTCTTCATCATCTTCTATTACTACATTACTTCATTTCCAACTACTACTACTTCTTTTTCTTTTTCTTCTTCCTCTGCTTCTCCATACTCATCTTCTTCTTCTTCTTCTTTTTCTTCTTCTTCATCATCATCTTTTATTACTACATTACTTCATTTTCCCTTTTTCTTCTTGTTCCTCTGCTTCTCCGTACCCATCATCATCATCATCTTCTTCTTTTTCTTCTTCTTCTTCATCATCTTCTATTACTACATTACTTCATTTTCCCTTTTTCTTCTTGTTCCTCTGCTTCTCCATACTCATCATCATCTTCTTCTTCTTCTCCTTCTTCTTCTTCTTCTTCATCTTCTTCTTCTTTATCATCTTCTATTACTACATTACTTCATTTTCAACTACTATTACTTCTTTTTCTTTTCTTCTTCCTCTGCTTCTCCATACTCATCATCATCATTATTATCATCATCATCATCTTCTTCTTCGTTATCATCTTCTATTACTATATTACTTTAATTCTTCTTCTTCTTCTACTACTATAACTTTGCCATTTGCTTCAACTATTACTACATTACTTCAATTCTTCTTCAACTATTACTACATTACTTCAATTCTTCTTCTTCTATTACTATAACTTCATCTTTTTCTTCAACTATTACTACATTACTTAAATTCTTCTTCAACCATTACTTCAACTATTACTACATTACTTCAATTCTTCTTAAACTATTACTACATTACTTCAATTCTTCTTCAACCATTACTTCAACTATTACTACATTACTTCAATTCTTCTTCAACTAATACTACATTACTTCAATTATTCTTCAACTATTACTACATAACTTCAATTCTTCTTCAACTACTACTACATTACTTCAATTCTTCTTCAACTATTACTACATTACTTAAATTCTTCTTCAACTAATACTGCATTACTTCAATTCTTCTTCAACTATTACTACATTACTTCAATTCTTCTTCAACTATTACTACATTACTTCAATTCTTCTTCAACTAATACTACATTACTTCAATTATTCTTCAACTAATACTACATTACTTCAATTCTTCTTCAACTATTACTACATTACTTCAATTCTTCTTCAACTAATACTGCATTACTTCAATTCTTCTTCAACTATTACTACATTACTTCAATTCTTCTTCAACTATTACTACATTACTTCAATTCTTCTTAAACTATTACTACATTACTTCAATTCTTCTTCAACCATTACTTCAACTATTACTACATTACTTCAATTCTTCTTCAACTAATACTACATTACTTCAATTATTCTTCAACTATTACTACATAACTTCAATTCTTCTTCAACTACTACTACATTACTTCAATTCTTCTTCAACTATTACTACATTACTTCAATTCTTCTTCAACTATTACTACATTACTTCAATTCTTCTTCAACTAATACTACATTACTTCAATTCTTCTTCAACTAATACTACATTACTTCAATTCTTCTTCAACTATTACTACATTACTTCAATTCTTCTTCAACTATTACTACATTACTTCAATTCTTCTTCAACTAATACTACATTAATTCAATTCTTCTTCAACTATTACTACATTACTTCAATTCTTCTTCAACTAATACTACATTACTTCAATTCTTCAACTAATACTGCATTACTTCAATTCTTCTTCAACCATTACTACATTACTTCAATTCTTCTTCAACTAATACTACATTACTTCAATTCTTCTTCAACTAATACTACATTACTTCAATTCTTCTTCAACTATTACTACATTACTTCAATTCTTCTTCAACTAATACTACATTACTTCAATTCTTCTTCAACTAATACTACATTACTTCAATTCTTCTTCAACTATTACTACATTACTTCAATTCTTCTTCAACTATTACTACATTACTTCAATTCTTCTTCAACTAATACTACATTAATTCAATTCTTCTTCAACTATTACTACATTACTTCAATTCTTCTTCAACTAATACTACATTACTTCAATTCTTCAACTAATACTGCATTACTTCAATTCTTCTTCAACCATTACTACATTACTTCAATTCTTCTTCAACTAATACTACATTACTTCAATTCTTCTTCAACTAATACTACATTACTTCAATTCTTCTTCAACTATTACTGCATTACTTCAATTCTTCTACTACTACTACTACTATAACTTCGTCTTCTTCTTCAACCATTACTACATTACTTCAATTCTTCTTCAACTAATACTACATTACTTCAATTCTTCAACTAATACTACATTACTTCAATTCTTCTTCAACTATTACTACATTACTTCAGTTCTTCTTCAACTAATACTACATTACTTCAATTCTTCTTCAACTAATACTACATTACTTAAATTCTTCTTCAACTATTACTACATTACTTCAATTCTTCTTCAACTATTACTACATTACTTCAATTCTTCTTCAACTAATACTACATTACTTCAATTCTTCTTCAACTATTACTACATTACTTCAATTCTTCTTCAACTAATACTACATTACTTCAATTCTTCTTCAGCTACTACTACTACCTATTTTTCTTCTTTCTCTGCTTCTTCTTCTTCCTCCTCAACTATTTTCAGTTACTATTTTTTCTTCTTTGTTTTCTTCTTCTTCTTTATCACATTCATAACTTTGTTCCAGGCTACTTATTTAGTGTGCACATTTACTGTTTGTGTACTGATTATGGCTGGTGTGAGCCATACCCTTTTTTATCCAGTACCTGAAAAGGAATAATGCAGAACTGCAATAGTTTTTGAAAGACGCCTCTATATCACATCAAAGTTCTGCTGCTGTTATACGTAATTGCATATCACCTTTTTGCCAGTACATAGGAGCTTTTATGCTAAGAGTGTACCTGAGCTGACATTATTATTTGGGCGTGTAATATGAGGAGTGATTTGCCGAGTCGGATCAAAGACGGTGATGGAAACCGGAGCGCGCCTGAACACGCTGAGTGGAAGTAACATGTTAGCAGAGCAGACGAAAGCAAAGAAGCCCTGAGGTCCTGTACATTATGAGACGTGGTGAACAGGCTGCAGGAATCGCTGCAGAGTGCGAGGGGGAAAGATCTGCTGGGCTGGGTCAGGTCAAGGCACTAAAGGGGTCCCTCCCAGCACCGTTCATTCATTATTAAGTTTGTAGAGCCAGTGTTAGGTTAGAGTAAGAGAAGGATTGCCTCAAAATAAAGTTGCAAAATCATTCTGATGGTGCAGAACAGAGTCTTTGTCATTGCCACTCCAGGTCCAGAACATCTGCTATAGCATTATGTAACTTCAGAGGAGCATCACAAGACCTTTGTGATGCTTTACAGCACCACGTCACACACCAAGAACAACTCTGGGGGGCTTCAGCTAGCCATAAGAAGAAGCCAGCTTGGTATATCCAGCATGGACAACCTCAATGTCTATGAGTTTTATAGTTCTTCTGGATGCCAAAGATCAGCTGACCTCAGTCTTTGTCCATTTCATGACAAATAAGCCTTAAAAAGTTTGAACCTCTTGTAATAAAATTTGATATTACTCTACACTGTAAGTCGATGTGGTTCTTTGCAGCAGCATGGCTTGTCTTCAGTCTTCCCAACTTCATTCATCTGAATGTTCAGTGATGTTCCCATAGCTGGCTTCTTGTAGCCACTTTAATTAAATTTAAATTTCTGATGTCTACAAAGCCAAGAATGGACCCCCTTCATCTTTATGGCAGTGATCAAGAGTCAAGCCCTTTGAGCTTCAAGAACAGCTCGTCTCGACCCGCCATCCTTCAAGATGCAGTGACAAGACTCTTCTCTGTCCTTGAGCCCAGATGGTGGAATGAACTTCCACTGGCTGTCCGAAAAGTGGTCTCTCTCCTGGCCTTCAAACGCAGGCTGAAGACCACCATCTCTGTAGTATAGTAAAGTATTTATTGAAATTAACTGAACAGCACTTACACTGAGCTCAACTGTGTGTCTTCTAGGTATTAGCACTGGCTGGGTATTACTATGTACTGCACTTATACTTTATTTAGTAAGAGTATTGGCTGGGTATTACTAGGTACTGTACTTACACTGTATTTAGTAAGAACACTGGCTGGGTATTACTAGGTGCTGCACTTATACTGTATTTAGTAAGAGTATTGGCTGGGTATTACTATGTACTGCACTTATACTGTATTTAGTAAGAGTATTGGCTGGGTATTACTAGGTGCTGCACTTATACTGTATTTAGTAAGAGTATTGGCTGGGTATTACTATGTACTGCACTTATACTGTATTTAGTAAGAGTATTGGCTGGGTATTACTAGGTACTGTACTTACACTGTATTTAGTAAGAACACTGGCTGGGTATTACTAGGTGCTGCACTTATACTGTATTTAGTAAGAGTATTGGCTGGGTATTACTATGTACTGCACTTATACTTTATTTAGTAAGAGTATTGGCTGGGTATTACTAGGTACTGTACTTACACTGTATTTAGTAAGAACACTGGCTGGGTATTACTAGGTGCTGCACTTATACTGTATTTAGTAAGAGTATTGGCTGGGTATTACTATGTACTGCACTTATACTTTATTTAGTAAGAGTATTGGCTGGGTATTACTAGGTACTGTACTTACACTGTATTTAGTAAGAACACTGGCTGGGTATTACCATGTACTGCACTTACACTGTATTTAGTAAGAACACTGGCTGGGTATTACTAGGTACTGCACTTATACTGTATTTAGTAAGAGTATTGGCTGGGTATTACTAGGTGCTGCACTTATACTGTATTTAGTAAGAGTATTGGCTGGGTATTACTATGTACTGCACTTATACTGTATTTAGTAAGAGTATTGGCTGGGTATTACTAGGTACTGTACTTACACTGTATTTAGTAAGAACACTGGCTGGGTATTACTAGGTGCTGCACTTATACTGTATTTAGTAAGAGTATTGGCTGGGTATTACTATGTACTGCACTTATACTTTATTTAGTAAGAGTATTGGCTGGGTATTACTAGGTACTGTACTTACACTGTATTTAGTAAGAACACTGGCTGGGTATTACTAGGTGCTGCACTTATACTGTATTTAGTAAGAGTATTGGCTGGGTATTACTATGTACTGCACTTATACTTTATTTAGTAAGAGTATTGGCTGGGTATTACTAGGTACTGTACTTACACTGTATTTAGTAAGAACACTGGCTGGGTATTACTATGTACTGCACTTATACTTTATTTAGTAAGAGTATTGGCTGGGTATTACTAGGTACTGCACTTATACTGTATTTAGTAAGAGTATTGGCTGGGTATTACTATGTACTGCATTTGCTGTATTTAGTAAGAGTACTGGCTGGGTATTACTATGTACTGCACTTATACTGTATTTAGTAAGAGTATTGGCTGGGTATTACTAGGTACTGTACTTATACTGTATTTAACCCTGTATTGTTTATTTCAAAGTATAAGTACTGGCTGGGTATTACTAGGTACTGCACTTATACTGTATTTAGTAAGAATACTGCCTGGGTATTACTTGGTACTGCATCTATGCTGTATACCCTGTATTGTTTATTTCTAGGTATGAGCACCGGCCTCTGCTTTTGGCAGTGTTTGAGCTCAAGGATAGTTTGAACTTGAACCTGTACATACTAGTAAGTACACTTTTGAACTTGCTCTGGATAAAACTGTCTACTAAATATTCTTTCTCTGGCTCACCTTCTCCTTATGGACTTGCAATTTGAGTGTAATCTGTACATCCATATGCATGTTTGACGCATGTGCAAACAAAGAGGAGTCAGACCTTCAGCTTGGGCACATGTGCTGCTGCCCATGAAGGGCTGAAAGCACGATTTGCATTTACAACAGTGGTGCAAAAGTGAAATACCCTCTGTAACTATAGTAGGAGCCCAAGTATCATCCTCAGAAAGGCTCTCCTTATGGACCCTGTGATGGTCCACGTTTTTGCATGTTAGGTTGGACCAGCTTGGGGATCCCTGGGTACCACGGCTTTAGAGAACCGACAGTGTTTTTTCTCTTATGCTGCTTCAAGGCGGCAAGTTTTGGCCCCTATTAAGCATCATTAATACAAAGGTAAGACCCAGTCCGACAGAATGAGTCACCGCATGCACAGAACTTTCTTTGTAGAAGGAAAAAAACAGCCTCCAGTTTCCTCCATGCCGCTGTAAACTTTCCATGGGACGGGTGACTGCGGAACGCTATGAATAACCAACGACCAATACGCGGGCTTTTCCTCCACTCAGTCTGCAGCGTCCCTCCGGAGATCAACGTGTCACTGCTTACTCACCTCATCACCGTCAGGTTGACCACACTGACCCCTGCAGGAAAGGAAAAGGCCAGAGGTAGGTGAAGCCGAGGAGAGGGGGACTTAGAGGAGGGGGGGGAAAGAAGAAAGAAGCAACAGAGTGGATGGGTGTGGAGAAAGGTGGACAGGTTGGTGAATGTGGAAAAGGGTAAACATGGAACGGGACAGGAGGGGGGGGGGGGGGGACGACGACCAAGGAAGGAGAGAATGGAGGAGGAGAGGTAGAGCACGCTCTTCCACGCCACACGCTATTAAACATGATGTTTACTGGCAACTAGGCTGTGTGTACCTAACAACATCAACCCCAATAAACAGCTTTATGGAAGCTGGCATGCTGTAAATGCGGCCATAAAGCCGCGCCGCACCGCGCAGGACGTTTTCTGTTTTTTTTTCCTCAAAGCAAACGAGTCCTGTTTGCCCCGGGAGCATGTAGCTCCTGATGGAGCGAGGAAGCCGCTGAGATGTAGCTGAGTAAAACGGGATGGAGGTGACTCAATCAGCTGCGAGACGTTGTAGGTGACCTGAGCTTCTGCTGAGAGGCGGCTGAGTAAAGCTGGATGGAAGTGATTCAGTCTCCTGGGAGACATTGGAGCATAACTGAGCTTCCAACAGTAAGTTCTTAGAACAGTATTCAAGATAAGAGCAAGACCTGTCCAAGCAGTGGATGCATGCTGTGACTCCACCAACAGATGGACCACAGGATATCCGGAGCTGTTATTCTGCTGATCACTGCAGTAACGAGCTGCTCGCAATGATCTTACACTGTTGGTTGCACTGCATGTGTCTGTGTACCTATCCTACCCTTGAAGTGCATGACCGCCTGCCTTGCAGCATCTTCGTTTACTGGGACGGTGGATACTCCAAAAGCCCTGCTTCAGACAGACGCCCAGGTACTATGACTCTGTGACTATGTGAGGTTGCCAGAACAGCTCGCTTTAAGAGTTGGGTGGGGGGTTAGGCATTGTAGTGGCCATGTAGAGTATGAAGGCCCTCAGGAGCACCACACTCTCAGGAGCAGCCTGTTCAGTAAAAAAAAAAAATTATGAAAGTAATTACCGTCCATCTATTATCTGCCAATCCCAGCGTCATAGGGCGAAGGCGGGGTACACCATGGACAGTTCGCCAGTCCATCGCATGGCCAACACTCACTCACTCACACCTACGGGCAATTCAGAGTGACCAATCAACCTAACATGCATGTGTTTGGACTGTGGGAGGAAAGCAGAGTACCTGGAGGAAACCCACTCAAGCACGGAGAGAACATACACACTCCACACAGAACCACCCGGACCGGGAATCCAACCCAGATCATCTTACTGTGAGGAGACAGTGCTGACCACTACACCACCATACTGACCACTACACCACCATACTAACCACTACACCACCATACTGACCACTACACCACCATACTAACCACTTTACCATCGTACTGACCACTAAACCACCATACTAAGCACTACACTACCGTACTAACCACTACACCACCATACACCACCATACTAACCACTACACCACTGTACTAACCACTACACCACCATACTAACCACTACACCACCATACTGACCACTACACCACCATACTGACCACTACACCACCATACTAACCACTACACCACCATACTAACCACTACACCACCATACTAACCACTACACCACCATACTAACCACTAAACCACCATACTAACCATTACACCATCATACGAACCACTACACCACTGTACTAACCACTACACCACCGTACTAACCACTACACCACCGTACTAACCACTACACCACAGTACTAACCACTACACCACCTACTAACCACTACACCACCGTACTAACCACTACACCACCGTACTAACCACTACACCACCATACTAACCACTACACCACTATACTAACCACTACACCACCGTACTAACCACTACACCACCGTACTAACCACTACACCACCATACTAACCACTACACCACTATACTAACCACTACACCACCGTACTAACCACTACACCACCGTACTAACCACTACACCACAGTACTAACCACTACACCACCATACTAACCACTACACCACTATACTAACCACTACGCCACCATACTGACCACTACGCCACCGTAATAACCACTACACCACAGTACTAACCACTACACCACCGTACTAACCACTACACCACAGTACTAACCACTACACCACCTACTAACCACTACACCACCGTACTAACCACTACACCACCGTACTAACCACTAAACCACCGTACTAACCACTACATCACCATACTAACCACTACACCACCATACTAACCACTACACCACCATACTAACCACTACACCACTGTACTAACCACTACACCAGCGTACTAACCATTACACCACCATACTAACCTCTACACCACCGTACTGACCACTACACCACCATACTAACCACTACACCACCGTACTAACCACTACACCACCATACTAACCACTACACCACCGTACTAACCACTACACCACCGTACTAACCACTACACCACCGTACTAACCACTACACCACCATACTAACCACTACACCACCGTACTAACCACTACACCACCATACTAACCACTACACCACCGTACTGACCACTACACCACCGTACTAACCACTACACCACCGTACTTACCACTACACCACCACACTAACCACTACACCATCATACTAACCACTACACCACCACACTAACCACTACACCACCATACTAACCACTACACCACCGTACTAACCACTACACCACCGTGCCGCCAAGTAATTACCAATGATGAGCAAATTTACATACAAATATATGAGCTTAATTTAACAAGACCTATACATTTCTTCATATAACAACCGATACCAATATCAAACGATACCAAGCTTTAAAATAAACAAAACACAACCTAAATCATTAGAAAAGACAGGCTGGACTGGTCAGCAAATACTGACACTCTCCACAGGAAGGGACAAAGCAGGCTCGGCTTCCTGAGGAGGCTTGGGTCCTTCAGGGTCTGCTGAAAACTCCTGAGAATGCTCTACCAGTCTGTGGTAGCCAGTGTCCTCTTCTCTGCTGTAGTGTGTTGGGAAGCAGCATTAAGAAGAGGGACGCCGGTCGACTAGACAAGCTGGTGAGGAAAGCTGGTTCTGTGCTGGAACAGAGCTGGAGAGTCTTACATCAGTAGCAGAGAGAAGGACCCTCAGTAAACTGCTGACCATCATAGACAATGTTGACCTACCTCTGCACAGTGCCATCCTCAGGCAGGGGGGCTCATTCAGCGGTAGACTGATGTCCCAGTCGTGCTTCACAGACAGATTCAGGAAGTCTGTTGCCTGGGGCAACTCATCCCAGCAGCAAAAATAATCCTTAACACTGTTATACTCCGGACCCCTATATCAGATATCAGACACTGTTATACTCCAGACCTCTATATCAGATATCAGACACTGTTATACTCCAGACCTCTATATCAGATATCAGACACTGTTATACTCCAGACCTCTATATCAGATATCAGACACTGTTATACTCTAAACCCCTATATCAGATATCAGACACTGTTATACTCCGGATCCCTATATCAGTTATCAGACACTGTTATACTCCAAACCTCTATATCAGTTACCAGACACTGTTATACTCCAAACCTCTATATCAGTTATCAGACACTGTTATACTCCACATCTCTATATCAGTTATCAGACACTGTTATACTCCAAACCTCTATATCAGTTATCAGACACTGTTATACTCCACATCTCTATATCAGTTATCAGACACTGTTATACTCCAAACCTCTATATCAGTTATCAGACACTGTTATACTCCAAACCTCTATATCAGTTATCAGACACTGTTATACTCCGGATCTCTGTATCAGTTATCAGACACTGTTATACTCTAAACCCCTATATCAGATATCAGACACTGTTATACTCCGGATCCCTATATCAGTTACCAGACACTGTTATACTCCAGACCTCTATATCAGTTATCAGACACTGTTATACTCCAGACCTCTATATCAGTTATCAGACACTGTTATACTCTAAACCCCTATATCAGTTATCAGACACTGTTATACGCCGGACCCCTATATCAGTTATCAGACACTGTTATACTCCAGACTCATATATCAGTTATCAGATACTGTTATACTCCACACCTCTATATCAGTTATCAGACGCTGTTATACTCCGGACCCCTATATCAGTTATCAGACACTGTTATACTCCACACCTCTATATCTGTTATCAGACACTGTTATATGCCGGATCTCTGTATCAGTTATCAGACGCTGTTATACTCCATACCTCTATATCTGTTATCAGACACTGTTATACTCCGGATCTCTGTATCAGTTATCAGACGCTGTTATACTCCAGATCTCTATATCAACTATCAGACACTGTTATACTCCACACCTCTATATCTGTTATCAGACACTATTATACTCCACACCTCTATATCTGTTATCAGACACTGTTATACTCCACACCTCTATATCTGTTATCAGACACTGTTATACTCCAGATCTCTGTATCAGTTTTCAGATGCTGTTATACTCCAGACCTCTGTATCAGTTATCAGACACTGTTATACGCCAGACCTCTGTATCAGTTATCAGACACTGTTATACTCCGGATCTCTGTATCAGTTATCAGACTGTATTATATTATAAATTAATTTAAGATGTATCTGTATAACTGTGTTATATATAACTATACTGTTAACTATATATAATAATGACTATACTGTTATTATTACACTATGACTATTATATTATACACCACGTATACTATATATACTGTTTATATATCTGTCTATATATATAAACAGATATATCTATCTATCTATCTATCTATCTATCTATCTATCTATCTATCTATCTATCTATCCAACTTTTTAATTGTCGTACTGTCATATATACTGTGATATAGAAAATACCTGGTTTCAATATAATGAAGACAGTATTTTACTGTGAAAGATTAGTGTAATATCATGTATATACATAATAATAATAATAATAATAATAATAATAATAATAATAATAATAATAATAATAATAATAATAATAATAATATAAGGAACAATGCATTACTCAGAATATCTTACTTGTAGTATTATATACTAATACAGTTAATCTATAAAAATAGCCCAAAGTACGTTGCATACCCAAAAAGTAAAAGCAGCAGAATAGTGTCTATATAAATAAAGTTTATATAAGCACATAATCTCAAAAAGGTTCATGTGGAATCTTCAAAATAGCAACTTTACAGGAGAGGCCGAAAACTGTCTTTACTTTCAAAGGAACCAGATTTTTCTGAGCCAATTTAAAGCATTTCTATTGGTCCATTCATTATTATATAGTATAATGTAGTGGATAACACCTCTGCTCTTATCGCTGTAGGCTGGGGTTGGATCCCCCGCTTAGGCACCATGTGCTACACCAATAAGAGTCCTTAGGCAAGACTCCTAACTCTTCCTTCACCTATCTCTGTAAAATTGAATCAAAGCATCTAACATATGAAGCTGGAAATGAGAACTAAGCATCAGGAACTTCATGAAATGGGCTTAGCAGCCTAAGAGTACTAGGCACAATGCCAAGCTTTGGGTGGAGTGGTGTATACATGCCACTGTTGGACTTTGGTGCGGTGGGAAGATGTTCTCTGCAGTGATTTATCATGTGGTCTAACTGATGAATCTGGAGTTACTGGATCCCAGCATGCATAATGCCAACAGTAGGAACTCAAGTGACCTGCACCTCCAGAGTCCTAACCTCAACCCTACATAACACCTTTGGGATCAACTGAAATGCTGAGGGTAAGCCAGGCCTTCCTGACCAACATCAGTGCCTGACCTCATGAATGCTTAATATAGCTCAATAGGCACACATTCCCATGGACACATTCCAATCAATATCTTGGAATCTATGTTTTAATGCCTCTGCTTTAGGAACAGCATATCCAACAGGCTTATATAGATGTGCTGGTCAGATGTCCACATACTTTTGGCCACATTTTTGTTCAATAGTTGCTCAATAGGCGCTCTAAATGATTCAGTATCTGCAAAGAAACTGTGAAGTCTGACGTTATGAGAGCGAGTGTGGGCCCACAAGCGTACCCTCAGAGCTTGAGAGCCCAAGAAAGATGGGAAAAAAAGAACTTCTGATCTGTTGGCCCCGCAGTTTCCACATACACCCGACGCCCTTTTTATCGCTCCTGCCTACAAACATTTGGGTATATTTGGAGAGTTTTCCAGACAGACTGGTGTTAAGGCCCACGCACTCTCTCCCCCACACAGCCCATCGCGCTTGAGAAAGAACAGAAGGATCCTTCGGCCTCCTCCTCGTTCTGATAACTGGGGTTATTTTTAGGCCTGGGCCACATTAGTAGGGAAGACATATGCAGAAAAGTTGGCACAGGGCAGGTGAGTCAGAGGGCGAGAGGAGGTCGAGAAAAGCCCTTTTCTTTTTTCCTGTCTCTCTCCCTCAGTGTCTCGCTCTTCTTTCCTAAAGCTAAAACAAGAGAAGCCAATCCGGCCCTTTACAAGCCCTAATTACACGGCTAGCGCTATTTGTGGTTTCGGATTTGACAGTTTAGGATGCCATCGCGCTTTATCACATAAAGCCCTCAACTATTTATGACTGGAGCTCCTGTCACAAGCGAACACACACAACCCCACACGCAGCGCTTTCCAGGGGTAATTAAAAGAAAAGACTCCCTGTTCAAAGGTGCATTAGCGTTACTCTACTCCACCAAGGAATCTGACCCTCTGCACCCATTCCGAACGCCATAGTCCAACCAGACTCTTCACTGTAAACAATGACAGAGCTGATTCAGTGTCAGACTTTAATTGCAGCTCAGGAATACTCTGTCATAACACTCGTCGGGCTTTCTTTCCACCCTTCTATCTCGCCAGCAGTTGAACGGGAGCAGTCAGCGTTCAGGCTGTTATCTTTATTATTGCTTCTCTGTATGGCCAGCGATGGGGACTCCAGACAGCAACCCAGATTCAAATCACACTTGAGTCACATGTTGATTGACTCACAACTCAACTTAAGCAAATTGGATTCAATTTTGACCAACAGTCTTTGGGCAGTTCGTTCATGCAGGTTCTGGCACCGTCTAGGTTCAATATAGCTTCAAATACCAAGTCTTTCCATTGTATTCAGTAAAGATAAAGACTGGCAAGGATGTGGTCCCAAGGAACTTGCCCAGGGTCTCTTAAAAGACCCCCCCGTTGGATCTTAACCTACCTATTTGACCAGGTATTGGAACCAACCTCTTGTGTTCTCCCAAACATGGCAAACAGTTAAACTTGACCAGGCCAACCTTGATGTTGGTAGACTTCCACTACAAATGAAATCTGGGTGGCACAGAATGGAAGCCACAATGGAGCGATCTGTGAGCTGATTGGACACCACTTCTTCTGCTGGTGACCGAGAACATGAGAAAAAAACTTGATGATGATGAACAAATGATGTGTCTGAAAACAACTGTATTCATGGTCCTAATCAATCCCAGATTGGGAGAATTCCTGGTGAGTCTCTAGTGTTCTCCTAAAATGAAAAAAGTATGTCAGGGGTTGGTACAGTCTAGTGGATTACGCTGCTGCCCCCAATGCTGTAGGCTGGGTCTCAATTTCTCCATCTAGACAACCACACTATAATAATAAACTAAGTTATGAAATAACTTAAGTTTGGGAAAAGGTCCACACCCAAACGCATCCTCTCCATCCTTACAGGCTTTATATAAAAAACACTCTTTTGCCACTCACCTTCTCATGATGAAATTTGCACCCCACCACGTCCCCAGCTCCTCCATCTCTTCCAAAGTCATGCTCACTCTTTGCTTGGAAAAGGGGGGCTTGGCTTCAAATCCCAGCAACCCAAGCCCCCCAGAACTCCAGCATTAGAGTTCCCCTTCCTTGCCCTGCCTTAGTGGTCCACACTTTACAAACAATCATTGGGTAAGACTCTTAATACCATTTTCACCTACCTGTGTACATGTAAACTGTAACACTACCTTCACCGACCTGTGTACAGATAAACTGTAACACTACCTTCACCTACCTGTGTACAGATAAACTGTAACACTACCTTCACCTACCTGTGTACATGTAAACTGTAACACTACCTTCACCTACCTGTGTACATGTAAACTGTAACACTACCTTCACCTACCTGTGTACAGATAAACTGTAACACTACCTTCACCTACCTGTGTACAGATAAACTGTAACACTACCTTCACCTACCTGTGTACATGTAAACTGTAACACTACCTTCACCTACATGTGTACAGATAAACTGTAACACTACCTTCACCTACCTGTGTACAGGTAAACTGTAACACTACCTTCACCTACCTGTGTACAGGTAAACTGTAACACTACCTTCACCTACCTGTGTACAGATAAACTGTAACCTTCCCGTTACCTACCTGTGTACAGATAAACTGTAACACTACCTTCACCTACCTGTGTACAGGTAAACTGTAACACTACATTCACCTACCTGTGTACAGGTAAACTGTAACATTTCTTTCACCTACCTGTGTACAGATAAACTGTAACACTAACTTAACCTACCTGTGTACAGGTAAACTGTAACACTACCTTCAACTACCTGTGTACAGGTAAACTGTAACACTACCTTCACCTACCTGTGTACAGATAAACTGTAACACTACCTTCACCTACCTGTGTACAGGTAAACTGTAACACTACCTTCACCTACCTGTGTACAGATAAACTGTAACACTACCTTCACCTACCAGTGTACAGATAAACTGTAACACTACCTTCACCTACCTGTGTACAGGTAAACTGTAACACTACCTTCACCTACCTGTGTACAGGTAAACTGTAACACTACCTTCACCTACCTGTGTACAGATAAACTGTAACACTACCTTCACCTACCTGTGTACAGGTAAACTGTAACACTACCTTCACCTACCTGTGTACAGGTAAACTGTAACACTACCTTCACCTACCTGTGTACATGTAAACTGTAACACTACCTTCACCTACCTGTGTACATGTAAACTGTAACACTACCTTCACCTACCTGTGTACAGATAAACTGTAACTCTACCTTTACCTACCTGTGTACAGGTAAACTGTAACTCTACCTTCACCTACCTGTGTACAGGTAAACTGTAACACTACCTTCACCTACCTGTGTACAGGTAAACTGTAACACTACCTTCACCTACCAGTGTACAGGTAAACTGTAACTCTACCTTCACCTACCTGTGTACAGATAACCTGTAACACTACCTTCACCTACCTGTGTACAAGTAAACTGTAACACTACCTTCACCTACCTGTGTACTTGTAAACTGTAACACTACCTTCACCTACCTGTGTACATGTAAACTGTAACACTACCTTCACCTACCTGTGTACAGGTAAACTGTAACACTACCTTCACCTACCTGTGTACAGATAAACTGTAACACTACCTTCACCTACCTGTGTACAGGTAAACTGTAACACTACCTTCACCTACCTGTGTACATGTAAACTGTAACACTACCTTCACCTACCTGTGTACATGTAAACTGTAACACTACCTTCACCTACCTGTGTACAGATAAACTGTAACTCTACCTTTACCTACCTGTGTACAGGTAAACTGTAACTCTACCTTCACCTACCTGTGTACAGGTAAACTGTAACACTACCTTCACCTACCTGTGTACAGGTAAACTGTAACACTACCTTCACCTACCAGTGTACAGGTAAACTGTAACTCTACCTTCACCTACCTGTGTACAGATAACCTGTAACACTACCTTCACCTACCTGTGTACAAGTAAACTGTAACACTACCTTCACCTACCTGTGTACTTGTAAACTGTAACACTACCTTCACCTACCTGTGTACATGTAAACTGTAACACTACCTTCACCTACCTGTGTACAGGTAAACTGTAACACTACCTTCACCTACCTGTGTACAGATAAACTGTAACACTACCTTCACCTACCTGTGTACAGGTAAACTGTAACACTACCTTCACCTACCTGTGTACAGGTAAACTGTAACACTACCTTCACCTACCTGTGTACAGGTAAACTGTAACACTACCTTCACCTACCTGTGTACAGGTAAACTGTAACACTACCTTCACCTACCTGTGTACAGATAAACTGTAACACTACCTTCACCTACCTGTGTACAGGTAAACTGTAACACTACCTTCACCTACCTGTGTACATGTAAACTGTAACACTACCTTCACCTACCTGTGTACAGGTAAACTGTAACACTACCTTCACCTACCTGTGTACAGGTAAACTGTAACACTACCTTCACCTACCTGTGTACAGATAAACTGTAACACTACCTTCACCTACCTGTGTACAGGTAAACTGTAACACTACCTTCACCTACCTGTGTACAGATAAACTGTAACACTACCTTCACCTACCAGTGTACAGATAAACTGTAACACTACCTTCACCTACCTGTGTACAGGTAAACTGTAACACTACCTTCACCTACCTGTGTACAGGTAAACTGTAACACTACCTTCACCTACCTGTGTACATGTAAACTGTAACACTACCTTCACCTACCTGTGTACATGTAAACTGTAACACTACCTTCACCTACCTGTGTACAGATAAACTGTAACTCTACCTTTACCTACCTGTGTACAGATAAACTGTAACACTACCTTCACCTACCAGTGTACAGATAAACTGTAACACTACCTTCACCTACCTGTGTACAGGTAAACTGTAACACTACCTTCACCTACCTGTGTACAGGTAAACTGTAACACTACCTTCACCTACCTGTGTACAGATAAACTGTAACACTACCTTCACCTACCTGTGTACAGGTAAACTGTAACACTACCTTCACCTACCTGTGTACATGTAAACTGTAACACTACCTTCACCTACCTGTGTACAGGTAAACTGTAACACTACCTTCACCTACCTGTGTACAGGTAAACTGTAACACTACCTTCCCCTACCTGTGTACAGGTAAAGTGTGAGTCACTTTGGATAAGATCTTCTACCAAATACCAGTGTGTTGTTGCTGTTTCTCTGGAAATCTGGTACATGCTGCTCTACTACAAAAGCTGGTACGATCTTTGTGAACATGTCAAAGCAAACATCTAATGTTGCTTCAGTGCATCGAGCCATTACAGGATTACAGGTAAGACATGTTAAAGTGACATAAACTTGTTTCATGCCTGCCTAGCAGTGCGCTTTTGCCTCCGGTCATTAGGTTTGGGTTGCTGTGTTGCTCGTCTTTGCACAACAGATGTTTAATTTAGCTTATATGTCAGCCTTACAGGGTCTGCCTGCTGTGGCAGTAACACAAGGTCCATTTCAAAACATGCAAACGTGTTGATGAGTGGGCTTTTCTGGATGCCTCATGCAGTTCCAGTCAGTAGCAAACCGTGACCCTTAAGCCTCGGCCCTTACCCCCAACCCACCACCACCACCGTCTGAAAAGAAAACGACTGTTTCCTCTCCTAATAAACTGCAAGTCAAGAAACAAAAAATGAACAAACAATAACATCTGTACAACATAGACAACTTCTTCATCTGAATATAAACAGCCGAACATCACACAGCTCAGTCTGCGCTTCAGAGGAATATATAGACAAAAACGTGAGGTGAGAGATATAAAGCTTCACGTTTTAACATTTCACACACGTAACTGCTTCACTCGTGAGCGTGAATGTGAAACTCGCGAGCACAGAAAGAGAAACCGCACACACAATTTTCATAAACACGCTCAAACTATCTTTTTTCCTCCTTTAATGCTTTTTTCTCTCCTAACTTCATATTTTTCCTCGCTCTCTGCGCTAGCTAGCTGTCTCTCTAGCTAGCTGTTTCTCCTAGCTGTCTCTCTAGCTAGCTGTTTCTCCTAGCTGTCTCTCTAGCTAGCTGTTTCTCCTAGCTGTCTCTCTAGTTAGCTGTTTCTCCTAGCTGTCTCTCTAGTTAGCTGTCTCTCTAGCTAGCTGTTTCTCCTAGCTGTCTCTCTAGCTAGCTGTTTCTCCTAGCTGTCTCTCTAGCTGTCTCTCTAGTTAGCTGTTTCTCCTAGCTGTCTCTCTAGTTAGCTGTTTCTCCTAGCTGTCTCTCTAGCTAGCTGTTTCTCCTAGCTGTCTCTCTAGTTAGCTGTTTCTCCTAGCTGTCTCTCTAGTTAGCTGTTTCTCCTAGCTGTCTCTCTAGTTAGCTGTTTCTCTAGCTAGCTGTCTCTCTAGCTAACTGTTTCTCCTAGCTGTCTCTCTAGCTAGCTGTCTCTCTAGCTAGCTGTTTCTCCTAGCTAGCTGTTTCTCCTAGCTGTCTCTCCTAGCTGTTTCTCCTAGCTGTCTCTCTAGCTAGCTGTTTCTCCTAGCTGTCTCCCTAACTAGCTGTTTCTCCTAGCTGTCTCCCTAACTAGCTGTTTCTCCTAGCTGTCTCCCTAACTAGCTGTTTCTCCTAGCTGTCTCTCTAGCTAGCTGTTTCTCCTAGCTGTCTCCCTAACTAGCTGTTTCTCCTAGCTGTCTCCCTAACTAGCTGTTTCTCCTAGCTCTCTCTCTAGCTAGCTGTTTCTCTAGCTAGCTGTTTCTCCTAGCTGTCTCTCTAGCTAGCTGTCTCTCTAGCTAGCTGTTTCTCCTAGCTGTCTCTCTAGCTAGCTGTTTCTCTAGCTAGCTGTTTCTCCTAGCTGTCTCTCTAGCTAGCTGTTTCTCCTAGCTTTCTCTCTAGCTAGCTGTTTCTCCTAGCTTTCTCTCTAGCTAGCTGTTTCTCCTAGCTAGCTGTTTCTCCTAGCTGTTTCTCCTAGCTGTCTCTCTAGCTAGCTGTTTCTCCTAGCTGTCTCTCTAGCTAGCTGTCTCTCTAGCTAGCTGTTTCTCCTAGCTGTCTCTCTAGCTAGCTGTTTCTCCTAGCTGTCTCTCTAGCTAGCTGTCTCTCTAGCTAGCTGTTTCTCCTAGCTGTCTCTCTAGCTAGCTGTTTATCCTAGCTGTCTCTCTAGCTAGCTGTCTCTTTAGCTAGCTGTTTCTCCTAGCTTTCTCTCTAGCTAGCTGTTTCTCCTAGCTGTCTCTCTAGCTAGCTGTCTCTCTAGCTAGCTGTTTCTCCTAGCTGTCTCTCTAGCTAGCTGTTTCTCCTAGCTGTCTCTCTAGCTAGCTGTTTCTCCTAGCTGTCTCTCTAGCTAGCTGTCTCTCTAGCTAGCTGTTTCTCCTAGCTGTCTCTGTATCGGCAGTTCACTAGCTGTAGCTACGTACACACAGCCGACGTACTGCATCGAGCGAGTTCAGTCAGAGTGAGACCGGCAGTAGTATGGTTACCTGAGGTTTTAGTTAGCGCTCGTGTTTTTAACTGCTTTAAAATTATTATAAAAAAATTATTATTCACATGTACATTCTAAAGAAGGGACGAGAGGAAGGCGTTACGTCCTGCAACACTGTTTTCATCCGTGTTAGATAGGAGTCGATCTCCCGTGACTTCATCCATAATTTCGTAAAGCGGGACAGTGGATCAGAGCTTTCACCGTCCTGCTTTTGAGCTTTGTAATACATCCGATCTGAGAAACGTCCTGTTTTTAATTTGCTCTACAGTTCGTGTAAACCCACCGTCATTCATTTGCTCATATACTCGTCTGAACAGCTCAGTATTGTGAGATTTATGGTCGTCCATCCTGCTAACTGTTTTTAAATCTTTTAAGGTTTGAAAGCCTGAACTTCATCTCTTCTGAAGACCAGTCTCTACCTCCCACCATGTTGAAACCTCCTCCATGATGCAACTGCACACGTGAGCGTACCTAAACTTTCCGATTGGGAATGTAATCGGATACAGGCGTTTACACAACTATTGTTCTTCTATTAAACTGATTATTTATGGGATTACCCACCTCCATCAATCAGAATGACCTCAATCTCAATCTTTAGACTAGATCTTAATCACTAGTCGGATTGAGGTGTATACATGGACCTACTCTATTCCGATTGAGCTATTAGTTGGATTATTAACAGATTATAGATTAGACTGCATGTAAACGTAGCCTGTGTTTCAGAGGACTCGTGTAGCTGATGTGCTTTTCTAAGCTTGTGGAGTAAATCCGAATTGGGTGTATATGCACGTGCCAGGAGACACTAGTGCAAGGCACAAGACGGACCCACATATGCCACTGCAGTCCTGCAGGTCTGGACCAGAGAGAAGAATGGTTAGGTCTATTTGCTGCCTCTCGCTCGGCCTGTGAGCTGTAGCCTCTCTCTTTGATGCCATTCGTCCCCAAAAGTGAAAAAACGCTGAGAGAAAGAAATGACATGAAAGTGAAAAACAGAATGCTGTTCCAAGTGAGAGCGAGTGTATCGTTCCTTTGTTCTTCATCCTGTGGGTTTGTGTTCCTGCGTGACCCCGGAGCGTGTTCAGAGGGAACCAATCTTTTCCCTTTTCCCACATGCGCTGACCACAGCATAGTCCACATTAACCCTGACCCGGAGCATGTTGTTTCGCAGCACACAATAAAGAGGCTTGCACTGGAGTCCGCTGCCAGGCAGCGAGGGACAGATAGGGAGAGAGCACAATGAACGGAAAAATAAAGAGATAGTTTGACGAAAAAAAAGGGGCATGGAATCAGCCAAGACATGCTTTGGTGTCTGAAACTGCTTCTGGAGTTTCAGACACCAATCAACGTCTTGCAGACTGCATGTCATACAGACATGCTAATGTATGGCCTACAGTTATCTATAGTGGTCCTATACCTAAACAGCTTCAATACATAACAGTATGTCACACAGTGTTGTCAGAATCATTGTAGCACAGGTGCAACTTTGAAGTAAACTAAACTTTGGATACCAAAAATATCCCTAATTCAGCAAATTTCAAGACTCACTCCCTCCAAGTAACTGGTACTCTCTCACTCTCTCTCTCCTTCTATTCATGCACACATATAGTCAGAGATGTGGGACTGGTCTGAACATGCAGTCCCCTCTGATCCCCCTGCAGAAACACAGAGAAACACTACCTCTTTATTCTCCCCTTCCAAAAAAAAAAGAAGAAAAAAAAAGCCCAGGAGTCGGGGAGTTCCAGAGTGAAGGCAGTGAAGGCATGGCTTAGGGTGAACGAAGCTCAGATTGAAGGCAATGAGGACAGGAGGACTTAGGGTGAGGGTTGCAAAAGCATGGCCCAGAGCAAAGGCATGGCTAACAGTGAAGGCAGTGAAGCCGTGAGTGAGAGTGAAGGCAGTAAAGGCATGGGTAAGGATAAAGGCAGTGAAGGCATGATTTCAAATGATGCCGTTGGTTAAGTTAAAGGCAGTAAAGGCATGGGTCAGGTTAAAGGTAGTAAAGGCATGAGTAAAGGTAAAGGCAGTAAAGGCATGGGTCAGGGTGAAGGTAGTAAAGGCATGAGTAAAGGTAAAGGCAATAAAGGCATGGGTCAGGTTAAAGGTAGTAAAGGCATGAGTAAAGGCAGTGAAGGCATGGGTCAGGTTAAAGGTAGTAAAGGCATGAGTAAAGGCAGTGAAGGCATGGGTCAGGTTAAAGGTAGTAAAGGCATGAGTAAAGGTAAAGGCAGTGAAGGCATGAGTAAAGGTAAAGGCAGTGAAGGCATGGGTCAGGGTGAAGGTAGTAAAGGCATGAGTAAAGGTAAAGGCAGTGAAGGCATGGGTCAGGGTGAAGGTAGTAAAGGCATGAGTGAAGGTAAAGGCAGTGAAGCCTTGAGTAAGAGTGAGGGCAGTGAGGACATGGATGAGGGTAAAGACAGTGAAGGCATGGTTCCTGGTGATGCCATTGGTGAGGGTAAAGGCAGTGAAGGCTTGGGTTGGGGCGAAGGCATGGGTGAGGATAAAGGCAGTAATGGCATGGTTTAAGGTGTTGGCATAGGTTAAGTTGAAGGCAGTGATGGCATGGCTGAGGGTGAAGGCGGTAAAGGCATGAGTAAGGGTAAAGGCAGTAAAGACATTAGTGAATGTAAAGGCAGTAAAGACATGGGCGAGGGTGAAGTATGGTTCCTGCTGATGGCATAGATTAAGCTGAAGGCAGTGAAGCCATGGTTGAGGATGAAGGCAGTGGTGGCATGGTTCAAAGTGATGGCATAGGTGGAGGTAAAGGCAGTAAAGGCATGGGTGAAGTTGATAGCAATTAAGGCATGGGTAATGATTAAGGCATGGTTCCAGGCGATGGCATAGGTTAAACTGAAAGCAGTGAAGGCACAGGTAAGGGTTGAAGGTAGTAAAGGCATGAGTGAAGGTAAAGGCAGTGAAGGCATGAGTAAGAGTGAAGGCAGTGAGGACATGGATGAGGGTAAAGACAGTGAAGGCATGGTTCCTGGTGAAGGCATGGGTGAGGATAAAGGCAGTAATGGTATGGTTCAAGGTGATGGCATAGGTTAAGTTGAAGGCAGTGACGGCATGGGTGAGAATGAAAGCAATGAAGACATAGTTTCAAGTGATGGTATTGGTTAGGTTGAAGGCAGTGAAGGCATGGCTCAGGGTGAAGGTAATAAAGGCATGAATGAGGATAAAGGCATGAGTGAGGGTAAGGGCAATAAAGGCACGGGTGAGGATGAATGTAGTGAAGGCATGGTTGAGAATGAAGGCAGTGGTGGCATGGTTCAAAGTGATGGCATAGGTGGGGGTAAAGGCAGTAAAGGCATGGGTGAAAGATATGGCAATTAAGGCATGGTTCCAGGCGATGGCATAGATTAAGCTGAAGGCAGTGAAGGCATGGTTGAGAATGAAGGCATAGGTGGGGGGTAAAGGCATTGGTGAGATTGATGGCAGTTAAGGTATGGGTGATGATCAGGGCATGATTCCAGGCGATGGCATAGGTTAAACTGAAAGTAGTGAAGGCAGTAAAGGCATGAATGAGGATGAAGGCAGTAAAGGCGTGGTTCTGGGTGATAGACTAGGTTAAGCTGAAGGCAGTGAAAAGAGGGAAAGCATGACTCTGGATGAAGGCATGGTTCAAAGCGAAAGCACTGACTGCAGGTGACAGCAGTGAAGGCATATCTCATGAAGACATGGCTCGGGGTGAAGGAAGCGAAGGCACGGCTCTAAGTGAAGGCAATGATTACAGGACTCAGGGGGAAAGCAGCGAAGGCATGGCTCAGAGTGCTGACAGTAAAGACAGGACTCTGGGTGAAGGCGGTGAAGGCATCGCTCAAAGTAAAAGCAGCACGGACAAGGGAGGTTTGGCAAGTGGACCAAACCAGATGGAAGTTGATGTCATCTCTCAGAAAGTCATGATGCCTTGGTAGAATTTGATTGAGAGTTCCAAAAAAGCTTGAAACCACTCACTTGCTAATTGTTCTAGCTACTTAAACAATGTTAGATCTGAAACTGAGTCATCCGAGTCATGCCTAGCCAGCCAGACCAACGTTGCTCCAGGCCCTACTATCTGAGTTTTTCTGCTTGTAGTTGAAGTAGTGTAGGCAGTTTGCTGTGTCCCTGACAGTTCCCAGTGTTTTCGCTCATGCTCAGTGGATCAGCTGTCCTCAGTTTGGCATTAGGGGTGGGTTAAGCCTTAAATTACCCCAATCGTGAGGTTCATGTCAGAGGGGGGGGGGCGCTTTCGTTTCCCTCTCTCACCAGCCAGTGGATGTGGATGAAAGCTGGTGGAAGGAGAAGGTGGAGGAGGAGAGAGTGAGGCAAGGAGTGGGGGAATGAGTGATTCCTGAATGGAGGGGATTATGGGAGATTTCTGTGCTTTGTTTCAGCTTGGCTGGCACTCCAACACCACTAAGCCTCGGGGGCGGATGTTCAGGGAAAGGTGGACAGATCATTCCTTAAAAAGAGAAAGCTTAGTCCAGCGCGAGGAATCTTCACACACGGACCACAAGCCAGTGCCAACATTCCAGAGAGAGCATTTTGGCCGGACAACAGGAACCCACCGCCCTCCCCCCCCCCCAGTAACACGAACACATTGCATGAGGAAAAACAGTAAAACAGCGAGCAGCGACACAGCCAGGTGTTTCACACCAATAACACACCTGAGCCTGTCTGAATGGGTGGATATGGGAACTGCTCAGGCATATTTCGGCTGGAATGAGGAGATCGCTCCGCATGCAGCTTTCTTTGATGTTGCCGAAGTATCTGGGAGGGAGTGTGTGTGTGTGTGTGCGGCGCTGCAGTGGGAAATGGCACCGCACCTGGAGCTGCTGCGTTGGTGCCGATAAAACGCTGTTTTATAGGCTTAATCTGTGACGTGGTTCGTGCATTCCATTAGCAGCGCTGTTAAAAATGCACACACGGCCTCCTGAGGTGCAGGCAGCTCCTATGGAACGTGTGGTCCAGCTGCCAGACTAAAATACTTACTAAATTGTTGAACACTGTTTGGAGCAGCATTTAAATATCCCATGCCTCCAGGACCTTGGGTTACTGGGCAGCACATACAAAGCCAGTGGGCCTGTTCTGTAACATTACAGATAACTTAGTGGGTTTGTTATGGCTATGAATTATTATTGGTTTGCATGTTAGTGTTTAATAGGGTATCAGACTTTCCTTACTGCTCCAACATGGCCCACCAGGAGACCACAAACTACAGAAAACTACTCTTCTATAGTGGACAACGGTGGTGTATTAGAATCTTATTCGGGGGGTTGGTGTTCACAAGACACCCTGGTTTTCAGGGGATCCTATGTTGACTGGTGTTAATCCACAGCCACACTGACTCTCATTCCTCTATGTGTCTAATCCACAGTCATACTGACTCTCACTCCTCTATGTGTCTAATCCACAGTCATACTGACTCTCATTCCTCTATGTGTCTAATCCACAGTCATACTGACTCTCACTCCTCTATGTGTCTAATCTACAGTCATACTAACTCTCACTACTCCATGTGTCTAATTCACAGTCATACTGACTCTCACTCCTCTATGTGTCTAATCTACAGTCATACTAACTCTCACTACTCCATGTGTCTAATTCACAGTCATACTGACTCTCACTCCTCTGTGTCTAATCCACAGTCATACTGACTCTCACTCCTCTATGTGTCTAATACATAGCCACACTGACTCTCACTCCTCTGTGTCTAATCCACAGTCATACTGACTCTCATTCATCTATGTGTCTAATCTACAGTCATACTGACCCTCACTACTCCATGTGTCTAATCCACAGTCATACTGACCCTCACTACTCCATGTGTCTAATCCACAGTCATACTGACTCCCATTCCTCTATGTGTCTAATCCACAGTCATACTGACTCTCATTCATCTATGTGTCTAATCCATAGCCATACTGACTCTCACTTCTCTGTGTCTAATCCACAGTCATACTGACTCTCATTCCTCTATGTGTCTAATCCACAGCCATACTGACTCTCATTCCTCTATGTGTCTAATCTACAGTCATACTGACCCTCATTCATCTATGTGTCTAATCCATAGCCATACTGACTCTCACTCCTCTATGTGTCTAATACATAGCCGCACTGACTCTCATTCCTCTATGTGTCTACTACATAGCCGCACTGACTCTCATTCCTCTATGTGTCTAATCCACAGTCATACTGACTCTCATTCATCTATGTGTCTAATCCACAGTCATACTGACCCTCACTCCTCTATGTGTCTAATCCATAGCCATACTGACCCTCACTTCTCTATGTGTCTAATCCACAGTCATACTGACCCTCATTCCTCTAGGTGTCAAATACATAGCCGTACTAAACCTCACTCCTCTATGTGTCTAATCCACAGTCACACTGACTCTCACTCTCACTCCTCTGTGTCTAATCCGCAGCCATACTCATTTTCACTCCTCTATGTGTCTAATTCACAGTCACACTGACTCTCACTCCTCTATGTGTCTAATACATAGCCGTAGTGAACCTCACTCCTCTAGGTGTCTAATTAACAGCTGTACTGATCCACACTCCTCTATAAGTCTAATGCACAGCCGTACTGACCCTCTCTCCTATATGTGTCTAATCCAAAGTCATACTGATCATTACTCCTCTATGTGTCTGATCCACAGCCGTACTGACCCTCTCTCTTCTGTGTCTAATCCACAGTCATACTGAACCTTACTCCTCTATGTGTCTAATCCACAGACATATTGACCCACACTCCTTTATGTGTCTGATCTACAGCTGTACTGACCATCACACCTCTATGTGTCTAATCTACAGTCACACTGAGCCTTACTCCTCTAGGTGTCTAATCAACAGCCATACTGATACACACTCCTCTATAAGTCTAACGCACAGTCACACTGAGCCTTACTCCTGTATGTGTCTAAACCACAGTCGTGCTGACCCTCACTCCTCTGTGTCTAATCCACAGTCATACTGACTCTCACTTCTCTATGTGTCTAATCCACAGTCACAATGACCCTCACTCCTCTGTATCTAATACACAGTCATAATCACCCTCACTCCTCTATGTGTCTAATCCACAGTCATAATGAACCACACTCCTCTATGTGTCTAATCCACAGTCATAATGAACCACACTCCTCTATGTGTCTGATCTACAGCCGTACTGACCCTCACTCTTCTATTTGTCTAATCCACAGTCATACTGACCCTCACTCCTCTGTGTCTAATACACAGTCATACTGACCCTCACTTCTCTATGTGTCTAATACATAGTACTGACCCGTACTCTTCTATTTGTCTAATCCACAGACATACTGACCATCACTCCTTTGTGTGTCTAATACATAGTACTGACTCGCACTCTCTGCATGTCTAATCCACAGTCATTGCTTTAATCCACAGCTTTAGTGCCCAATTTTTATTTGTTTAAGGTGGACTGAGGGCACAAGGATGCAGGAACTCAGTGTCTTTGGGTTCATCCTGTGTTGATGTATGAGTAAGACTTTTCTTTTGTAACATTTAATCAGCATTTTTCTGAGCGAAATCCGGGGAGCACATGGCTCCGAGTGAGAGTGCCTGGATCCCCCCGTAGCTATGCCGCTGACCCACACACACGTCCTCTCTCTTCAGTCCAGTCTCTTGCCTTTCTACCCCTCTCACAAACAATACTGTCTCTTTTCTCATGCTAAAGTAAACACACCGGGGATCCTTCCAACACACACGCAGCGAAACACACGCTGAGCCACGCCGTCTGAAGTGTCGAATCCGGCTCAGGAAAAACAAACAGAGGAATCAAAACAAGCTGATTAACAATAGGAAGCGTCTCCATTATGGGCTTATATTAGGCTACTCTCATTACAGAGCTGCATTCCGAAGCATTCCAGGAGCTTTGGGTGGAAGCCGAGGCAATTCTTCTGCAACCAAAGTCTCCCCAAAACTGCAGCCAAATGGACAGTGGTCACCACGCTGGGGTGAGTTAATGATCCGAGTGAAGAGGATTTAAAGTGTTATTTACACAGAAACTCAGAGAGAATGATGCGAACAGGTCTGGTATACAGGTCCCACTGCTATTAGACCCTGACACAAACAGTAGGTCTTTAGATCCATCCTGGATCCTTCCTCTGTGTAATCCCAGGGCATTTCTTGCAAACTTTTCCATCTTGTATCCTTGTATCTTCAGCCTCTTTTGAGACTTGGTTCTTCTTGGTGGTTCTTCTTCGTGCTCTCAGGGAGTCTCTCCTATCCTGTCCTGGTTCCTCTTTGTGGTTCTTCTTCATGCTCTTAAGGAATCTCTCCTTTCCTGTCCTGGGTCCTCTTTGTGGTTCTTCTTCATGCTCTTCGGGAGTCTCTCCCTTTCTTTCCTGGTTCCTCTTTGTGGTTCTTCTTCAGGTTCTCAGGGAGTCTCCTCCTTTTCTGTCCTGGTTCCTCTTTGTGGTTCTTCTTCATGCTCTTAGGGAGTCCCACCTTTTCTGCCCTGGTTCCTCTTTGTGGTTCCTCTTTATAATCTTAGGAAGTTTCTCCTTTTCTGTCCTGGTTCCTCTTGGTGGTTCTTTGTCATGCTCATAGTTTCTGAATTGATTCTTCTCATTAAGTCTTCTTGATGCCCTTAGGTAGTTTCTCCTTTTATGTTATGGGTCCTCTCAGTGGTTCTTCTTCATGCCCTTAATGACTTTCTCCTTTTCTGTCCTGGTTCCTCTTTGTGGTTCTTCTTCATGCTCCTAGGGAGTGTGTCCTTTTGAGGCTTGGTTCCTCTTGGTGGTTCTTTGTTATGCTCTTAGAGAGTTTCTGTTTTTGAGAATTGGTTCTTTTCAGTGATTCTTCTTGATGACCTTAGGTAGTTTCTCCTTTTGTGTCATGGGTCCTCTCAGTGGTTCTTCCTCATGCCCTTAATGACCTTCATCCTTTTGAGTCTTGGTTCGTCTGAGTGGTTCTTCTTCATGCCCTTGGTAAAATTCTCCAAAATTCTCTCTTTCAGTGGTTCTTCTTCAGACGCTTAAAAAGTTTCTTCTTTTGTGTCCAGATTCCTCTCAGTGATTCTTCTTTGTGCTCTTGAGGAGTGTGTCCTTTTCGAGACTTGGTTCCTCTCAGTGGTTCTTCCTCATGCTTGAATGGAGTGTCCCATTTTGAGAAATGGTTCTATCAGTGGATCTTTTTCAGTGGATGCTCTTAGGGAATTTCTCCTATTGAGACTTGGTTCCTCTTGGTGGTTCTTCTTCATGCCCTGGGTGAAATTCTCCTTTGTAACCAGGTTCCTCTCAGTGGTTCTTCCTTATACTTGAATGGAGTTTCCCTTTTTGAGAAATGGTTGCTATCAGTGGACCTTCTCCGTGCTCTTAGGGAGTTTCTCCTTTTGAGACTTGGTTCCTTTTAGTAACCTGGTTCCTTTCAGTGGCCCTTTTTCATGCTTTTATGGAGTTTCTTCCTTTGTGTCCAGGTTCCTCTCAGTGGTTCTTCTTCATAGTCTTTAGGGAGTTTCCCTTTTTGAGACTTGTTTTCTATCAGTGGTTCTTCCTGATGCTCTTAGGAAGTGTTTCCTTTTGAGACTTGGGTCCTCTTGGTGGTTCTCTTTCATGCTGTTCAGGAGTTTGTCCTCTTGATTCTCCACAGTAGATCTTCCTCATGCTTCCTCTTTTGGGTCTTGGTTCATCTTCTTTCTAACGTTCTCAGGAGTTTACTGCCACTATCTAACTCTTCTTGCTCGTTAGGGGTATGGACCTGCATTCATGCTGCTTTAGGACAATGGCTCTCACAGAAGCCTAAACTGAACTGAAGACTGGTCATCTTGTCCAGTGATATTCTTTTTTCTTTAGGAAACAATGTGTCCTGCAGGTCCAGTCACACACTTCTGTGGACAAACACTTCAAACACTTTCATGAGGCAACTGCTAGTTCCTTAAGGCTGCTAGTTATGCCTTTTATTCTCATGATGTTTATGAATCTTGAAAAATTGAACTAGACATATCTGGACTTTCTTAAACAGAATATATTTCCACCATTTGACACAGTCAATTTGTGGAAAGACTAAACACCTATGACCATCAGACCAACCAACTGGAAACCACATGCCAACACCAACATCATGTGGCTAAAGTTATTTTATGCACGGTCATAATGTGAACATCTTTTTCCATCTCATCCCAAAAAACATCTGGACACTATACATGCCACTGAAGCAATTCATGGAACCAGCTTTAGATGATGTATCAGTTAGTCATTCAATAGAATGCTGTGACAATGGTTATGAATGTTCTGTTCAATGTGCTGTTGGTATTGTAGCATGCTGATACTGGCTTAATGGGTAACTAAGATAGTCACATCATGTAAATAGCTGGAACTTCATTTAAAGCAGTCTAAATTAATAAATGAATGCTATTCATTGCTGAGCTGTTAGTGTGGTAGTGGTGATGTATTAGTACCTCAGGGAGAGTTTTGTGGGCACTGATGACTTGCCTGCTATCCCAGCTGTTTAGTAGCGCTGGGCTGCAGTCTCCACTGCTGACGTGTTCAATAAAGATACAGCATATTAAAAAAGTGCAATGTTTCCCACATCTTCTTACTTTATGCTGACACCAGAGTACAAAGGGGCTTAGTGTGGACCTAAAACTCTATATGCATATGGCATTGCACCACCAGCAGCCTTTACAAAAGCACAACGCAGGATGAATCTTATCCAACATAAGTGTCCACTGTAGAGCATTCATTTCTAAGTCTGATGCATTTAGCAGGGGTGGACAGTAACAAAGTACATTCACTTGAGTACTGTACTTAAGTACATGTATTGAGTATCTGTACTTTACTTGGGCACCAATTAGAAACTTTTAATCCACTACATTTATATGAAAGTTCTCATTGCTCACTACTTTGCTTTGAAGTCAGTGGACAAATTTTCTTTTCTAAAATGTGATTGAAGAAAAGCTATTCCCGATAACAGTTGAACTTGGTGGTTGTACTACAGTAGATAAAGATGATAAAGGTTCCTCGCCCGCTGGTTACCCGCTTGCTATTTTGGCCAATCAGTAGCGCCAAGCAGTGGTTCTCCCTAGCTGCCTACTTAATAAAAGACCATTCAACTGTACATTGCAATGTTTTACAAACCTTCTTCTTTGCTGACGCCATTGTATTCTTTGTTTCTATGCAAAAGTAGAAACTTATTGACAGTTAGCTCCCATGTAAAGCCAGTAATCACTAAAGAAATACTTGGCAAAATGCTTCTTTAGTAATAGATAGTATTTTCTAGAACTAATGTTGTACAATTAAGAGTCTTGTTTCTCTTAATGGACCAAAACATGCAATCTTACCAACTTAGAAACATGCTAAAGTTTCTAGAGTTAATAGAGGGCCATATCTATAGTGCATGTTAGGAATAATGGTTTATATCACATTTTCTTTGTTCACAATGCTTCATAAATGTCTTCTTTAATCTTCTTTAATAAACATAACAATGTTAGTAAAGTCACATGAAGGCAGTGCATTCAGTAAGCTGTTTTAGAGTCATTAGGTTCTGTAAATGCAGTCTACAACAATACACATTAACAGAAAGTTAGCAGACTATTTTTAAAACTGAGTACTCCAGTAACAATCTGACTGAGCAATGTTCACTTGTATTGGAGTAATATTTGACCAAAAGTATTTACACTTCTACTTAAGGAATTGGGTTTGTTTACTTTGTCCACCTCTGACATTTAAAGACCTCGCTCTTGGCTCCACTATTGGAGAGAAATATTGTGGTTATTTGTAGCCTGCTGTTAGCTACAACATTAGTTCTCTTCCAAGCTCTCTCATTACCATTAGGTACCCACATAGCTGCTGCCCTGAATATCTATCAACTCTAGAAACTTCAGCATGTGAGGTTGCCTATTTCTAAGTTGGTAAGATTGCAAGTGTTGGTCCATTAAGAGAAACAAGACTCTTAATTGTACACCATTAGTTCTGGAAGTACTATCTATTACTAAAGAAGCAATAGATAGTATTTATTTAATGATTACTGGCTTTAAATGGCAGCTAACTGTCAATAAGTTTCTACTTTTGCATATAAACAAAGAATATAGTGGCGTCAGCAAAGGAGAAGGTTTGTAAAACATTGTGAAGTGTAGGTGAATGTTTTTTATTGGAAAGGCAGCAAGGGAGAACCACTGCTTAAAAAAAAAAAATAAATAAATGATTAGCACACACGATCCCACAGTCCAGCACAATACAGCACCAACAAATACACAAATATCTTACAATACATATCTCACCAACCACAAGCATGTGGTCTCAAATGTGTCTCAAGTCCTTATCTCTACTGTGTATACATTTAGTGTTATATGGTGTTGTATTCACGCTATTTTCCATGATAACACTGGGGGGGGGCATCTTTGTTTACTTTATGTTAGAACTTCGGTTCGCCCGTGGATACGTTGATACTAATTACAAGCAAAACGACAGTAAACATATAAAATGACTAACAGAACATGTTCAGTTAGAGGGAGTCAGTAATTGGAAGAAGAGGAGAACTTGTCTTGAATAACAGAGTTACGAACACAGTACATAAAGATCAGAGTGTTGGGGGGCCGCCTTCCAAAGAAGAGGACCTGCGTCTCTGGCTGAAGCTCTAAATTTAAAACCTCCACCCCAAACCTCCGTATATCTGCTCTCACCATTCTGTGGAGGAGAACGAGCACCAGAGCATCCTTATCCAGAGAAATGTCTCGATTATGAAGCTCCGAGGAAGCAGACGTGTCGGGTGCTGGTGAGTCTATCAGTTAAGTAACTGTTTTCTGATCAGTGTCCACCGCGCTAGGCTATCTGGACTGTAACTAACACCCACGCAGAGTGGCTCGGGCAGCTGGCTGGACTTGGGTTTAACTTTCAGAAATATAAACTCACCGTCTGTGTGTAGGAGGACACGCCCACCTTCCCACTGTGCAGGTACTGATACGCTTCAGTACTTTTATAGTTTTTCATTACTGAACCGTCTACACCTCCGAGAGTACAGAGTAATTAAACATGTCTCCATAAGTAACCTCAGACTACCTTCTCATATCACCCACCCACTGTGTTATTAACCTCAGACCACCTTCTCATATCACCCACCCACTGTGTTATTAACCTCAGACCACCTTCTCATATCACCCACCCACTGTGTTATTAACCTCGGAGGAGACAGTGTTGTCCCATTCTAACTTCTTATTGTCTCTCTGGTCTCCTCCCATGTAACTGTATTTATTTTGGTTAGCTGACCGGAAGTTCTAACACAAACGTGGAAAAAACACATGCTTGAAAGTGGGTGTGGCCAAATACGGTGAATAGGCATACTTCTTATAGCAAGTATAGCAAGGCTGTAAAGCAAATACATAACCCTACAAAAGCAATCGCACTCTGTCCCATGGCTGACCTACTGGTTCACACTAGTGATACTAGCTGATTACACACCACTACTCAAGATCCAACCAATTACAGACCTGTTCAACTCCCTTCCTTTTTAGTTGTTTGCCGTCTTTGAAACTGCAAACATCAAGGTGTTTATTTTAACTATTCTGGACCTGGGCATATCACTTGGTTTGTCAAATCTTTTTACTGGAGTGCCTCAGGGCTCAGTATCTGTTCCACTTTTGTTCTCCCTGTAAAGTTATCCCCTGTGACTGCTGTGGTTAATCCGTTTTCATACCAGACTTTGTTCATTTGGTTTTGTTTGTTCGTGCCCAGCCACAAGTTAGTCACCAGTGCATGTTGATGGTAGATGGTTAACCCACACCACCCCACAGTCCAGCTGGAATTAAACTGAAATTAATTAACAGAAGCTAACAGAAAACAATCAGTCAAACAAGAAGGGTCATAGATCGCTTAACACACTAACTGGAATAAAGCGACGTTCAGACAAAGGTGTCAAAAGTATTTACATTCATTACTCAGGTAGAAGTATAGATACTAGGGTTTAAACATACTTCTGTAGAAGTTGAAGTAGCAACTCAAGCTTTTTACTCCAATAAAAGTGTAAAAGTACTGCTTTTAGAACTACTTATAGTATAAAAGTAAAAGTAATGTAAGAAAAATAAATGCCATTAAGGACAAAAGCTTAGGCCGCACCACAGGGGTCTACAGTGCACTATATAAAAACCCCATTCTTCTAAAAGCCATAATAACTATAATGTTATATTAAAATGTTAATGTTGATAAATTTGGGATGCGCTAGGCTTCCTGTTTCAGCCGCATATACGCCCATTGAACATGAATGTAGTTTAGTACAATGTAAATATATTAAAGAAGCATATCTGTTACTACTGAACATTAACATGTGTTTCATGGAGCAGAAGATATGATGACTAGTTGTCTATAAGTATTGTAATGAAGTCAAACTTCAAAAACATGTTATTAATAATCTTTACTGGAATGTAAATGTACATGAATAAAAACAAACTGTAAATGAAATAGGAGTAACGAGACTATGTTTAAAATGTAAGGAGTAGAAAGTACTGATAAGGGAGTGTAAATGTAAGGAGTAGAAAGTACTGATAATGGAGTGTAAATGTAAGGAGTAGAAAGTACTGATAATGGAGTGTAAATGTAAGGAGTAGAAAGTACTGATAATGGAGTGTAAATGTAAGGAGTAGAAAGTACTGATAATGGAGTGTAAATGTTAAGTAGTAGAAAGTACTGATAATGGAGTGTAAATGTAAGGAGTAGAAAGTACTGATAATTGAGTGTAAATGTAAGGAGTAGAAAGTACTGATAATGGAGTGTAAATGTAAGGAGTAGAAAGTACTGATAATGGAGTGTAAATGTAAGGAGTACAAAGTACTGATAAGGGAGTGTAAATGTAAGGAGTAGAAAGTACTGATAATTGAGTGTAAATGTAAGGAGTAGAAAGTACTGATAATTGAGTGTAAATGTAAGGAGTAGAAAGTACTGATAATGGAGTGTAAATGTAAGGAGTAGAAAGTACTGATAATGGAGTGTAAATGTAAGTAGTAGAAAGTACAGATAATGGAGTGTAAATGTCAGGAGTAGAAAGTACTGATAATGGAGTGTAAATGTAAGGAGTAGAAAGTACAGATAATGGAGTGTAAATGTAAGTAGTAGAAAGTACTGATAATGGAGTGTAAATGTATGAAGTAGAAAGTACTGATAATGGAGTGTAAATGTAAGAAGAAGAAAGTACAGATAATGGAGTGTAAATGTAAGGAGTAGAAAGTACTGATAATTGAGTGTAAATGTAAGGAGTAGAAAGTACTGATAATGGAGTGTAAATGTAAGGAGTAGAAAGTACTGATAATGGAGTGTAAATGTAAGGAGTAGAAAGTACTGATAATGGAGTGTAAATGTAAGGAGTAGAAAGTACTGATAATGGAGTGTAAATGTAAGAAGTAGAAAGTACAGATAATGGAGTGTAAATGTAAGGGGTAGAAAGTACTGATAATGGAGTGTAAATGTAAGGAGTAGAAGGTACTGATAATAGAGTGTAAATGTAAGGAGTAGAAAGTACAGATAATGGAGTGTAAATATAAGAAGTAGACAATACTGATAATGGAGTGTAAATGTAAGGAGTAGAAGGTACTGATAATAGAGTGTAAATGTAAGGAGTAGAAAGTACTGATGATTGAGTGTAAATGTAAGGAGCAGAAAGTACTGATAATAGAGTGTAAATGTAAGGAGTAGAAGGTACTGATAATGGAGTGTAAATGTAAGGAGTAGAAAGTACTGATAATAGAGTGTAAATGTAAGGAGTAGAAAGTACTGATAATGGAGTGTAAATGTAAGGAGTATAAAGTACTAATAATAGAGTGTAAATGTAAGGAGTAGAAAGTACTAATATCGGAGAGTAAATGTAAGGAGTAGAAAGTACTGATAATGGAGTGTCTTTGATGTGTGTTTTCTTTATTTTGCTTTATAAAAGCAATAGAACATTTGAGGTTGTGAGTAATTTCAAAGAACATCACTGCTGTGATCATCTACAGTGCTTGAAGGGTTTGTTGCATGATTCAGTCTAGCCGGCCACCCAAGAGGTCAAGCAAAAGGTTCTGGTTTGAACGGTAGGTGTCATTTATAACTGAGCACTCATTTAACCGATGGATGGTAGGTGTCAAGATAACTGAGCACTTCATTGTCTAACTAAACTGATTCAGTGTGATCAATATTGTCATCGTCCTAAGTGGATGGAAAGGTTACTTTGAATCCCAGCAGCTCTCCAGGGTCCCAACAGTTCACTGTGACCTATAGTAAATGTCAAATGTGACTAAGGACACTGAGCCATCTATCCAAAGTGACAGAAGGCTTTCATTAGATAATAAAGGCCGCCTAGTCTTCATTTTAACATCAGCTAATATTGAGCTGGAGCTTACGATGCCCCTGAGGATCTCTCATTCGTCACTCTACACCCGAGAGACGCCATTAACGATATTGTGCATGTCTTCTTTAGAATTTAGAATTTTCCTTCATGCTGGTGACTGATTGCCATTTGTTCTATGCAGCTTGTTTTCTTTTTTTTATCCTAAAACTACAACCCTGCTTAAATTCACCTTCTCCTTTATCCCCTAATCCAACATAGTCCCTCACCGAAGAAGACTTGATCATATATTTAGAACAGAAACCGACATCTGCAAGTCTTCCAAACATCAAGCCAGGGTGGAGGCACGTCACCTTCAAAACCTCTCATCGTGGTCGTGGAAGAAATGGTCCACCTACTGGATCACACTTCTCCAAATGAAGAACCATCTTAAAGTCAGCTGGTGGTACATCACGCCACAAGGTCCAGCAAACTACACATACTGTGAACTTCCATGTGCACTGTAAACCTGGATAAGTTGATTGTACTTAAAGAGTTTGAGTGATTGCCTTAAAATATTTAAGTGATGCAAACTAGAGAAAATCTAATGGTTTGAGTAAAAACAACTTAAATGTCAAATAGACTGGAAGTAATCATTTGAGTTGAATTCAATGAAATCTAAATAGTTTTACTTAAACTATTTTGTAAAATCAACCCTACTGACCATTCAATTCAACTCAACATTGAGTTTCCTGTGATCAGAATTAAGTTTTGAAAAACTTAAAAATAGTCTCCATAAAAAGCTGATGTGTTCCTATATCAAAAGAACAAAGACAGCAGTTGAATTTAGTTTTAAATTAAATTTTATTTAAAATTACATCACTGGGGTCCCTTGAAGGGTTCAGTAGTGATGATGACTGATTGGTCTAGTTAGAATACTGTTTATCTTACAATAATTCTTAAATGCAGTTTACACATTGAAATGATAAAAATACAGTAAATTACATTTTCTAACTTTAGATAAACATCAACTACAACAGTTTTACACCACTTGAACACGGAAAACAACTTACCAAGTTCCAGAATGTGAAAAAGAGAGGGAACATGGCGGCTTAGTCAATTGTAGTCCTCTGTAGCTCTTCAAGAAAAGAAAACAATGGAGAAAATGAAGAAGTTAAACACAGAAAACACCAAATCTCACAGTGAAAAATAGAAAAAGACTTCAAAACCTTTACAAGCTCCACTAAACAACTCAAACTAGTCTTGATTGAACTGACCAATGAGAATCTGGCAAGGTGCTACAGGGGCGTGGTCCAAGCTAAAACCTGATGTTTTAAGTTTGTTCAACTTACAAATATTAGCGTCCTCAGTTATTCTTTCAAAATAGTAGAACATACTAAAACATTTTAAGTAATGAAATAAAACTTTAGTTTTTAAGCATCATTACTCAAACTCTTTACACAGAAATTAATTATGGGTTAACAGTGTGTTTATTTAAACTCTTCTGGACTTAACCATCCCCATTTGGTTTGCCTTTTATTATCCTTAAAACTGACTCTACCAGGTAGCTTGGGGAAAGCTATCTCTCAGCTCCCCAGTCTTATTCCAACAGTGCCCCAGGGCTCAGTACTTGGTCCACTTTTGTTCTCCCTGTAAAGTTATCCCTTGTGACTGCTGTGGTGAAAAGAACAGGCACAAAGCTCCGGTTCTCTCCTTTAAAGAGGCACAGCTGCTCACTACTTCTGTAACAAGGTTAAAAACTGCACACCCGGATGCTTCCACAGGTCTTCAGTTTCTGGGCTCCTGCTTCTAAGGCCAGGCGTCCAGCTTTTATGAGCACCCTGGAACCTTCTTCTTTCTAAACAATGCAGTTGCCAATGTCTGTTCTATTTAATGAACTCACCTCTTTAGACAATACCTAGGGCAGGGGTGGGGAACTGAGGGCCGGGGTCCAGCACAGTTTGGTGATTTCCCTGCTGTAGCACATCAACCAAAAGTGCTGATGAGGCGATGAGGTGTACATGAGTAGGAAAATTACCGAACGGTGAAGGAATCTGGCCCTCCAGGACCGGAGTTCCCCAGGCTAACGCCTTTCTGCAGTCATTCATTCCTTAATCACTTATCTATACACATAAATGTCTGTTTATTCTCCACTTATTAAACAACAGAGCTTATTTGATGTCCTCTAGGTTTACACCTGTTTTTATTTAACAGGATTTAACTACCCTGGGACCCTTGTCTTTTAGATTACTGCTCTTTTCACGTTCGTCCCAGTTCAGTTTTGCTGCAGGGAAATAATTGAGATTTGTTTCAATTTGTTGTGCCTCAAACACCAGTTTATTGCTAATAGCGTTTCAGTCCGGCCCCACAGACTAAAGATTTTTCTCTAGGCTCATTAGTTGACACTGGGTTAGATTTGATAAGGTTGAAAACTAAAGGTTGTATCCAATTACAGAATCAAGGTTGGTGATCCTAACGTAATCAGTTTTGTTTATTTTGTTTTGTTGGTTTGAGTCCAGCCACGTTAGGTTAGTTAAGGGGAAAGTCTGAATCACAAATCAGTCAACATGTGTTTTGAGTCACCATCTCTGCCGTTAATACATTTAGTGTTATATGGTGGTTTATATCCAACAATGCAAATACATAATGCATAAAGAGTAGTCACACTTTGTCCCTTGGCCTACCTACTGGTCAAATACATTGCTTTATTTTTGATGTCAGGTTAAAATTAGTTGGTAGCATGCCTCGACTGTTCCACTCCTTCCATTTTATTTGATGGCTGCCTTTGATAATGTGAACTTCCTTGTGTTTATTTTGGTTCTCATTTTATCCTTAAAATTGTATTTACCAGTTAGCCTGAAAAGGCTTTCCATCAGGCCCTTTAGTTTTACTACTGGTGTGCCTCAAGGCTCAGTACTTGGTCCACTTTTGTTTTTATACTCAATCCGTTTTGTTCATTTTGTTTAGTTTATTTAAGTCACAAGTTAAATCAGTGAACGTACAACTCAAATGTGTCTCAAGTCCCTATCTCTGCTGTCTATACATTTAGTGTTATATGGTGTTGTATAGTCATACTTCTTATATTTAATAGCAAGGCTGTAATGCAAATACATAACCCTACAAAGCAATCACACTCTGTCCAATGGCCTACGTACTGGATCACACTGGTGATACTAGCTGGTGATATGCCACCACTCAATGTCCAACAAACTACAGACCTGTTCCACTCCTTCCATTATATTTGATGGCTGCTTTTGATAATGTGAACTTCCTTGTGTTTATTTTGGTTCTCATTTTATCCTTAAAATTGTATCTACAGTTAGCCTGAAAAGGCTTTCCATCGGCCCCTTTAGTCTTACTACTGGTGTGCCTCAAGGCTCAGTAACGGGTCCACTTTTGTATTCATACTCAATCTGTTTTGTTCATTTTGTTTGGTTTGTTTAAGTCACAAGTTAAATCAGTGAACATACAACTCAAATGTGTTTCAAGTCCCTATCTCTGCTGTCTATACATTTAGTGTTATATGGTGTTGTATATGCTTACTTCTTATGTTAAATAGCAAGGCTTTAATGCAAATACATAACCCTGCAAAGCAATCACACTCTATCCAATGGCCTACGTACTGGATCACACTGGTGATACTAGCTGGTGATATGCCACTACTTAATGTCCAACAAACTGCAGACCTGTTCCACTTTCCATTTTAGTTGTCTGCCATCTTTGATAATGGGAACATTCAGGTGTTTATTTCAACTGTTCTGGACTCGGGCATCCCACTTGGCTTACATTGAATCGACCATGTCTTCTGGAGTGCCCCAGGGCTCAGGACTTGGTCTACTTTTGTTCTCTCTTTAAAGATTTCCCTTGTGACTGCTGTGGTCAATCTGTTTTCTGTTTTGTTTTGTTGGTTTGAGTTCAGCCACAAGTTAGTTAAGGGAAAAGTCTGAATTACAAATCAGTCAACATGTGTCTCGAGTCACAATCTCTGCTGTCTATACACTGCTGGCTATACAACACCAAGTGTTATATGGTGTTGTATAGCCATGCTTCCTATATTTAATAGCAAGGCTGTAATGCATACACATAACCCTACAAAGCAATCACACTCTGGCCTATGGCCTACATACTGGATCACACTGGTGATACTAGCTGGTGATACGCCACAACTCAATGTCCAACCAACTACAGACCTGTTCCACTCTTTTAGCTGGTCGCCATCTTTGAAACTGTGAACACTCAGGTGTTTAATTCAACTGTTCTGTACTTCCCACTTGGTTTGCATGTTATCTTCAAAACTAAATGGACCATGTAGTCTTTCTATTGGAGTGCCCCAGGGCTCAGTGCTTGGTCCACTTTTGTTCTCTCTGTAAAGGTATCCCTTGTGACTGCTATGGTTAATCTGTTTGGTTTGCATGTTATCCTCAAAACTGAATCGACCATGCAGCCTAAAAAAGGTTCTTTATCAGCTCCCTCAGTCTTTCTACTGGAGTGCCCCAGGGCTCAGTACTTGGTCCACTTTTGTTCTCTCTGTAAAGGTATCCCTTGTGACTGCTGTAGTTAATCTGTTTTCATACTCTGTCAGTCCAGCCACAAGTTAGGTAATGGCGTTTCTGAATCAGAGGTCAGTCAACATGTAACTTGAGCTGATGTCTATACATCTGGTGTCATATGATGTTTTATATCCATACTTTTCATACTGTATAGCAAGACCCCAGTGCAAATATGTAATCCTCACAGACCAGTCGTGCTCTGCTGGCTCTTCCTGGATTGGAAGGTCTCATCACGCTCTTTATGATGTTCTCAGGCACTCTAAGAGGAAAAGAATGGCACGTCCATAAAACCCCCATTAGAACAATTGCTTTTTCTGGCTTCCTGTAGGCCTGAGCTGGACTGTGGCAGGGTTTGTATGTGGGCTGTAAAAGTCATGTGCATCCTTGGGAATGTTGCGGGGAGGATGCCGAGTACTGACCTACTTTTTGGACTCCAATCTGATGCTTCTG
The DNA here is from genome assembly GCA_021613375.1 of Megaleporinus macrocephalus. Classification (NCBI taxonomy): domain Eukaryota; kingdom Metazoa; phylum Chordata; class Actinopteri; order Characiformes; family Anostomidae; genus Megaleporinus; species Megaleporinus macrocephalus. The sequence continues at coordinate 37,461,960 of CM038719.1, read as the reverse complement.
TTTGCGGCCCTGGCTTTCCGAATCTATCTAGAGGAGTCGAGCTGAGGAACAACATCAACTGATGCTGATGGACGGCGACATTGCAAGCTCCAGTGATCTCTCCTGCATCGGTATATATGTATACATGTGAATGACTGGCTTTCTTAGGTGCAGAAATGAGAAATGGTAACAAACCTTGGTAACCTTGGTTTCTCTTATCTTAATGGATGAACAACTCTCAGAAATAATGGAAATGAATGCAAGGCCGCCACAGCTCTAAGCTGGTGGAAACCGTTTCGGCTGAAGTCAGGTCGTTTCCCAGAGAGTGGACGATATGCACCAACGCAAATATGCATATACAAGGTTCTCTGCTAAAGCCGGCAGATCAGTTCAGCATCATGCATGCAAATCTCTCTCAAAATTCTTTGAACTACAGCTTGAAGGATGTCAGTAATCTACTAAATTGTCCCAATTAGGGCAGTCAAACAATTACCATAATCAATAATGATCCATCAAATGATTTCCTGTGCTTAATCAAGATTTATCAAATTTGTCTTGACTAACTAACTTACCACTATATAAGTTTATAGTACATTTAATGGGATGGTGTTTATTACTTTATTCTTATTTTTATCATATGAACCTGCTTTTAAAAAATAGAGTTTTATTAATTTTGTTTTAATCACCCACATCCAACAGTGGCTGCATATTCCAACTAGCGAGTGTTTATACAGTTATACTAAGTTGTGAGTTATATATATATATATATATATATATATATATATATATATAGTCCATTTTATCAGCTCCACTTACTATATAGGTACAAGAATTACAGACTGTAGTTCATTTACATGGTCAGCACCACAGAGCAGGTACTATTAGGGAGGTGGGTCATTCTTAGCATTGCAGTAACATTGCATGTGGTGTGTTAGTGTGTGTTGTGCTGGTGTGAGTGGATCAGACACAGCACTGCTATGAGCTGGAGTGTTTAACTACCTTAGTGTCACTGCTGGACTGAGAATAGTCCACCAATCAGCAACATCCGGCCAACAGGGTCCTGTGGGCGGCGTCCTGTGTCCACTGATGATGAAGGACTAGAGGAACACAAACTGTGCAGCAGCAGATGAGCTACTGTCTCTGACTTTACATCTACAAGGTGGACCAGCAAGTTGTAGGAGTGTTTAATAGAGTGGACACTGAGTGGACACTGTTTAAACACTCCAGCAGCAGTGTCACATACCAGTCAGTGTCACTGTGAATGATCCACTATCCAAATAGTACCTACTCTGTGGTGGTCCTGTGGGGGTCCAGATCATTAAAGAACAGGGTAACAACGTATACAGAGAAACAGATAAACTACAGTCTGTAAGTGTACAACTACAAAGTGCCTCTATATTCTTAAAGCTTTATATATATATATATATATATATATATATATATATATATAATTATATATATATATATATATCATTAATAGCATAGCATGGTGTATCCCTTATGCCCCCCCCCCCCCAAAAAAAAGTATATATATATATATATATATATATATATATATATATATATATATATATATATATTTATATATGTTTATATATATGGGAGCAATGGATACACCATGCTATGCTATTAATGATTTATTGTATTAACACATAATTCATATGTTAACTTTGACATTCTTATTTCTAATCATTATTAATCCAATCATTTGATCTTTGTTAATATCATGTCTTAGCAATTCTCTCTGGCATGGTTCTGGACCGTCCATCTCCGTCCCCTCATTCCTCATCCCTCCCTCAGCCCACAGTACTGCTCCCTCACCTGTGACCCCCGACCCTGGTGGGTCAGGATTAAAGCAAGATGTGAATGGGGTCCAGGCTGCGATAGCAGTGTTAGGTCAGGCTTAGCTCTGGTCGCACAGGGCCAAAGATCAGCGATTTAAAGCTGGACCTCAGTATCAAAGCCCGCTCATTAGCAGTACCTGTCAGGGGCTAATTTTTAAACAGGGGTAAAGGTGACTCCTCCGGCGGGTCACTCTCCGGGTCTCTCTCTCTCTCTCTCTCGCTTGGCCGGTCGCAGACGGAGAGAGATTCATCTGTCAGGCATTTTAATTAGCCTGAGCCGGCCGTCCCCCCAAAATCCAAAGCGGAGAGGAATGACAGATGGGTTGCATGGGAAAAGGATAGAGAGAGAGAGAGAGAGAGAGAGAGAGAGAGAGTGAGAGAGAGAGTGAGAGAGAGAGAGAGAGAGAGAGTGAGAGAGAGAATTATTTGGTATGAAACACTTAATTCTAGAGAACTTACCGAGTCAGAACTCTTCACAGTGGTGGTGAATGGAACCAGATGTCCACCTCTAAAAGCTCCATCAGAACATTATAATTCATAAAATTGTTAAGAATATAGATGCACCATGTTATTAAAATTATATCAGGGTTGCCAGATATTTGTATTAAGAAGCATCAGCTTCAAGTTTATATTTTATGATGCATTTATTGTTTACTTGTTTACTTTGGAAGGGCTGAATGTTACTTTTCTTTGTTAAGCTAATTTCGAGATTTTTTGAAATTATAGCAAATAAAGAACTGTGTATAGTTTATTATTCTAGTGATTATTATATTATTATAACTAATATGATTAATTAATTTCATTGTTCTTTTAATACATTGCAGTTATAATGACATTAAATAATATAACCATATAATAATTAAATTATAATTAATACACTATTATATACAATTACAGAAATACATATGATTTATTATATAAAAATGATAGAAATGTACATTATTGCCAGACGGTTGTGAAAAATACTGGATATTGGCCCAAAACTCTCATAACACTGCATCACTAGTTATAAATATGCTGCCTCTTACCTGAGATATTGTATTATGCTAGTCAAGAGACAGTCTTTATGTAAACCTGTGTAGGTTTAGTGGATTTGGTAGTAAATAAAATATCTGTACTTGTGTTGTAGACATGGAGACCCCCGATTCCATTCACCACCAAGAGTTCATCAAAGACATCAAGAGTTGAAGCATTTCATATCAAACCAATCTGAATGCCTGGACTATAGTGGCAGTCTAGGCTAGGGCTGTGTATTGGCAAGAACTTGGCGATACAATCAATATCGTGATACAGCCGTCACGACTCAATATATCACGATTGACTGCGATACCGCAAGCAAAGTGATATACTGCGATATACTGATTTTTCAAATCCTACTATTAAAACACACCACTATATGAACAGGTTTATCAATTCTTACAATAGTATTGCGCCCTTGTGCTGCTTGTTAATGTTGGAGTGGAGCTGAAAATGGATTACAACACTGCCATCTAGTGGTCAGAGTTTAAACACAACACACAATGATTCACTGTCTGCCAGGAATCTGTGTATCGATACTGTGTTTTTGAGAATCGATACAGTATCACTAAACATAATATCCCGATATTCAATATTTCAATATTTTCTCAGTCTAGTCTAGGCAATGACTCTCAGACTGACTCGCTCAGTGTGGAGGTACTGATGGACAGACAGACAGAAGTTCAGCCTTAGAACCTGGCTGCATTTCTCAGTAAGAGCTTCTAGAACAGCTACACATCCTTTAAGACCCCATAGAGTTGAGGTTCCTTCTTACAGTGGAAGATCTGAAGCAGGAGTGGAGCTTGATGTTCTCTCTTACAGATGAAAGGCCTGTTTATCGGATGGGGGACAGTTTTGCTGGTCTAACTTTGCAAATATAAAAAAAATTCTGAATTAAGAAAATCCTGAAATTTCAGAAAACAAGCTTTTACATTACAGCAAGGTAGAAGAGTTAGAATATAGCTAAAGCTAAAAATGTGAAAAGGGCTTTTTGAAGACATTTCAAGCCATAGAGGCTCTGTCTCAAACCCTAGTGAGTGTCGAAGTAGGCTGTCTAGGTAGCAGCTGTGTAAGTATCAGCGTTCTCTCCTCATCTCTCCTCATTGAGGGGGCAGTCGTGGGCTGAAGGTTAGGGATCCGGTCTTGTGACCGGAAGGTCGCCGGTTCGATCCCTGGGACCGGCAAGTCATGACTGTAGTGCCCTTGGGCAAGGCACCTAACCCCAACTGCTCCCCGGGCGCCGTGGATAAGGGCTGCCCACCGCTCCGGGCACGTGTGCTCATCGCCCCCTAGTGTGTATGTTCACTAGTGTGTGTATATGTGGGTGTTTCACTGCACGGATGGGTTAAATGCGGAGGTCAAATTCCGCTGTGTGTAAACACATGTGGCTAATCGTACGTCGTCGTCGTAAAACAGATTACTGAGACGCTCTAGTTAGAGAGAGACTGCGTCACGGCTTGTTCCCCCCACTGTAGCACACGACCGGTGGTTTAGCTGGTCGCTAAGTTACCGGCTGGCATCCAAAACAATAGCCTGAGGCTTAAAAATCTGCTAGCATAAATGCTAATGGCTCGAGTATAAAACTGGTAAATGGTGAAGGACTCGTTACAGAGTTGATAATAAAATACTGTTTTGTGTGATTATATGACCAGAAACACATTAAAACTCCAGAGAGAATCAAAATAACTCACATTTTAAAACCACTTCACTGCTCCTAGATTAGCCTGTGTTGCATGAAGGGATTGTCTTAGCGGCTGAGGAAGCGTTCAATGCTTCCTTTAAATCAGGTCTAAATAAGGTTTCTCAGTAGACAGCATGTTTAAGGTGTATAAGTATTGGGACAGTTTACATGTCTGGAGCGCATACTATGATGTAAAATGCTGCCTATGTAGGAGCTCACTAGGTTTTGAGTTTTTAGCAGCGCCAAAACTGGAAGGTAAATTTTCCAGTCATATGAGACTCACTGTGCATGAGGCTAACATCATCTGTAGCGACGAATAACATGGTTTGGAGATTAACCTGAAGTCTAAACTACTTCTTTCGCCTGATCTTATTGCTTGGCATACAGTGTAACCACAACTGCTCTTATACCAGGCGTTTCACCCACTACCCCTATATACTCCACACACAAACACACACACACAGTGGGAATTCTCTTCAGTGGCCGGTGACTGAAAACTACTGGCCCCACAGAGAGGGTCCGATCATTTTAAAATGTTCTAAGCAAGAGCTCGTTTGAAAAGTGAACAGAACCATCAGGTGTTTCAGTGAGATTAAAGGCAGCCTCTTATCTATCTATCTTATCTTGCCTGTTCCACCTTAAATGGTGTAACGGTTAATAAAATGAGGTGGAATGAGAAATTTAAATGAGAAGCCAATTCCCTTCATTCTCGTCCAGCTCGGTCACGAGAGCGGCACGTCTATATACAGTTGGGAACTGTCTGTAAAGGTTCTACTTACAGCAAAACAAGTTAAATCTCTCCATCTTGTTCTTTCCAACGCCCCAAATCACAGTAGCTACGTCACCTAAAGCTTCTTCTGTACTGTAGTGGATAGAAAAACAAGTTAAATCACATTTTTCCTTCTGCCTAAATTAACATTCGGATGGAAACCAGGCCTAGCATGTCTTCCAGGTGGTTGTTAGGGTCCCCATAGTCTCTGCAGCATTGAATAATTTTTTGAACACCAACTTTTCATTTATGTTCCTTCCACTTTCTTCTATGAACGATTAACTTGTGCCTAATGGCTTTCTTGCCTAGACAGTAAATAAGCAGTAAATGGTTTCTTGAATCAACGAGGTTGTTATAACCACGTCAGTGTTTCCAGGCTTTTAAGGCCCCATGGATGGGCTACTACTACTACTATAAACATATTAGCTATATGGATTTCAATTAACCAGATGTTGGTATTGTTCTAACTGGTTTCTGAACATTAGGTCAGGGTTAAGCTCAAGAAAGAGAACTTGATACGTTGGTTAATTGGGATGATAATTGTTTATTCTGTTTCTGAGCCCCGCCCACCACTTTATTTATGAGCAGCCTGAGCTCTACATGCAGGTCCCGATAAAGATATGAGTGTGAACTCCACATTCCTTTCAAACACAAGCCGTGATAATGACACGGCACCATGTTAACCATTAACTGGAGGTTTTGTTCAGACCTACATGCTCACCTGCTTGTGACTTCATGACTGCACACTGATTTTGACTGTGTAGATGATTATAATAAAGTATATACACAACAATTCCCCCCAAATCAGACAATCAGATTGAGAACCCCTGTGATCAGATCACTTATACCACCATTGGACATAGTGCTGTATCTGATCCACTCGTACCAGCACAAGACACACTAATACACCACCACCTTGTCAGTGTTACTGCAGTGCTGAGAATGACCCACCACCCAAGTAGTGGTCCTGTGGGGGTCCTGACCATTGAAAAACAGGAAATATACTGGGAATCAAATGGGCTACAGTCTGTAATTGTAGAACTCCATCTACTTCTATATGGTCAGTGGAGCGGATCAAATGAACTGTGAGTGTAGCTCTCATTTCCTGCCCCACAGTGTTCTTGTATTTAGTCTGATTCACCATTTACAGGAGCTTTTAATCACTATCAGATTCTAACACTGTGGTATCCTGTGTTTGTTAATCATCACATAAAAACCAACCAATCAAAACCAACCCTGCTGATGTTGTAATCCTGTAGCTGATGCTTTTCCTCTCCAACTTGTGAGAAAAGTAGTAAAATCTAACTCATCATTAGAAGCCAGTTAGTATATGTGTGTGTATACGTCTGACCACACCACTGTTATGTGCATGGTGGGGGGGGGTGTCTTGGACACATTCCTCAGTTGCTTTAGTTGATTTACTCGTGTTAAGATGAGTTGGAATGTGTCAAAGCCTCACTTTAGAACTGGGAGTGGGTGATGGGGTCGGTTAGAGGAAGTTGCCCTATAAATAAATAGCCAGATTTCCATCCACATGTCCAATTATTTTTTAACTAAACTCTTCAAAGTTATTCGAATTAGACTTCACCCTGCTATAGAATAAATCTCTCTACAGCCCATTCACAAAAACACATTACAGAGATGTTTAATCCCTTAAAATGCCAGACTTATCATATATTAAGACTTGGGGCCCGCTGATGGGTTAAGATTGGGTGTTAACATTTATTTAATTTTTTTATTTATTTATGGGTATATATGACAAAGTGTAAGCACACAGAACACAAAGGCTCAAGTTTAACCCCTTCTATTATATTATATTATTATATTTGACCCGTTTTAAATTTGAGTTGTCTGAAAATGTTTGTTTAAAAGCTGTTAAAATGAAATATATACAGCATATGTTCTTACATTTCATCTTTCTGAATCTTCAGAGGATTTATAATCAAGTTTTATTGTTTTGACTTAAGCCTTTGCTTGTTTTTGAGTGTATTTAAACTGTGTGGGTCAATTTGACCCATAACATTATAAACTTAATAGGAGGGTTAACTACAACATTGTCAAGTTGATTTCTGTTACAAGATAAACCTTTGTTTAAATTTCATTTCCACTGAAACTTGGTTTCCTAGCCAAGGCTGCAATAACAGAAACACCAGATTTGTCATATGACTTTTTCTGCTGAAGGTTTATGGCTTAATTGTGTAAAAGGTGTACAACTGAAATGAGTGTACAACATCTATGCAAATTTTATTCGTTTTTTATTGTACGGATTTGTTTTTATTCTATACCTAACACACAAAAAATATGTGGATGGAAACATAATTCAAGTTATCTGGATATGAATATTTACCCAGGATTCTCCTGTCTGAGCTTCATCTGTGTCCAGTAGTGCTGGTGGTAACACAGTACACACAACAAGTCACATTATAATCACATAATCACATATAATGTGAAGTACTGAAACTTTGGGACATTTTTATATTTAAAGGAATTTGAATGAATTCATTAAATACATACAATGTCTGGGGCGTCCAGGAGAAATCTGGAACTACACTTTGTTCTTCAAACTGGAGCTCAAGATCTGATCTACTTCTCTCACAATAACATATTCTATTACTTTGTATTGTATGTATGATTATTGACATCTGTTCTAATCAGATATTGTGTTCCTACTGGTGAACACACACTTATTGATCAGATAAAGACTTTTACACAGTAGCGTATGTTTCCTCTATGTAGATTATTTTGCTTTTCTTTATAAGTAACGTGTGCAACTTGATTATGAATGAAACGGCGAGTGCAGAAAGTGTCATTCACTCCTCAAGCAACAATCTAATCACACAAATATAAAACCAGTAGATAAACATTCCACATCCAGGCAAACCTGATGAGCCACCGTATTCTTTGGGCAGCAGCGACTTAGTGTTCTTTCATGAATACTGTAACTTTGTGTTATCAGAGGTGTCAAGTAATGAAGTACAAATACTTTGTTACCTTACTTAAGTAGAAGTTTTGGTTATTTATACTATTTTTCAGCAGACTTTTTACTCCATTATCTGTACTTTCTACTCCTTACATTTACACGCCATTATCAGTACTTTCTACTCCTTAGATTTACACTCCATTATCAGTACTTTCTACACCTTACATTTACACTCCATTATCAGTACTTTCTACTCCTTACATTTACACGCCATTATCAGTACTTTCTACTCCTTACATTTACACTCCATTATCAGTACTTTCTACTCCTTACATTTACACTCCATTATCAGTACTTTCTACACCTTACATTTACACTCCATTATCAGTACTTTCTACTCCTTACATTTACACTCCATTATCAGTACTTTCTACTCCTTACATTTACACTCCATTATCAGCACTTTCTACTCCTTACATTTACACTCCATTATCAGTACTTTCTACTCCTTACATTTACACTCCATTATCTGTACTTTCTACTCCTTACATTTACACTCCATTATCAGTACTTTCTACTCCTGAAGCAGGAAGCCTAGCGCATCCCAAATTTATCAACATTAACATTTTAATATAACATTATAGTCATTATGGCTTTTAGAAGAATGGGGTTTTTGGGGAGGTGGGCTAGTGCACCTGTGGTGCGGCCCAAGTTTTTGTCCTTAATAGCATTTATTTTTCTTGGGTTACTTTTACTTTTATACTTTAAGTAGTTCTGAAAGCAGTACTTTTACCCTATTACCGGAGAAAAAAGCTTGATTTGATACTTCAACTTCTACAGAAGTATATTTAAACCCTAGTATCTATACTTCTACCTAAGTAATGAATAATACTTTTGACACCTTTGTGGGTTATTTTTTTGGGATGGCCACATTTTCCAAGGTCCTCAGAAAGTTAAAGAACTGATTTGTCAGTAAAGCACCTATAAAGCCCACACTTCAAATCTCAGCTCCAATCTCAGCTCTTTTACAAAAACGTAATTAAAGAAGTCATTAACACAGAGGTTTAATTGCTGTTTCCAGCCTGCACTGTGGATGTTACTCAATGAGCTCAATAAAAGACGAGAATAGTACAACTGCTTGTGTGTTATTAGTTTAGTTAGACTGTGTTTGTCTATAATGGCATTAGCTATAAATGATCGGACCACCTTTTTATTAGTAATCAATAAAGAAATCCAGGTAATTCCAAACAACTCATTTTCGAATTAAAATATTAATATAAAAGACACTGCACGCTGGTGGGTGTGTACACCAGTGGGGGTCGAGCCCTGTTCAATTTCTCTGCTTTTAAACAGTTTAACAGGGGGGAGGAGTCTAATGTTGGACACGATGACAACACAAAAAATAAAGCAGCTGCCTCATGTGCTGGTGTTTATTTTATTTAAAAATTCATATTTTATTTGAGAAAATAATATGAGACCCCTCCAAGGGGGGGGGGGGTGCCTTTAGTCTAATGGGAGGACTGGGACCCCTTGAGCCACCCCAAGGCTGGCGCGGGAAGGCAAAGTGTGATTAAGTCTAACCACATTGAAAACACACATCCTCATCTAGAATGACTCACTGGTACACATGGTACTGTGCAAAAGCCAGAGACCACCCCTAGACCATCTAGCTGATTTACAAGATCAGACATAAGAACAACTGTGAGAAGCATCCTAATAAAATCTTATTTTATTTAAGAAAATAACACAAACAACCCCTTCAAGTTCTATTCCGTCTCTCTAATGGGGGAGTGCCTTTACTCCAATGGGAGGCCTGGGACCCTTCTAGCTGCCGACCCCCAGCCCCGCCTTTCATTTGAACCCTGATTCAGAAAGAGATAAACACAGAGTCAAATAACTAAAGCCACACAGCTTTTTAGAAGCTTTTCTTTATTGGCTTTAAAAATGGAATGAGTCAGTGTGTGTGTGTATGCATGTGTGTGTGTGTGTATGTGTGTGTGTGTGCTGACAGAAACACACCATACAGGAGCTCAGCTGTGCAGAAAATATCTGAAAATATCCCACTTCTCATCAAAAACCAAACCATGATCTAAAACTTAGATCTATTTTTTTTTTTTTTTGGATGAAAATATATGTGTGTGTGTGTGTGTGAGTACATGTCTCTACTGAAATCTGTAACACTATCGCATGTTGGGAAAAAAAAGACAATGAATGTTTTCAATAAGCTTTTTTTTGTTGTTTTTTTGGAAACATTAGGATTGAGCAACAAGACCCCCCCATCCACCCCCCACCTCACTCGTAATAGAAAAAACTCACTGATTCACCCGTTATACACTGAAATCTCTGTCCGGTCAGCACCGGCCCTTAAAGCGGTTACCAAAATCAGCAGTGACCCCGTTCGCCATGTGTACCGACGGTAGAAGCACGGTTTAAAAGCACTGAGGTCGTTTTACGGACCGGCCGGAAAAGAAAACGTGGATGAACCGAGCCGGCGCGCTGACCACTGAATCGGAGCTACGGGGCAAAATAGAAATGACACACCAACCCAAACGGAGCTGAACAAACCTGAACCATAAAGCCGGCGCGTGAAGGCAAAGTGCAGTTACGTCTAACCACATTAAAAACACACATCCTCATCGGGAATGACTCATCAGTACACGCCGTACTGTGCACAAGTCCGAGACCACCTTTCATCTGGTTGATACCCAATCAGCAACCAGTCAGATATAAGAACATCTGTAAGAAACACAAATATACAATCAACTTCTAATTACTAGGTGCCAAGTTCTAATGTACTATGTGGGCAGTCATGGGTTGAAGGTTAGGGATCCAGTCTTGCTGGTTACTCCCTAGGTGCTGTGGATAGGGCCCACCCCTTCAGACAAGCATGCCCACTGCCCCCTAGTGTGTGTGTTCACTAGTGTGTGTGTATATGTGGGTGTTTCACTGCACTGATGGGTTAAATGTAGATAGTTCTGTGGGACCACCTGGATATTCAATGTTATGGTAAATCTATATGTTCTGTGACTTTTGGAAAAAGAAAGAAATGCAAGGTGGTCAAATCAAGACTTACAAGTACTACCCCGGACCCCTAATTCCACAGACTTAAACCCAACTGAGCATCTGTGGGACCACCTGGATATTCAATGTTATGGTAAATCTATAGGTTCTGTGACTTTTGGTAAAAGAAAGAAATGCAAGGTGGTCAAATCAAGACTTACAAGTACTACCCCAGACCCCTAATTCCATAGACTTGAACCCAACAGAGCATTTGTGGGACCACCTGGATATTCAATGTTATGGTAAATCTATATGTTCTGTGACTTTCGGTAAAAGAAAGAAATGCAAGGTGGTCAAATCAAGACTCACAAGTACAACCCAGACCCCTAATTCCATAGACTTGAACCCAAGTGAGCATCTGTGGGACCACCTGGATATTCAATGTAATGGTAAATCAATATGTTCTGCAACTTTTGGTAAAAGAAAGAAATGCAAGGTGGTCAAATCAAGACTTAAAAGTACTACCCCGGACCCCTACTTCCACAGACTTGAACCCAACTGAGCATCTGTGGGACCACCTGGATATTCAATGTTATGGTAAATCTATATGTCTGCGACTTTCGGTAAAAGAAAGAAATGCAAGGTGGTCAAATCAAGTACTACCCCGGACCCCTACTCCACGGACTTGAACCCAACTGAGCATCTGTGGGACCACCTGGATATTCAATGTTATGGTAAATCTATATGTTCTGCAACTTCCGGTAAAAGAAAGAAATGCAAGGTGGTCAAATCAAGACTTAAAAGTACTACCCCGGACCCCTACTTCCACAGACTTGAACCCAACTGAGCATCTGTGGGACCACCTGGATATTCAATGTTATGGTAATCTATATGTTCTGTGACTTCCGGTAAAAGAAAGAAATGCAAGGTGGTCAAATCAAGACTTAAAAGTACTACCTCGGGACCCCTACTTCCACAGACTTGAACCCAACTGAGCATCTGTGGGCCACCTGGATATTCAATGTTATGGTAAATCTATATGTTCTGCAACTTCCGGTAAAAGAAAGAAATGCAAGGTGGTCAAATCACGTACTACCCCGGACCCCTAATTCCACAGACTTGAACCCAACAGAGCATTTGTGGGACCACCTGGATATTCAATGTTATGGTAAATCTATATGTTCTGTGACTTTCGGTAAAAGAAAGAAATGCAAGGTGGTCAAATCAAGACTTACAAGTACTACCCCGGACCCCTACTTCCACAGACTTGAACCCAACTGAGCATCTGTGGGACCACCTGGATATTCAATGTTATGGTAAATCTATATGTTCTGCGATTTTCGGTAAAAGAAAGAAATGCAAGGTGGTCAAATCAAGTACTACCCCGGACCCCTACTTCCACGGACTTGAACCCAACTGAGCATCTGTGGGACCACCTGGATATTCAATGTTATGGTAAATCAATATGTTCTGCAACTTTCGGTAAAAGAAAGAAATGCAAGGTGGTCAAATCAAGACTTAAAAGTACTACCCCGGACCCCTACTTCCACAGACTTGAACCCAACTGAGCATCTGTGGGACCACCTGGATATTCAATGTTATGGTAAATCAATATGTTCTGCAACTTTCGGTAAAAGAAAGAAATGCAAGGTGGTCAAATCAAGACTTAAAAGTACTACCCCCGGACCCCTACTTCCACAGACTTGAACCCAACTGAGCATCTGTGGGACCACCTGGATATTCAATGTTATGGTAAATCTATATGTTCTGCGATTTTCGGTAAAAGAAAGAAATGCAAGGTGGTCAAATCAAGTACTACCCCGGACCCCTACTTCCACGGACTTGAACCCAACTGAGCATCTGTGGGACCACCTGGATATTCAATGTTATGGTAAATCTATATGTTCTGCAACTTCCGGTAAAAGAAAGAAATGCAAGGTGGTCAAATCAAGACTTAAAAGTACTACCCCGGACCCCTACTTCCACAGACTTGAACCCAACTGAGCATCTGTGGGACCACCTGGATATTCAATGTTATGGTAAATCTATATGTTCTGCGACTTTCGGTAAAAGAAAGAAATGCAAGGTGGTCAAATCAAGTACTACCCCGGACCCCTACTTCCACGGACTTGAACCCAACTGAGCATCTGTGGGACCACCTGGATATTCAATGTTATGGTAAATCTATATGTTCTGCAACTTCCGGTAAAAGAAAGAAATGCAAGGTGGTCAAATCAAGACTTAAAAGTACTACCCCGGACCCCTACTTCCACAGACTTGAACCCAACTGAGCATCTGTGGGACCACCTGGATATTCAATGTTATGGTAAATCTATATGTTCTGTGACTTCCGGTAAAAGAAAGAAATGCAAGGTGGTCAAATCAAGACTTAAAAGTACTACCTCGGACCCCTACTTCCACAGACTTGAACCCAACTGAGCATCTGTGGGACCACCTGGATATTCAATGTTATGGTAAATCTATATGTTCTGCAACTTCCGGTAAAAGAAAGAAATGCAAGGTGGTCAAATCACGTACTACTCCGGACCCCTAATTCCACAGACTTGAACCCAACAGAGCATTTGTGGGACCACCTGGATATTCAATGTTATGGTAAATCTATATGTTCTGTGACTTTCGGTAAAAGAAAGAAATGCAAGGTGGTCAAATCAAGACTTACAAGTACAACCCAGACCCCTAATTCCATAGACTTGAACCCAAGTGAGCATCTGTGGGACCACCTGGATATTCAATGTTATGGTAAATCAATATGTTCTGCAACTTTCGGTAAAAGAAAGAAATGCAAGGTGGTCAAATCAAGACTTAAAAGTACTACCCCGGACCCCCTACTTCCACAGACTTGAACCCAACTGAGCATCTGTGGGACCACCTGGATATTCAATGTTATGGTAAATCTATATGTTCTGCAACTTCCGGTAAAAGAAAGAAATGCAAGGTGGTCAAATCACGTACTAACCCCGGACCCCTAATTCCACAGACTTGAACCCAACAGAGCATTTGTGGGACCACCTGGATATTCAATGTTATGGTAAATCTATATGTTCTGTGACTTTCGGTAAAGAAAGAAATGCAAGGTGGTCAAATCAAGACTTACAAGTACAACCCAGACCCCTAATTCCATAGACTTGAACCCAAGTGAGCATCTGTGGGACCACCTGGATATTCAATGTTATGGTAAATCAATATGTTCTGCAACTTTCAGTAAAAGAAAGAAATGCAAGGTGGTCAAATCAAGACTTAAAAGTACTACCCCGGACCCCTACTTCCACAGACTTGAACCCAACAGAGCATTTGTGGGACCACCTGGATATTCAATGTTACGGTAAATCTATATGTTCTGTGACTTTCGGTAAAAGAAAGAAATGGAAGGTGGTCTCCGACTTACGCACAGCACTATATCCTCCATACAATCTATAAGAGTGCATCTCTGATTGGCATGCACCTCAATGTAAAATACAACAACCCAACTCATATCAAATCATCTCCAATGCAGCTTCTCGTTGATCTCATAGTTCATAAATAAAGCTACGTTACAAAGTGCACAAGCAAAGCGAAGAACGCACGAAAATAACAACAACCAAACAAAACAGCAGAAGCGAAACGGAAACGCTCGTGTCTAATCACCCCCCCACGGCAACTCCACCCAAAACACCACCCCCCCCTGCACCCGTACGCCAAAGGAAAGAAAAAACGCGAGGCTTCGTGAAAGAGCTCATGAACAAAGTCCCCGCTTGACCCCCGACGTACACGCTGTGAAAACCCTGTAAGCGACGCTCAGGTAATTCGTCATGAACTGTTTCATGCAGCCCGGCCCCGGCCCTGGCCCCGCCCCCCGTCCCGGCTCTCCGTGAGCATCCCCCTCCTGCCATGAGGGTCAGACGGTCAGGGAGATGAAGCTGTTGTATCTCTGGATGTTCCTCTTCAGGATTTCCGAGCAGGGTCCCAGGACGCGCTCGAATCGCGGCCGGTCCAGCTTCACGCACTTCAGCGGGCCCCGGGCCACCACGGTGGCGGCGCGCGGGCGGTTCAGCAGCAGCGCTATCTCACCTGCACACATTCAGAAACACTGTGAGGTCAACAGGTGCTGCTGGTCAAGCTGCTGCCATCTACAGGTCCTGACTTTCCAAGGGACACAAGGAAGTTAGGAATAACCTTCATAGACAGGGATATGTCTTGAGTTGTGATGGATCTTCACTATCGTGGGAGCAAGCTAGTGCATCCCACTGGACATACACAGTCGAGTCACATTATTATGACCTACATTGGTGGCAGCGTGTAGGTGGCAATGTTATGGTCTAGAGAATGTCTTCTCTGGGGCGGATGGAATCTTCCAGCAAGACAATGCAACACGTCACACGTCCCACATTGGTTGGAAGAGCTGATCAAGACTTACAAGTTCTACCCTGGACCCCTAATTCCCCAGACTTGAACCCATCTGAGCATCTGTGGGACCACCTGGATGGTGGTGTTGGCTCTATGGATCCTCCTCCACACTCCCTCAAGCAGCTGTGGGACGTACTGCAGTCAGCTTGTCTCCAGATACCAGTGACCACCTACCAGGACCTTATTGAGTCTCCCAGCCCGTCTAGCTGCTGCACACGGTGGTGTCTCTGGATAACAGCTGCATATTTGTGGTCATAATAATGTGACTTGACCTTGTATGTGTAGTCTCAATGCCAATACGATCTTGTGATCTCATAATCAGGACACATGCCTGGTGTTTAGAATTTTCACTCTCAGTTTGCTCCCACCCTAAGTTTGTACCTTCGCCTACTTTTAGGCCCAAATATCTCAGGGTCCTCCCCATGTTCTCATTACAAGGTTACACATGGTCCCGAGAGATCAGGCCACAGCCAATGATGTTTCGTGGATACAGCCTGCAGAGAGTGGCGATGGGGTACTGTGTTTTCTTTTCCGGAGGAGGTTTCAGGATGCTGTGTTTTAAGCAGAATTGTGGGAGTTGTAGTTGTTTAAGACACTTACCAAAATAATCAGATGGTCCGAGACGGCCCACCTCCACATATTCCTCATTATCAGACCTACGTTGCAGAACTGAGGCTGTACCCTGAGAGAGAGAGAGAGAGAGAGGTTATTTTCTAGCTTTCTTGTTACTGATTTATGTATATTCATATAATATCCATCCATCCATCTATTATCTTCTGCTTCATATGTTACTTTCTATATATGCACTGTATGGGCTGGAAAGAGAAAATATCATCGCTGTCCAAAGTAAACCATCCATCCATCCATCCATCCATCCATTATCTGCCGCTTTGTCCCGCTAGTCAGGGTCATGGGGGGGCTGGAGCCAATCCCAGCATCATCAGGCGAAAGCGGGGTACACCATAGACAGTTCGCCAGTCCATTGCATGGCCAACATTCACTCATGCACTCACACCTACGGGCAGTTTAGAGTCAGGATCAACCTAACATGCATGTGTTTGGACTGTGGGAGGAAACCGGAGTACCCGGAGGAACCCACTCAAGCACGGGGAGAACATACACACTGGCTTAGAATTTTTTTTTCTTTGGACAGCAATGATATACAGACTACATTTCTTCACAGACTACAGACATGTGCTCTGTAAGCAACAGCAACATTCCTAATCACAATTCAATTCTAGAGATGAACCGATCAGCATTTTTGAGGCCGATTCCGATAGCCGATACCGATCGAGGGCGGGGCTATATGCCACGGCAGGCCTACATGTAGTTATTAGCGCAAGCAAGTCATGAAACATGGTCTAAACTGGTTTATTACTATTTATAACGAGCTCATGTGAAACAGTATAATATTAGTAACTAAATTAGAAGTTGTCTATGTGGGGAGTAAATCGGCTTGATACAGTTCCAGAAGAGCCACATCTGAAAAGTAATCTCTACTAGGAACAGCAGAGCGTGAATCCAGGTGGAACATTAAGCAGCAGATTGACGTCTTCTACAGCCGAGAAGAGCTGCTTATCTAGAACTAAAACTCAATCACTCTGGCTGTGGTTCTTTAGCTCTCTGGCTGTTTCCTGCTCTTTCTGCTGCTGTTCTGTTCGTACTGGTCAGATCTGGTCTGTAGGTGTTCTGGGTTGTTTGTTTTGTGTTAGCTGTGTGTACTAGCTCTGCTGTTTGCTGATACTCACTGTGTTCAGCTGTGTGGTGTCTCTGAAGTGCTGTATCAGATTAGTGTGTTAAATGTCTTTGTCTTGGTTCCCCCTGGATGAGTTTGAGTCACGTACGGTAAAAAACTGTCAGACGGATGATGTTTTCGATCAGCGAATGCTTTAAATGCTGTAAACTGTTCTCGCGAGGCCGCTGCTTTAGTCAGTCTGTGGAAAATGAAAGGGTGTGTATTTCCACCTAGAGGTTCAGATAGGAATTGCAGGGAGCTGGCTGGAGGTCTCCTCTTTCTGGATGAAACGCTAGCTGGAAATACAGAAATTAGGCTCATTTGTTTAACGCCATCGATCAGCTCTCGGGATTGGCTACACTGGAGAAATATCAGCCAATCGCCGATCACCTACTTTGATTAAAAATCAGCTGATACCGATACAAGGCTGATCCTTCCATCTCTATTCAATTCCAAAGAAGTTAGAACAGTGTGAGAAATCCAAAGTGGTGATTTGTAAATTCACTTGGACCCGAATTTAAAAAACAACTTATTTTTAACTTCTTATATTTAATCTGTGCAACTTCACTGTTTAATTTAAACCTTCAAAAACATCAAACAGGAGACATATCATGTTATTAAAGGAGCGTCAAGGAAAGCCTCTGTGAGCAAGGAGGAATAGAGGCTCACCACTTCACATCACTAAAAGAAACCCAACAGTTTAAAAAACCATGTTTCTCAGTGAGTGACTGCAGGAATTTGAGGTATTTCAGCCTCTCTAGTGCAAAATAACATCCAACGATTCAGAGAAAATATGCAAGAATAGCCAAAAAAGCTTCAGCCTCTTTGGAAAAGTTGTTTTCCTCAGTTCCCAAATGAGCGTGGCAGCAGACTGAACACTGGACACAGGACAGAAGATCAACTGCAGTGCTCTGATTAGCTGAGAGAAGCGTTTTAACAGATAAATGATTTGTTTCTACTGTAAGCTTTTTATTTTCACTACTAAAGTATAT
>CM038719.1:37403619-37436119 GCA_021613375.1 Megaleporinus macrocephalus | reverse complement strand
GAGTATACAACAGTATATATCAGTGTTACTGAGTGTACAACTGTATATATCAGTGTTACTGAGTTACAGAGTATTACTATGTTACTGAGGTGTAACAGGGTGTAAAATTTGTTACTGGTTGTGTAAGAGTGCATTTATTGGAGTGATCCTGAGTGTGTAACAGTGTATTTATCAGTTACTGAGTGTTTAACTGTATTCATCAGTGTTACTGTGTTAATGAGTATTACAGTGTGTTACTGAGTGTGTAACAATGTATTCATCAGAGTGTTACTAAGTGTACAACTTTATATATCATAGTGTTACTGAGTGTACAACTGTATATATCAGAGTGTTACTGAGTGTACAACTTTATATATCGTAGTGTTACTGAGTGTACAACTGTATATATAAGTGTTACTGAGTTACAGAGTATTACAATGTTACTGAGGTGTAGCAGGGTGTAAAATTTGTTACTGGTTGTGTAAGAGTGCATTTATTGGAGTGATACTGAGTGTGTAACAATGTATTCATCAGTGTTAATAAGTGTACAACTGTATATAACAGAGTGTTACTGAGTGTACAACTGTATATATCAGTGTTACTGAGTGTACAACTGTATATATCAGAGTGTTACTGAGTGTACAACTTTATATATCATAGTGTTACCGAGTGTACAACTTTATATATCGTAGTGTTACTGAGTGTACAACTGTATATATCAGTGTTACTGAGTTACAGAGTATTACAATGTTACTGAGGTGTAGCAGGGTGTAAAATTTGTTACTGGTTGTGTAAGAGTGCATTTATTGGAGTGATACTGAGTGTGTAACAATGTATTCATCAGTGTTAATAAGTGTACAACTGTATATAACAGAGTGTTACTGAGTGTACAACTGTATATATCAGTGTTACTGAGTGTACAACTGATATATCAGAGTGTTACTGAGTGTACAACTTATATATCATAGTGTTACCGAGTGTACAACTGTATATATCGTAGTGTTACTGAGTGTACAACTGTATATATCAGTGTTACTGAGTTACAGAGTATTACAATGTTACTGAGGTGTAGCAGGGTGTAAAATTTGTTACTGGTTGTGTAAGAGTGCATTTATTGGAGTGATACAGAGTGTGTAACAATGTATTCAACAGTGTTACTAAGTGTACAACTGTATATATCAGAGTGTTACTGAGTGTACAACTGTATATATCAGTGTTACTGAGTGTAATACTGTATATATCAGAGTATTACTGAGTGTACAACTGTATATATCAGTGTTACTGAGTGTAATACTGTATATATCAGAGTGTTACTGAGTGTACAACTGTATATATCAGTGTTACTGAGTGTAATACTGTATATATCAGAGTGTTACTGAGTGTACAACTGTATATATCAGTCTTACTGAGCTTCTAACAGGAGTTACCAAGTACATAACAGTACATTTAAAAGTTTTATTGTGTTACCAAGTATTACAATGAGTTACTGAGGGTTTAACAGTGTGTTACTAAGTGTGTAACACAGTGTTTATTAGAGTGTTACTAAGAGTGTTACTGAGTGCATTATAGAGTTTGTTACAGCTGCTCACAAAGCACCGCTAAAATGTTTACAAGCAGCATCAAACATTTTCAAACAGTGAGCAGTGAATTGAAAAGCTGTAATGATGCTGACAAACTGAATCAAACAGTTTAAAGGGAGAAACGTGTGGTTTTCCATGATATGGGCCCTTTAACGACTAAACATCAGGTCTGTACAAAGGTGTGACTGTGTTTGTGTGTACGTGTGAGAGCCTCAGAGAGTGTCCAAAACCACAGCCAACACTCTGCGGGTGAAAAAAAGAGAAAGACTTTCGCTGCACGGTCACTTTCCAAACCTGCGGCCAGTGTGTGTTTAAAGGAGCGGTAAGAGCAGCGTGCGGCTCCAGAGCAGAGCTTCTCTGGTCCAGGCTTTCAGAGGGTTTAGGTTTTAGTGGAACCCCTGCGGTTAGCAAGTCACGAGAAGCACAGGTGGGGTTTCCAAACCTGTTCTCAGAGGCCACGAAGATGGCGGGGGTGCCAATGTCATGGGGCGATGACGTCATGGCACTTCCCTGAGGGACCGTCGTACTACATTAGTGTACACTGTTAACCCGTAATTAGTTTCTGAGTAAAGAGTTTGAGTAATGATTGCTTAAAAACTAAAGTTTTATTTCATTACTTAAAATATTTTAGTATGTTCTACTATTTTGAAAGAATAACTGAGTACACTAATATTTTTAAGTTGAACAAACTTAAAACATCAGGTTTTAGCTTGGACCACGCCCCTGTAGCACCTTGCCAGATTCTCATTGGTCAGTTCAAGACTAGTTTGAGTTGTTTAGTGGAGCTTGTAGAGGTTTTGAAGTTTTTTTCTCTTTTTCACTGTGAAATGTGGTGTTTTCTGTGTTTAACTTCTTTTCCTCGGACAGAAACTCTGTAGTGCTGGGATTTCTCTACAGTGGACATTTTCTCCATTGTTTTCTTTTCTTGAAGGACTACAAAGGACTACAATTAACCAAGCCGCCATGTTCCCTCTCTTTTTCTCATTCTGGAACTTGGTAAGTTGTTTTCCGTGTTCAAGTGGTGTAAAACTGTTGCAGTTGATGATCTAAAGTTAGAAAATGTAATTTACTGTGTTTTTATCATTTCAATGTGTAAACTGTATTTAAGAATTATTGTAAGATAAACAGTATTCTAACTAGACCAATCAAAACCAGTCATCATCACTACTGAACCCTTCAAGGGTCAGAATCATCCTAGATGATCCCAGTGATGTAGTTTGAAATAAAATCAAACTCAATTGAACTGCTGTCTGTGTTCTTTTGATGTAGGAACACATCAGTTTTTTTTTATGGAGACTATTTTTAAGTTTTACAACTTAATTTGGTCACAGGAAACTCAATGTTGAGTTGAATTAAATGGTCAGTAGGGTTGATTTTACAAAATAGTTTAAGTACAAACAATTTAGATTTCATTGTATTCAACTCAAACGAGTATATCCAGTCTATTGGACATTTAAGTTGATTTTACTCAAACCATTTCTCTAGTTTGCATCACTTAACGAGTTTGAGGCATGTGATTGCCTTAAAATATTTAAGTACAATCAGCTTATCCAGGATCTGTTTACTTCCCCTCCCATGCACTTGAGTGAAATTCTCATAAATCTGCTTGCGTCTTTGTCTGAAGACTATATTCGCTTCTGCTCAAATGCACCCGTGAGTGAAAGAATCCACTTCTTCATTCGTTCCACTGTAACAGATGACACTTGGTTCCTAATTGCCTTTTTTGGGGTTTCATTTTCACTCCGTTGTGTAGCCTGGGCTGCTTCACTGTTACTCATGTCTCTCCCTTAGCGCTTCGTTCTCAACAATACTTCTCCAAAAACATCAGCTCCTAAAAATCTTCTTATTCAGTTTTTCCGTTTCACCTTAAGTGGTGCAGCTGTTACTGTCTGCTGCCTCGGACCACTTAAGGTGGAATGGAAAATCCGAATAAGCCTCGTTGTTTCTACAGGGATAGATGCCGGGTGTGCTAAGAAGTCCCGCCACAAAGTATTTGGAAGATGATTATTTTAATTATTTATGTGTTTAGGATACTTGACACACATACAGAGGGGCTAGGAAACAGACCCACACATTCCACAGGAAAAGCAAGACCACCGCTCGCTAAAGTGCTGCAGTTAGACGCGCGTGTGTACGTATGCGATACTGACACAGGACAGAGAGTGATGGAGGGAGGAGAAAAGTGATACCCGGCCTGCTCAGTTTCAGACCACCCAGCTGTGTCTGCGGCACACAGGAGAGTGTGTTACAGGGTATGTTAAAGTGTGTGTAATGCAGTGTGAAAGAGCGTGTAAGAGAGTGTGCGATGCTGTTTTACAGCGTGTAACAGTGTTGCAGGAGTGTGTTTGAGGGTTAAAGTAACACACCCCAATTCACAGATTATAGCAATTTGTGTAACAAAATGTGAAACAAAGTGTTTAACTGGGTGCAAGTGTGAAATTCTGTGTTGCAGAGCCATGTAATTGTGTAACAGGGTGTAACTGAGAGTATTACAGACTGAGTGTGTAACAGCATGTAACACAGAGCTACTAAGTAAACAGAGTGTTACTGAATGAAGTATAAGAATGTGCCACACAGAGTGTGAAATAGTGTAAGTGTATTATAAAGTGCAACATTGTGTGTAACAGTAACGCAGTGTTACTGAAACCGTGTTACTCAATGTGTAATAATGCAAAATGATGTAACTGTGTAACAGAATGTGTAACAGTGTTACTGAGTGTAAGTGTAAAGACTGTGTTGGGTGTAACAGCATTTAACACAGTGTTACTGAGTGTGTGAGAGTGCTTAACAGTGTAACTACATTACTGAGTGCATCACAGTGTGTAACAGTATGTAACACAGTGTTACTGAGTGCATCACAGCGTGTACCAGTATGCAACACAGTGTTACTGAGTGCATCACAGTGTGTAACAGTATGTAACACAGTGTTACTGAGTGCATCACAGTGTGTAACAGTATGTAACCCGGTGTTACTGAGTGCATCACAGTGTGTTACTGAGTGCATCACAGTGTTACTGAGTGCATCACAGTATTACTGAGTGCATCACAGTGTTACTGAGTGCATCACAATGTGTAACAGTATGCAACACAGTGTTACTGAGTGCATCACAATGTTTAACAGTATGTAACACAGTGTTACTGAGTGCATCACAGTGTGTAACAGTATGTAACCCGGTGTTACTGAGTGCATCACA
This sequence comes from Megaleporinus macrocephalus, assembly GCA_021613375.1. Lineage (NCBI taxonomy): Eukaryota > Metazoa > Chordata > Actinopteri > Characiformes > Anostomidae > Megaleporinus > Megaleporinus macrocephalus. The sequence continues at coordinate 37,431,366 of CM038719.1, read as the reverse complement.
GTGTGTTACTGAGTGCATCACAGTGTCACTGAGTGCATCACAGTGTTACTGAGTGCATCAAAATGTGTAACAGTATGCAACACTGTTACTGAGTGCATCACAATGTGTAACAGTATGCAACACAGTGTTACTGAGTGCATCACAATGTGTAACAGTGTGCAAACAGTATAACACAGTGTGTTAAACAGTATAACTGGGTTATACAGAAGAAAGGAGTGTTAAACAGAGTGTGTTACTGAATATACAACACTGAGTGTTACTAAGTGGGTAACAGAGTGTGTAACTGTGTCACAGTGTTTTCCTAAATGCTCGACGGAATGTATTACTGAGTGTGCTACTGAGAGTGTTCACTGAGTGTGTTACAGATTGCATCACTGAGAGTGTTAAAGTTACACCACACAGTTGTCACGCCTTTCAGGCTTTATTTCTTTGAGACACTTTGCTCACACTCCTCAATTCATTCGGAGTGGTTTTATTTCTGAAGCTGGTACTGGTACTGGTACTGTGGTACTGTGGTACTGTGTGAGTGGTCTGAACTGTCAGTATGGACGTGTGGAGAAAAGCGATGGGTTTAATGTTTACAGGTAAGTTTACAGGTAAAGGTACATCATACAGTGTCAGGAACCACATAAGACATTCTCCTTGACATCCCTGAGCAAACCGACCGGGGATCGTTTTATTTTTACTGGACTTTGATTTTAAAAGCTCATGTGTCTGCAGTTAATGTTCTCCACTGTACTTCCAAAATCAGCAGCCTCCAGCTAACATCAGCACAGCACGCAACCATAAACATCTCCATCGACGAGGAGGAACACCAAGACGACACGGGGGGAGGGAGAAAGAGACAGTGAGAGAGAAAGTTATTTTATAAAGAGAAGAGAGACAGAGAGACACTGAGAGTGATAGAGCAGGATGAGACAGAGTGATAAAGCTATAGAGAGATGAGTAAGACAGAGTCAGAGCATGACGGAGAGACTGTGAAGAGAAAAGAGAAAGAATGATGGAGAGAGAAAGAGTGTGGAAAGACAGACATAGAGTGCATGATGAGGGAGGGAGAGAGAGAGAATGATAGAGAAGGAAAGAGGGAGAAAAAGAGGAAGAGAGAGAGAGTGATGAAGAATAAGAGAAACAAAAAGATATAGAGTAACACAGACAGAGATGAAAAACAGAATGAGAGACAGGAGATTGATGAAGAGTAAGATAGAGAGTTGAGAAAGAAAGAGACAGAGAGAGAGAGAGAGAGAGAGAGAGAGAGAGAGGTACTTCAGGAGTGTAAGAATGTGCTTGTGTGTGAGGAGTGCTGAGTCAAACACTGTGGGGGTCTATGGCCCCCCGCCCGTCAGCACAGCTGGAGAGAACGTGTGTCACTGTGCTGAGACAGAAACACAAACCTCTGTGATGATGAAGAAGTCGTCTCCCGGTTCTCCCTGCACCACGATCTTCTCTCCATCTTCAAACTGAACCGGCTCCAACGCATCAGCCACTGTTAACCTCTCCCACTTCTCCAGAGACTCTGCATCCCAGAGAGAGAGAGAGAGAGAGAGAGAGAGAGAGAGAGAGAGAGAGAGAGAGAGAGAGAGAGAGAGAGAGAGAGAGAGAGAGAGAGAGAGAGAGAGAGAGAGAGAGAGAGAGAGAGAGAGATTATTTAATAGTTACTATAATTTAAAAGAGGAATCGTGCTTCTTGTACTCAAACTCGCCAAGTATTGCAGTAACACTCATTTCATTATACACTTTCTGTAATGCATTGCTGTAAATGTACTGTGGATGTACAACAGTATACTACTGTTTTTTTTATAATAATTGTAAAATACTGTCTAATAATCACACAGTGTATGTAAATTAACAGTAATGCAATCAGTTTCCCAATAACAGCAAATACCTGTAATTTAACAGAATAATACAGTATTTTCTGACAACCTGTGGAAATATATCCATCATCCCTTTACAGTCCAGTCCGAAATCGCCTACTAAGTCAGTAGGTACTGGATTAGAGTCAGTACATACACTGTAATGAATTCCTGTAAATTTACTGTACATATACAACAGTATCTTACTGTTTTTTTATAATAATTGTAAAATACTGTTAAATAATCACACAGTGTATGTAAATTAACAGTAATGCAATCAGTTTCCCAATAACACAAATACCTGTAATTTAACAGAATAATACAGTTTTTCTGACAACCTGTGGAAATATATCCATCATCCCTTTACAGTCCAGTCCGAAATCGCCTACTAAGTCAGTAGGTACTGGATTAGAGTCAGTACATACACTGTAATGAATTCCTGTAAATTTACTGTACATATACAACAGTATCTTACTGTTTTTTTATAATAATTGTAAAATACTGTTAAATAATCACACAGTGTATGTAAATTAACAGTAATGCAATCAGTTTCCCAATAACAGCAAATACCTGTAATTTAACAGAATAATACAGTATTTTCTGACAACCTGTGGAAATATATCCATCATCCCTTTACAGTCCAGTCCGAAATCGCCTACGTCAGTAGGTACTGGATTAGAGTCAGTACATACACTGTAATGAATTCCTGTAAATTTACTGTACATATACAACAGTATCTTACTGTTTTTTTATAATAATTGTAAAATACTGTTAAATAATCACATAGCGTATGTGAATTAACAGTAATGCAATCAGTTTCCCAATAACAGTAAATACCTGTAATTTAACAGAACAATACAGTATTTTCAATCAACCTTTTAAAATATGCACCATCATCCCTTTACAGTCCAGTCCATCAAACTCATACTGGTGATTACAGACTAATGTTTCTTTTTAATGATAACCCTTTTTTATTAAACTGTCTAAACTGCTTCTACTCTTTTAAGTGATAAAATATATGCAGTGGGCGGGGCCAGCCTAATGGGCTCAGCTGAGTTAAGACTCTTTCAGACGCAAGCGGGTGCATTTCACACACTGGGAGTCCGAAATCGCCTACTAAGTCAGTAGGTACTGGATTAGAGTCAGTACATACACTGTAATGAATTCCTGTAAATTTACTGTACATATACAACAGTATACTACTGTTTTTTTATAATAATTGTAAAATACTGTTAAATAATCACATAGTGTATGTGAATTAACAGTAATGCAATCAGTTTCCCAATAACAGCAAATACCTGTAATTTAACAGAATAATACAGTATTTTCTGTCAACCTTTTAAAATATGCACCATCATCCCTTTACAGTCCAGTCCATCAAACTCGTACTGGCTACATTCGTACTGGCACATTACAGACTAATGTTTCTTTTTAATGATAACCCTTTTTTATTAAACTGTTAACTGCTTCTACTCTTTTAAGAGATACAATATATGCAGTGGGCGTGGCCAGCCTGTTTAGCTTAGCTGAGTTAAGACACTTTCAGATCATTCAGTCAGTGCAGGATTGTGTATTGTGTGTATTGTGTTCATTCATAAAATAAAGAAAGATAATCTAAATCAGTTCTTAGGAGACGCGAGCTGGTGCATTTACAACTGACGTGTTTGGACTGCAGCTGCGGTGGTCCTCGTTAAACTCAAGAAAAAGATAGCTGGTAACGTCGCATCACCTAATGTTTGCAGCGATATGGTTTTGTCAGTATAATTATTAAACTTTTAAGATATAAGATGTTGTTAGTTAGGTCTGTTTCATTTAGTGACTCAATAAAGCAAATAAACTGTAGCTTGAATGGTTTTAGCTAGCTATCTGGTTGGCTAGTTGGTTAGTACCATTAATACACAGTTATTTTATACTGTAACTCAGTTTACAGTAAAATACTGTTATAATAAATTACAGTAGATTAACTGTAAAATAAAAGTAAAATACTGTTATAATAAATTACAGTAGATTAACTGTAAAATAAAAGTAAAATACTGTTATAATAAATTACAGTAGATTAACTGTAAAATAAAAGTAAAATCCTGTTATAATAAATTACAGTAGATGAACTGTAAAATAACAGTAAAGTACTGGTGTCTCTGCTGCCAGTATTTTACTGTTAATTTACAGTGATTTTTATTACAGTGCAGTTCAACCAATTCACAGTGTATCACAATTTGTGTAACAAAGTGTGTAACAAAATGTTTATCTGTGTTACTGAGCGTAAGCGTGAAACTCTAACTATGTTGGAGAGTGCAAACTTGTTACTGACTGTGTAGCCATGTAACTGTGTAACAGTGTTACTGTGTATGTAACAGGGTGTTACTGAGAGTACTACAGACTGCAAATGAGTGCGACACAGCATGTAACACAGTGCTACCAAGTGTGAAACAGTGTTACTGAGTAAACACTGTCTAATATAAAGTACAATACTGTATGTAAGAGTAACAGAGTGTTACTGAGAGTGTAAAAATGTGAAACGGTGTAACTGTGTAATAGACCCTTATGTCATGTGTCAGGATTACACTGTTACAACCGCATGATATATTGTTACACTATTAAACCATTACATCACTACCAGAATCACACTATTACAGCACTGTATCACCACTATGCACCATTATATTATTGCATTTGTACACCATTACACAGTTACACCTTCAAATCATATAATCACTGAACAAATTTAACCAATACAGCATTACAGCACACCACTATTAAAGGAATTGTACTGTTACAGTGTTTAACCATTATATCAATACACCACTACAGCAGTACATTGTTACACCATTACAGCTCCATCATTAATGGGTTTACACCATTACACCAGTACACTGTAGCACCATTAATGAAATTGCACTGTTGCAGCAAATATTATGACATTTCACCGTTAAAGAGTGACATCATTATACTATTACACCATTACAATATTATGCATTTAGAGTACAATCCACTTAGAACTTTACCCCACTAACATATTATAGCATCACACTATTATACCAATACACCTTCATATCATTCCACAGCTGATTACAGCATTACACCATTAAACGACTACACCATTACAATACTACACCAACTCAATATCTCACTATTGCGCTATTAAAGCATTACACCATCACAACTTCATGGTGTATGCAAAGTTGTTGCTAGGCGATTGCTATAGTATCCCAGGTGGCTGCTAGGTGGCCGCTAGTGGTTGCTATATTATCCCACATGGTTAATAGGGAGTTGCTAATTGACAATATATTTTTATTTACGAGGGCCCTCCATTTTGAGGATCCTCTGACTTTTAAGGACTTTGACCCCAGGGCCTCTTGGGGGACCTAGCCATGCTTTTGGGGCCCCTAGCCATGCTTTTGGGGGCCCTATCCATGCTTTTGGGGGATCTAGCCATGCTTTGGGCCTCTTATGAAAATGGACGAGGCGTTGTGGCACTGCTCTGACTTTGACTTCTGGCTGTTAGGAGTCCTAGGAAAGAGGAGGTCATAATTTTAGAGGGCCCTGGTTATGAGAGCCCCTACCAGCCCCTACCTTATATCTTGAGCTGTGTAGATATCTCAAAAATCAAGGATGAGTTAACGGGCAAGAATCAGGCAGAAAATAATAATAATAATAATAATAATAATAGTAATAATAATAATAATAATCATAAGAAGAATTGGAACTGACTAGAAATGAAACAAAATGATCTGTGGTCTGTCAGCAAACAAACAAAAACATGTCAGTTCAGTTTATCCACTCAGACGGACTGATCACAGACGATTTCATCTGAACTCCTCACACAGTGGTTACGGTTTGTTCTTCTTAATGCATCAACAATAATGTCCTTCATTCACTCAGCGGGGTTAGATGACCACTCCTGGCTGGAGGTGAATGCTTGCGGAGTGTGTGTGTGGGTTGGGGCCAGTCTGTCTGCATGCCCCAGACTGATGGTCACTTTATCACTCTGGCTAAAACCTCCTCACGCCTGTGCAGATCCGTAACGGCTTCAGACGAAACACGAGCCCCTAAGCTCACGCTCCGCTGAGCAAACGCAGTGTGTGTGTGTGTGTGTTTAAGTGTGCCTTATGCGCCTCCGCCTCCCCACCCCTAACGACATCAAGGGCTTGTCACCAATTTCTTGGCTATCACCAAAATCAAAGAAAAACAAAGAACTGAGAAGAGAGGTTCGATGGCGGAGGAGACTGTGATAGAGTGAACAGGAGGAGAAGAAAGAAGAGAAGACGAAAGCAGGAGGAGGAGGCGTGTGTTTGCTCAGGCAGCTAATAACTCCTTATAGAGCCTCATTTGACCTCACAGAACCGAGAGGTCAGGGGGTCCGCACTGAACTACTGACCATATCTCCCTGTCTCCGTCTCTCAGTGGAGGTGTTAAAGTGTGTAATTGTATCCTGTCTTTATAACGCAGAGGGGACTTTAAGTGAACTCTCTCCGGGTCGCAGTTGGGGGGAGGAGCTATAAGAAAAGATTAAGTTTCGTTCTGCTGCTTTATCAACATATGCACTGGAATGTAATGTATGGAGGGGTGACGTTCCTGCCTGCTCTAGTGCTGTAATTCTATTGCAGTGTAATAGTGTAATGCAGTGATGGTGTAATACCAATGCTGTGTAATAGTGTAATGCAGTGATGGTGTAGTACCAATGCTGTGTAATAGTGTAATGCAGTGATGGTGTAATACCAATGCTGTAATAGTGTAATGCAGTGATGGTGTAATACCAATGCTGTGTAATAATGTAATGCAGTGATGGTGTAATACCAATGCTGTGTAATAGTGTAATGCAGTGATGGTGTAGTACCAATGCTGTGTAATAGTGTAATGCAGTGATGGTGTAATACCAATGCTGTGTAATAGTGTAATGCAGTGATGGTGTAGTACCAATGCTGTGTAATAGTGTAATGCAGTGATGGTGTAGTACCAATGCTGTGTAATAGTGTAATGCAGTGATGGTGTAATACCAATGCTGTGTAATAGTGTAATGCAGTGATGGTGTAGTACCAATGCTGTGTAATAGTGTAATGCATTGATGGTGTAATACCAATGCTGTGTAATAGTGTAATGCAGTGATGGTGTAATACCAATGCTGTGTAATAGTGTAATGCAGTGATGGTGTAGTACCAATGCTGTGTAATAGTGTAATGCAGTGATGGTGTAGTACCAATGCTGTGTAATAGTGTAATGCAGTGATGGTGTAATACCAATGCAGTGTATTAGTGTAATGCAGTGATGGTGTAATACCAATGCTGTGTAATAGTGTAATGCATTGATGGTGTAATACCAATGCAGTGTATTAGTGTAATGCAGTGATGGTGTAATACCAATGCTGTGTAATAGTGTAATGCAGTGATGGTGTAATACCAATGCTGTGTAATAGTGTAATGCAGTGATGGTGTAATACCAATGCAGTGTATTAGTGTAATGCAGTGATGGTGTAATACCAATGCTGTGTAATAGTGTAATGCAGTGATGGTGTAGTACCAATGCAGTGTATTAGTGTAATGCAGTGATGGTGTAATGCTTCAGTACTAACGCAATGTAATGGTGCAATGGTGTAATCCTAAAACAGTGTAATAGTGTAATGTAGTGATGGTGTAATGCTTTAATCCCAATCCAGTGTAATAGTGTAATGCAGTGATGGTGTAATGCTTCAGTACTAACGCAATGTAATGGTGCAATGGTGTAATCCTAAAGCAGTGTAATAGTGTAATGTAGTGATGGTGTAATGCTTCAGTACTAATGCAATGTAATGGTGAAATGCTCTAATCCCAATGCAGTGTATTAGTAAAATGCAGTGATGGTGTAATGCTTCATACTAATGCAATGTAATGGTGTAATGGCGTAATTCTTAGGCAGTGTAATAGTAATGTAGTGATGGTGTAATACTTTAATCCCAATGCAGTGTAATAGTGTAACACAGTGATGGTGTAATGCTTCAGTACTGACGCAGTGTAATGGTGTAACACAGTGATGGTGTAATGCTTCATATTAATGCAGTGTAATAGTGTAATGTAGTGATGGTGTAATGCTTTAATCCCAGTGGTGATGGTGTAATGCTATAATAGTAAAGGAGGGTAATGCTTTAAGAGTACAATAGCATATTATATATATATATATATATATATATATTAGTTTAACAGTGTAATGGGGTAATTGAATGGTGTAAAATCGTAGGGGGTATACTTATAAAATAACAGTGTAATGGTATAAAACTTTTAAAACTTTTAAAATATTGGTTTAATGTTGTAATAGTTTAATTCTGGTAACAATGTTACGCTGTAATGGTGTTATGTGTGGAACAACAACGTACTGCGATAATGGTGCAATCCTATTAATGATGTTACTCTGTAATTGTTTAATGCTGACTTGGTTGAATTCCTTCAGTGATGAAATGCTGTAAAGTTGTTACAGTGTAGCAGTGTAATGGTGTACTCTTGTAATGGTGTTACAAGGCTGTAACCCCATTAGACATGTTATGCTGGAATGCTGTAACAGTGTACTGTTGTAAAGGCGTAAAGATATAACAGCCTAAAATTGTAAATATTTATAAAAAAAAAATGTTTATATATTTTTATAGTGCCACAGTATATATCATACTATATTACATTCCATAAGTGATATGAATAAAGTGGTTATGAATAATAAAGGAGTATAAATAATAAAAGAATAAAGGAGCATCACTCACCGAGAATGGACACCTTACTCAGGAACTCTTCATACATCTTCCTCTTCCTCAAAGTGCTGCCCTGCAGACATAACAGCGGTGGGACATATTTAAACATTTAATACAGACCCTATATTTAATATCAATATAGAGTCCTTAACACCTCCTAACAGCAATGTGTGTGTCCTGATGCATGTGTGTGTGTGTGTGTGTACACATGTGGGCCTCCCCACCCACTTGGAAAGGGATTTTCCCCAAAACTAATGATGACAAGCCTAAACTCAGAGAGAAGCTCATTTTCACCCTTTCATCTTTTCACTCCAAGCAGAGCGTAGCCAGAGAAGGCAGGAGCATGAGTGAGAGAGAGAGAGAGAGAGAGAGTTGGGGCGTTAAAAGCAGAGAGGAAAGTGGGGGAGACAGAGGGAGAGAGAGAGAGGCTCCGGGTCTGTTAGGCATGGCGTCTCAGTGTTCGAAGGCGCTGCCTCTAATTTAATATAATTTCAGATTTTCTTGAAATGACAGAACTTTTCCCAGCGAGCGACACATTAAAGCGAGCGTGTGAAGCTGCTGATTAAAGGAAAATCATTCCTTCATTCCTCCTCCTCCCTCCTCCCGACCTACAGTCACTTTAACTTTCACATTTAGCTCTGAGAACAGAACATAGGCCTATATTATGCCTCTACATATATATATATATATATACATATATAACAATATTATATATTATATATAATAATAAATAAATAAATAAATAAATAGTATAATACAATACATTATATTATATTATATTAACAATATATTATATATCCCCCTCCCTCCACCTACAGTCACTTTAACTTTCACACTTATACATTATATATATATATATATATATTATATTATCTATATATATATATATACATATATATGTGTGTATATATATATATACACACACATAGGCATAGTGTGTATACAAAACCTATACATATAACATTATACATTATATATAATAATAAATAAATAAATAGTATAATGGTATATATATATTGACGGTATATATATATTAAAGGAGCAGTGTGTGTTACTAAGACAGTAAGGATCAGTGAATCGCTTCACTTTTCTATCATTCCTTCAGACAATCACTCCCCATCTTTCTATCACACCTGCACCTCCATCACTCCTTCTCTCATCTCTCCCTTGCTCCATACTTGTTTCATGTTTCTGTCATATCTCTTCCATCCTGTATCTCATCCCTCTAGTAATCTATCCCTCCATCACTTTATTCCTTATCAGTGCTTTCCTTTATCAATCCATTGCTTCATCACTCCATCAATTCATCCTGTGCACACACACACACACCTCCTTACTTACTGATTTGAATGTGGTTGCTGCCAGAATCCTGTACACACACACACACACACACATACACACACACTCATACAAACACTCTCATACACACACACACCACACACACATCATATACACACACACACGCACCACACTCATACAAACACTCTCATACACACACACACCACACACACATCATATACACACACACACACACGCACACACACACACACATACACACTCACCCACACACACACACTCATGCCTACACACACCACACACACACACAAACACTCAAGCACACACAGACAGCATACACACTCACACAGCATACACACTCACACTCACACCACACACACACATGCACGCATACACACACACACATACACACACACACACACACACACACATACACACACACACCACACATACATACACGCATACACACACATATACACGCATACACACACACACATACACACACACAGCATACACACACACTCACAGACACACACTCACACACACACCACACACACATACACACACACACTCACAGACACACACTCACACACACACACTCACACTCACACACACACCACACACACATACAGCATACACACACACTCACAGACACACACTCACACACACACACAAACACACACAGAGTCCCTGACTAAATGAACTGCAGTCGTGAATAACTAAGAAAGAAGGACAGAAAACACAGGAAGAGAAAGAAAGAAAGAAAGAAAGAAAGAAAGAAAGAAAGAAAGAAAGAAAGAAAGAAAGAACAAAGAAAGAAGAAAGAGAAGAGAGAAAAATAGAGATAAAATAGAGGGACATACAGAAAAGGAGAGAAGGAGAAATAAAGAGAGTCAGAGGAAGACAAAGAGTGATGTGAGGAGAGAAATGTAGGGGAAAGGAAAAATGTGAGAAATAAAAGTGAAAAAGGAGAGAAAGTGAGCGAAAGAGAAAAAGAAATAAAGAAAAGAGACAGAGAGAGAGAGAGTGATCTGTATTCCTCTGGTTCTGGTTGCAGAATAGTTACCAAGGATGCTGCCCAGACACTCAGAAACATCCACTCAGACAGAGAGAGAGAGAGTGAGAGAGCGAGACAGAGAGAGAGAGAGAGCGAGAGAGCGAGACAGAGAGTGAGAGAGAGCGAGACAGAGAGTGAGAGAGAGTGAGAGAGAGAGAGCGAAACAGAGAGAGAGAGAGAGAGAGAGCGAGACAGAGAGTGAGAGAGAGCGAGACAGAGAGTGAGAGAGAGTGAGAGAGAGAGCGAAACAGAGAGAGAGAGAGAGCGAGAGAGCGAGACAGAGAGTGAGAGAGAGAGAGAGAGAGAGAGAGAGCACGCGAGAGAGAGAGCGAGCCTGTGGTTAATGGGACACGCTCTGGTCAGCTGTGGTCAGCCTTAGCGACGGTGTGAGCGCAGTGTTTAGGTAAGGAATGCCCGAGGGTGGAGAGTTCAGTCCAGTCTCAGTGTGCCAGTCAGGCCACGGGCACTGGAATGTTCTGCATCAGATAGAGGGGGGGATGGGGGGCTTGATACACTCCCACTCTGTCCCTGAGTTCCAACACAAAAACGGAAACTTGAGGAATGCAGTAACACACACTCCCTCACAGAGTTATCAGAGTTCAAACACGCTGCAGAAACACTGGACACATACAAATTCAATTAAATATGCAAATATTCCACTGTTCCCAAACCGAGGAACCGAGGTTCTCCGCAGATCAACGTATGAACTGATTCTAATATGATGCTACTTTTCCATCCTTTCACAGAAGATCACTTCATCCTCCCACTGCTGACACTGTGTATCCACAGAACAGCAGATACAATGTGTTACTCTCAATACGCGGCCCTTAAGAGCTCATGCCATGTAACTTTCTACAGTTTTGGTGGTGCTTCTCTAAAACATTGTGAGATTAGAGTCAAAGGCAGAAACCTTTAGCTGGTTTAATACAAGCTTGTCTAATTTGTGTTATTGATATTGATATTGTTGCTGTCCAAAGAAAAACATTCATCTAAACTTTGTCGATTTTATATTTTTACATCATTACAACACAACAGTTGCTTTTTATACTGTGTGAAAATTTCATGACGAATGGACCAATAGAAATGCTCCAAAATATTTATTACTTATATTTATTATTTATTACTTACATTAATAGTGAAGAAGGTTTACAGTCACTATAACTTTCACATTTAGCTTTGAGAACAGAACATAAGCCTATGTTATGCCTCTAGATATGTGTATATATATAATAAATAAAAAATATTATAATACAATATTATATATAATTATTATATATAATACATTATATTATATATCCTCCTTCCGACCTACAGACACTTTAACTTTCACATTTAGCTTTATATATAAATTTCACACACACATATATATATATATATATATATATATATATATATATATATAATATATATATATATATATATATATATATATATATATATATAATAGCTTGGAAAATTTTCTGGTTCCATTGATATTAATAGTGAAGAAGGTTTTGTAGATATGTTTCTCTTTGGACAGCGATGATATGCTTATTGTAAATAGTAATCAGTCTGGCATTCTTTAAATAGCATTTAAACTATTAAAAGCAATGTTACTTATGTATGATAGTCCAGCTATCATACTACAGACTAGATTATCTAGTACTCTTTTAGAACCTTTGTCATCCAGCCTTGAACTGCGCTGTGTTTTTTTGAGTCTTATTGTTGTAGTTGTGGTATGCCCTACTCTTCTCTAGGGCCCCCTGGTAGGGGCTCTCATAACAAGGGCCCACTAAAGTTATGCCCCCCTCTTTCCTCGTCCATTTTCATTAGGGGCCCAAAAGCATGGCTAGGGCCCCCAAGAGGCACTGGGTTCAAAGTTCCTAAAAGTTAGAGGATCTTTAAAATGGAGGGCCCTCGGAAATAAACATATATTGTATCATAAATGTTGATAGGCATCACAAAATGTCTTGGGCCAGGGACCCCTCGGAGCCCCACTGGCCCGGTCAGTAGTCCAGCCATGCTTACAATGGCATCAATTCTGCTGTATCAGTTTGAATCAGAGTTCGATCCTGAAAGTCAGGTACAACAAGTTGGTAGACCCATATGCATAAGCTAGACTGGAGCTGGACATCCAGAGTGGGTTCGCCTACTGAGCTAAGCTTGCCAGTAGGCGAGCAATAAGGACTTTGTTACAAGGTGATGTCACATTGTAACTGAAGAAAAGGGCTGGAATTTCAACAAGGCACTTCAGGCAGCTGAGAAAAGTGGTTTCTGTTGGAGAGAGTTTCTCCCTCTGTTGTGTACTTTGAGCTTTAGAACGTTTGCAGAACATTTACATGCACAACAAAACGTTTGCAGAACGTTTACATGCACAACAAGCTACGACACATTAAAGAAATGGGAAAAACTGGAAACAGACCCCCTTTAAGTGTGTTTCCTGTAGAGGATATACAATGTTCGCTTAGAAAATATATTAGGAAATCAACATTTAACTGGGGCTGTTCAAACTTCTGACTGTAGATGTTCTGGTGTGTAGTTATAATACTGCAGTTGACACTGTACTTAATTCGGAATAGAAGAAAATATTATTAATAGGGCAATCCAGACTGGCTGAGTTCAAACATTTAAACAGTAGTGTGTATTAAACAGCCCGTGCCCCTGAGCCCCCTACACCCACACTCTAACATATTTCATTCATGTTGGGGGTGGGAGGTGAGGGGATCACCACCTCGTCTTTCCACTTTAAACATTTAGACATTCCTGGAGATAAGCTACAGCACCAGGAAGTGTATATTTGTCTGTGTGAGTGTGAATGTGTGTCAGATTCCCAGAGTCGGACACGAGGCTGATGTTCTGCAAAAAAAGTATACCATAATTTTAAATAAATTAAATACCTTGTACTTCCACTCACTGGCCACTTTATTAGAAACACATACCTTGTGCATATGCTAACTGGCCACTTTATTAGAAACACAAACCTTGTACTTACACTCACTGGCCACTTTTTTCAGAAACACCAACCTTGTGCTTCCACCAACTGTCCACTTTATTAGAAATACCAACCTTGTGCTTTTACTCACTGGCCACTCTATTAGAAATGCATACCTTGTACTTACACTTACTGGCCACTTTATTAGAAATACATACCTTGTATTTACACTTACTAGCCACTTTATTAGAAACACCTACCTTATACTTCCACTCACTGGCCACTTTATTAGAAACACAAACCTTGTACTTCCACTCACTGGCCACTTTATTAGAAACACCAACCTTGTATTTCTACTCATTGGCCACTTTATTAGAAACACCCACCTTGTATTTCCACCAACTGGCCACTTTATTAGAAACACCTATCTTGTACTTACACTCACTGGCCACTTTATTAGAAACACATACCTTGTACTTACACTCACTGGCCACTTCATTAGAAACACCAACCTTGTATTTCTACTCATTGGCCACTTTATTAGAAACACCCACTGTGTACTTCCACCAACTGGCCACTTTATTAGAAACACCTATCTTGTACTTACACTCACTGGCCACTTTATTAGAAACACCTGCCTTGTACTTTCACTAACTGGCCACTTTATTAGAAACACCTATCTTGTAGTTCCACTCACTGTCCACTTTATTAGAAACACCTACCTTGTGCTATTTGCTTGTCTAATTGTTGTTTCTGCTTGTCTTAAAGAAACCTCGAGCCTCGTGGTCCCCCTGAGGGCCCTGGGCACTGGCTCAACTGTCCCGGTCAGCGATCTATCCCTGTGCCAGTACCTGTGTGTCTGTATGTATGTGTGTGCATGTACCATGAGTATGCGGCGGTAGCTGTCCCGGTCAATTCCCCACAGCTTCAGGTCAGTCTTGGCTTTAACCGTGGCGGCACGGGGGGTTCCATAGATCAGCGCCAACTCTCCAAAACTTCCGCCCTCCCCTATACCAGTCACCCACTCTCCATTCACATACACCTACAGAGAGAGAGAGAGAGAGAGAGAGAGAGAGAGAGAGAGAGAGAGAGAGAGAGAGAGAAATTGATTAATAATGTCGATTGAAATGGAAAAAGTCCAGAATCCATTAAAGCAATTATACAATATTTAATTAATAATGCATCACATCTTGACTGACACTGCAGTAATATTTAATATATTATTCATTCATTCATTTATCTTTTAAACTGCTTATCCTTCTGGGTCATGTGGGGGGAAGGTGGGGTTCTGGAGCCTATCTCACATCCCACATATATATATATA
Source organism: Megaleporinus macrocephalus (assembly GCA_021613375.1). Taxonomy (NCBI): domain Eukaryota; kingdom Metazoa; phylum Chordata; class Actinopteri; order Characiformes; family Anostomidae; genus Megaleporinus; species Megaleporinus macrocephalus. Next base: position 37,416,220 of record CM038719.1, on the reverse strand, counting down.
TACATACATATATATATATATATATATATATATATATATATATATATATATATATATATATATATATATATTATATATATATATATATATATATATGTGGGTGCTGCAATGGATTGGCGGCCCTAAAGAACATGTATATGGGTATATCCATCCATCCATTATCTGCCTCTTTATCCCGCTAGTCGGGGTCACAGGGGGCTGCAGCCAATCCCAGCATCCTCCATGGACAGTTCGCCAGTCCATCGCATGGCCAACATTCACTCACACCTACGGGCAGGTTAGAGTGACCGATCAACCTAACATGCATGTGTTTGGACTGTGGGAGGAAACCGGAGTACCTGGAGGAACCCACTCAAACACAGAGAGAACATACACACTCCACACAGAACCACCCGGACCAGGAATCCAACCCAGATCATCTTACTGTGAGGAGTGCTAACTATTAAATTTTATTATTTTGTTACAGTTACAATAAAACAGCTCTGGTCTTAAAATCTGAGGCACACACTACCTGCATATCTAAATTCCAGAGCCCTGAAATCTAAAGAGCTAGCTCATAATCTTGGTGTGCTACTAGACTATGATCTCAGTTTCAGAAGTCCTGTTAAAGCCGTTACCAAACCAGCATTTTAATCACCATAAAAACATCAACAGAATTAGAGACCTTCCATCTAAACCAGACCTGGAGAAACTCATCCCTGCCTTTATTTCCAGCAGGATCAACTACTGTAATGCTCTCCAACCAGAGCTTCCAATACAGAGAATCAAACAGCTTCAGCTGATTCAACATGCAGCTACCAGAGTTCTCACTAGGAGCAAAAGAAGAGAACCCATCAGCCCCACTCTTAAATCCTTACACTGGATACCAGTATGTTACAGGATTTACAGACTTCAATCTCCTGTTACTGCTCTATACATGTCTAATAGCACAGGACCAGCATATCTATGTGATCTAGTATGACCTTATGAGCCGAGCAGAGCTCTTAGATGGTTAGGAAGTAGTGAGTTAGTCCTTTCTAAGGTAAAGACTAAGCAGTGTTTAGTTACTGTGCTGCTGTTAATTGGAATCAGTGGAGCGAGAACGTTAGAAGAGCTCCAACACTGGACACCTTTAAATCCAGACTGAAAATATTCCTAATTGAGCAGCTCAGTTTAACTCTCTGTTAATTCTACAACTCCTCCACTTTTAAACCTCAGTCTTCTTTTTAAAGTTTAATTCTTTTAAATATACTGAATTTTATTTAATGTTTTGATGCCTTTAAATGCCCTTTTTTGCATTTATTTGTTTTTATATCTTTATTTATGTACTTACTTTGAGCTGCCACTGTGTTTTAAAGCTGCTATTCAAATAAACTTGATTGCCTTGCCTTGCCTTGACTGTATTGTATATTAAATATGTATATTAAATATAAGTTAAATGTACTGTTATTGCTATAATGTGCTGCTTTATTAAATGACTGAGTAATTAAACTGATTACATCCTCAGATGTTGTGATATTACTGGGGTTATGATTACAGTATTGGGTTCTCCATCTTGTCCATAGAGAACCAGCAGTGAAGGCCATAAGCAGTGAGTGTGTGTGTGTTCCCTGTCGGGGTTATTCAAGGTTAAAATGTGATACCTGACCTCACACCTTTATCTCTGAGCTCGGGTCAGTTACTGAATATCTCCCAGAAGGAGAAAATGAAGAACTCAGTCGGGCTGATGTTCCTCGGTTTTATCTCCCACCGTACTCGACCTTGGGCTGAAGAACCTGCTATACACTCACTCACACACACACCTCACTGCCCTGTGTGTGTGTGTGCGTGTGCGAGAGAGTGTGCAGTGTACACACACAGAGAGGCTCTTTCATTCTCTGTGGGGTCAGGTGGGTTTCACCTGTCGATACACGATCCACCTGTTGACTTTATGAGGAGATAAAAAAAAAAAAAAGTGCAAAAGAGTGAGAGGGGAAAAAAATCGCTCATCTCCCGGCGTGTCCTGCCAGACGATCTGACCGGCGTCCAAATTACGTTCCAGAGCAAACCCACGCCTGAGGAACCGTGACCTCGCAGGGGCCAGGAGGGGGCTAGACTGACCATTATCTTATTTTCTGCCAATTAATTTCACCGACTGCTTTAGTTTATCCTCCTGCTCCGTCTTAAATGGCCTGTTTTGCCCATAATAATAATTTAATAGATAATAACTATAATAGTAGAAATAGACTCAGGTTATTAGCTCCACTCAAGGGTGTAGAATTAGCATGGACGGAATTAGCAAGTGACGCATCCCCACCAATATCCAGCTATTATGGAATCGTCCCCTCCAATACTCTGATCCCCCCCCAAAAAATCTGTCAACGTCTGATCAACCTAGAGGTGCAGAAAGTGTTAAATCATGGCTGTGTCTCAAATCCTAGTAAGCTCCTACATAGGCAGCATTTTACGGCATAGTATGCGCTCCAGACATGTAGACTGTCCCAATTCTTACATACCTTAAACATACTGTCTACTGAGGAACCTTATTTAGACCTGATTTTAAAGAAGCATGAACTCTTCCTCAGCCGCTAAGACAGTCCCATGATGCAACTCAGGCTAATCTATGAGCAGTGAAGTGGTTTTAAAATGTGAGTTATTTTGATTCTCTCTGGAGTTTTAATGTGTTTCTGGTCATATAATCACACAAAACAGTATTTTATTATCAACTCTGTAACGAGTCCTTCACCATTTACACTTTTATACTCGAGACATTAGCATTTATGCTAGCAGATTTCAAAGCCTCGGGCTATTGTTTTGGATGCCGGCTTAGCTTAGCTTAGCAACCAGCCAACCACCGGGAACAAGCCGTGACGCAGTCTCTCTCTAACTAGAGCGTCTCAGTAATCTGTTTTATGAGGAGAGATGAGGAGAGAACGCTGCTACTTACACAGCTGCTACCTAGACAGCCCTCACTTCCAGCCCCACTCCACTAGGATTTGAGGACAGAGCCACCTGTCTAGGTAGCAGCTGTGTAAGTATCAGCGTTCTCCTCCTCATCTCTCCTCATAAAAAGATTACTGAGACGCTCTAGTCTAGAGAGAGGACTGCGTCACGGCTTGTTCCTCGCCCACTGCAGCACACCACTGGTGGTTTAGCTGGTTGCTAAGCTACCGGCCGGCATCCAAAACAATAGCCCGAGGCTTAAAAAACTCCGCTAGCAATAAATTGCTAATGTCTCGCTGTATAAAAGTGTAAATGGTTGAAGGACTCGTTACAGAGTTGTAATAAAATACTGTTTTTGTGTGATTATCATGACCAGAAACATATTAAAACTCCAGAGAAAGTCAAAATAACTCACATTTTAAAACCACTTCACTGCTCGTAGATTAGCCTGTGTTGCATCATGGGATTGTCTTAGCGGCTGAGGAAGCGTTCAATACTTCTTTAAAATCAGGTCTAAATAAGGTTCCTCAGTAGTCAGCATGTTTAAGGTATGTAAGTATTGGGACAGTCTACATGTCGGGAGCGCATACTATGATGTAAAATGCTGCCTATGTAGGAGCTCACTAGGATTTGAGACAGACCCCACGTGAGACTCTGTAGCTACGTTTGGATGTTACCAGCTCCAGAACTGGAAGGAAAGCTTTCCAGTCATATGAGACTCACTGTGCAAGACACATGGGTGTTAAAAGTGAGTGAGGATGGCAGCAAAAAAGAAGAGGGTGGACGTAAGGAGTTGTTCTTCAAATAAACGTGTAAGTCAAATGAAATGAGTCTATCATAGTAACGGTAATGGCGATGCTAGGCTTTGGCTCACAGCATACAGCAGGCTAACATCATCTGTAGCTGTGAATAACCTGGTTTAGAAATTAAACGGAAGTCTAAACTACTTCTTTGTCAGTCGTTAGCTTAACATTAATTTAAGTCTATAATTAATTCATTAAATTACGAATTGTTATTGAAAATAAAATTTAAAAGCACATAGAAAAGCATATGTATTGTATCAGTCCTTTATCGTTTTATCTTGGAGCAAAGAAAAAAAAATAAATTAAAAAAATAAAAAATGGGGGGCCGGATCTTGGGGTAGATTCATAGGTCCCCACCAATGTCAAGACCAAATCTACGCCCTTCGCCCACTGACCATATAAATAAAAGCACTTTGTAGTTCTACACTTACAGACTGTAGTTCATCTGATTCTCTATATACTTTGTTACCCTGTTCTTCAATGGTCAGGACCCCCACAGGACCACCACAGAGCAGGTACTACTTGGTTGGTGGATCATTCTCAGCACAGCAGTGACACTGACTGGTGTGTTAGTATGTGCTGTGATAGTGTGAGTGGATCAGACACACTGTGTCCACTCACTGTCCGCTCTATTAGACACACCTACAACTTGCTGGTCCATCTTGTAGATGTAAAGTCAGAGACAGTAGCTCATCTGCTGCTGCTCAGTTTGTGTTCCTCTAGTTCTTCATCAGTGGTCACAGGACGCTGCCCAAAGGATGCTGCCCACAGGACGCCTCCCACAGGACGCCTCCCACAGGACGCTGTCGTCTGGGTATTTGTGGTTGGTTCTCAGTCCAGCAGCACTGTTGTCTCTGGTCCACTCACACCAGCACAACACAAACTAACACCACCACCACGTTAGTGTCCAATTCAGTGCCGCGAATGATCCACCACCCACATAATACCTGCTCTGTGGTGGTCCTATTGGGGGTCCTGACCATTGAAGAACAGGGTAACAAGGCCTACAGTCTTTAAGTGTAATTGCTGATGTGTCCAATACAGTTAACGTCTGTACATCTGGTGTTAAAAGAGTTTAAAGCTTATATGATTCACTGATTCATCTCCTGTATAGACTGTTGGAACTCTTCTGTCGTGAGGTGAGATCTGTAAACTCGTAAGTAAGACCTTAAACAACACTTTATTGACAGCAGCAGCAGCAGTGTGTGTGTGTGTGTGTGTGTGTGTGTGTGTGTGTGTGTGTGTGTGTGTGAGCGTATGAAAACAGTCCAGCGTAGAGTAAGTAAGACGAGCTCCAAGATTGCAGCAGATTTATTCGCTGTGCTAATGAGAGACATCAGCAGAGCATTCAGGGATCGTCTCTCCGTTCCAGTTTGTGTGCGCGCACAGATGCTCGGAGGTTTATGAACCCTGACGCACTCTTATAAGCTCTGGCTAATGCCTGTGTAAATGTGTATGTTGTGTATGAGTGTGTGTGTGTTTGTGTGTGCGAGCGAGTGCGTTCTCTGGCACCGCGCTGCCCCGTGCTGATGGCTTTTGGCTGCCGCGCTCTATTATACTCCATGCTGCGAAGCGTCTGCAGGCTGAGCGCCGTCTCCAGCTCAGACTCAGAGATTAGTACTAATATATCATTCATACATCCACACATTAAAGCCCCGGTTCCGCAAAAACACTCATTCACCCAAAATGTGGTCCGTATCAGCCACGGCTCGGTTTCTAACGCTGTGACACCCTGCTAGTTGTGATGGGAAGATCGGCCAGGTTTGGTCCTAAATAGGTAATTAGCCAATGGTCCACTCGTTAGGTTCTTTTCAGGCACATACATGACAGACTTCCATCCATCCATCTATTATCTTCCACTGTATCCTGCTAGTCAATGTCATTGAGGGGGCTGGAGCCAATACCAGCATTATCACGCGAAGGTGGGCTACACCATGGACAAGTCTCCAGTCCATCGCATGGCCAACAGATGGAGGAACCCCAGTCAAGCACAAGGAGAATATAAAAACTCCACACAGAACGGCCCAGACCGGGAATCCAACCCGGCCAGTTTTGTCCTAAATAGGTAATTAGCCAATGGTCCACTCATTTGGCCCATAATGAAAGTTGACAGTTCCTACCAGGCATATACATAACAGACTTCCATCCAACCATCCATCCATCCATCTATTATGATTGACTTTATTCCACTAGTCGGGGTCAAGGAGGGGCTGGAGCCAATCTCAGCATTATCGGGTGAAGGCGGGATACACCATGGACAGGGCTCGAGTCCATCGCATGGCCAACACATGGAGGAAACCCAGTCAAGCACAAGGAGAACATGACAACTTCACACAGAACGGCCCAGGAAGGGCTGGAGCCAATCCCAGCATCATCGGGAGAAGGCGGGATACACCATGGACAGGGCTCGAGTCCATCGCATGGCCAACACATGGAGGAAACCCAGTCAAGAACAAGGAGAACATGACAACTTCACACAGAACGACCCAAACCGGGAATCCAACCCGGCCAGTTTTGTCCTAAATAGTTAATTAGCCAATGGTCCATTAATGGTTAATTAGCCAACCATCCATCCATCTATTTTGATTGACTTTATCCCACTAGTCGGGGTCAAGGAGGGGCTGGAGCCAATCCCAGCATCATCGGGAGAAGGCGGGATACACCATGGACAGGGCTCGAGTCCATCGCATGGCCAACACATGGAGGAAACCCAGTCAAGCACAAGGAGAACATGACAACTTCACACAGAACGGCCCAGGAAGGGCTGGAGCCAATCCCAGCATCATCGGGAGAAGGCGGGATACACCATGGACAGGGCTCGAGTCCATCGCATGGCCAACACATGGAGGAAACCCAGTCAAGAACAAGGAGAACATGACAACTTCACACAGAACGACCCAAACCGGGAATCCAACCCGGCCAGTTTTGTCCTAAATAGTTAATTAGCCAATGGTCCATTAATGGTTAATTAGCCAACCATCCATCCATCTATTTTGATTGACTTTATCCCACTAGTCGGGGTCAAGGAGGGGCTGGAGCCAATCCCAGCATCATCGGGAGAAGGCGGGATACACCATGGACAGGGCTCGAGTCCATCGCATGGCCAACACATGGAGGAAACCCAGTCAAGCACAAGGAGAACATGACAACTTCACACAGAACGGCCCCGACCGGGAATCCAACCCGGCCAGTTTTGTCCTAAATAGTTAATTAGCCAATGGTCCACTCATTTGGCCCATAATGAAAGTTGACAGTTCTTACCGGGCATATACATAACAGACATCCATCCATCCATCCATCTATTATCTTTCACTTTATCCCACTAGTCAGGGTCATTGAGGGGCTGGAGCCCCTCAGCATCATCGGGTGAAGGCGGGATACTCCATGGACAGGTCTCCAGTCCATCGTATGGCCAACACACGAAGGAAACCCAGTTAAGCACAGACAGTTTTCTTCATAAATAGATAATTAGCCAATGGTCCACTCATTTGGCCCATGACTTCCATCCAACCATTAATCCATTCATCTATTATCTTCCACTTTATCCCGCTAGTCGGGGTCAAGGAGGGACTAGAGCCAATACCAGCATGATCAGGCAAAGGCAGGCTACACCATGGACAGGTCGCATGGCCAACAGATGGAGGAAGCTCTGTCAAGCACAGGGAGAACATGAAACTCCACACAGAACGGCCTGGACTGGGAATCCAACCCGTCCAGTTTTCGTCCTACATAGATAATGGTCCACTCATTTGGCCCATAATGAAAGTTGACAGTTCTTACCAGGCATATACATAACAGACATTCATCCATCCAACCATCCATCCATCCATCTAGTATCTTCAACTTTATCCCACTGTTCGGGGTCAAGGAGGGGCTGGAGCCAGTCCCAGCATTATCGGGTGAAGGCGGGTACATCATGGACAGGTCGCCAGTCCGTCGCAAGGCCAACACATTGAGGAAACCCAGTCAAGCACAGGGAGAACATGCAAACTCCACACAGACTCCAACCCGGTTCGTCTTGCTGCGAGGCGAGTGCTAACCACTACACCACCGTGCTGCCTACAAGACTTCTATTTCTTTAAACAAGAAGATACCAAAATACTAAACACTGAAGGTCTAACTCTCGTTCGACATCACTAATAAAATCCGACTCGTCAATGGTTTGTAGCCTTTGGCCCAAAAACCTTGTCTTTTAAGATTGTTCAGGCTACTGAGCTGGCGTAGATCTATTCAACAAGGGGTGGTTTTGCCTACTAGGGCCACAATATCATTTTCAGATATTACATTTCTCAACTCCAGGGACTGAACTGACAGACTCCCTCATACACACGTCTCTGCACCTCCGCACTATGTCTGAGATAACGTATGTAAATATGATAATTATTTGCATTTCACACTGACATGCTTCACCTGATATAATATAGACCATCACTGTCCAAAAAAACTTTACAGTGAAGATCAGATACATACTTTACTTTGTCAATGGAAGTCAATGGAACCAGAATTGTTTCCAAGCTATTTTACAGAGATACATGTCTTTCACTCGTCCTAAATAGGTAATTAGCCAATGGTCCACTCATTTGGCCTATAATGAAAGTTGAGAGTTACCAGGCACACATATATCCATCCAACCATCCATCCATCCATCTATTGTATTCCACTTTATCCCACTAGTTGGGGTCAAGGAGGGGCTGGAGCCAATCAGCATTATTGGGTGAATGCAGGTACATCATGGACAGGTCTCCAATCCATCGCATGGTCAACACATGGAGGAAGCTATTTTACAGAGATACATGTCTTTCATTGGACGGCGATGGTATATCTGATTACTTGCATTATTGCACATTTCCTGAACAACATCTGCTGCTAAAATAATGTTTTAACCACAAACTGTATTCAGTTACTGGTCACTACCTCAGTGACTGCTATGGCCATATACGCCAGGTCATCTGCTAATATGTCACAGTATGTTACATCCCTCCTTGCACAACTCATCACTGTCTCATCACTGTCCAAAGAAAAATCTTTGCATATCTATTTTTGTCTAGTTTCACTTTTCTATATTATGTGAACACGACAGCTGCTCTTTATATCCTGTGAAGGTTCCATGATGAATGGACCAATAGCAATGCTTCAAATCCACTTACATTAGACTGCAGCTTAAAGAATTTTGTCCTCTCTTGTAAAGTTAGTTTGGAGACACTTATTTGTTCTTTGGACGGCGATGATATTAGACATACTGGCTGGATATTAGATATCTTGCTTAGTGTTGACTTTTTTGTGGTGTCTATAGGCCTTCCAACAACAAGCCTGTCTAATCTACTCAGTCTACTTAATTCTCTTTTACTGATTTATACAAATGAGCTGTGTTCTGAATGGCTGTCCTGGATTACGCCTGGTTCAAAACACAATCCGCTCTGAAACACTCCTTATAGCTTCAGTGTGAAAGGGAGGGGCTCAACTGCTGTAGGCTAAACAGTTGGATACATATATTTGATTTTCACAATGTGCTGAGAGGCCAGACACAGGGTGTGTGTGTTTGGTAAGGCTGGGGCAATACACTTAAATTAATTGTGAAATGGACAATATTGTTTGTGAATTGCATGAGAATTGCATGAAATTATATTCTAAGGCATTTATATTATATATATATATATATATATATATATATATATATATATATATATATATATATATATATATATATATATATATACAGACAAATCTATCTTTCTGTGAAAGACAACAGAAACCATAAACAGGAGGAAGATCCCTTTTTTGATATACAGATTCATATCAAGGGACTTTTCTTTAGAAAAGATGAGAGAAAAGATTCTCATCAGAACCTTAAAACAAAACAGAAAACAAAAAAACCCACTGGCATTTATAGCTGGAGGAGAAATAAAACTATGTTCCAGAATGTTCTAGTCTTTTGGGAAGCTGTTTATAAGATCAAAATCGGGGGCTGTCGCTTCCAAGCTTACATAGTAAATTTAGACAAACGATTATCACTTGCAGGAACAATATCAACAGGATCCAAATACAGTTTTGAAATACCACATGTAAGTGTTCATAGAGCCTTTAACCTGTAACTGGAATTATCTGTGATAGTAATTACCATATAACTATTATAATTACAGTATAATTACATGTAATTACCAACAACCAGCTCATCTGATACTATTTAATAACTGACATAACAATACTCATATTCTGTCCTGATGTGCACTGTTACAATCCAGTGGTTCTTTGGTTGATAAGAAGCTGTAGCTGTTTGGGGTGGGTGTTTAGGGGTGGGGCTTGAAGTGAATACTGAAGAGAGGGGTTGTATTTGTTTGGGGGTGGGGCATAAAGGCAATACTGAAGAGAGGGGTTGTATTTGTTTGGGGTGGGTGTTTAAGGGTGGGGCTTAAAGTGAATACTGAAAAGAGGGGATGTATGTGTTAAGGGGTGGGGCTTAGAGTGAATACTGAAGAGAGGGGTTATATGTATTTATGGGTGGGGCTTGAAGGGAATACTAAAGAGAGCTTGTATGTGTTTGGGGGTGGGGCTTGAAGGGAATACTAAAGAGCGGGGTTGTATGTATTTATGGGTGGGACTTGAAGGAAATACTAAAGAGAGGGGATATATTTGTTTGGGGGTGTGGCTTGAAGTGAATACTGAAGAGAGAGGCTGTATGTGTTTTAAGGCGGGGCTTGAATGGAATACTGAGAGGAGGGGCAGCACTAAGACAATTAGAGGCCTCATTTATTTGAGGTGGGGCTTTGAAGGAAACAAGGAAACGAGGGGCTGTATTTGCTTGGGGGTGGGGCTTGAAGGGAGTACTGAAGGAAGGGGACTGTATCTGATTGAGATGGGCCTTTGGAGAGAACACTTAATGGAGGGTCTGTATTTGGGGTTGGGGCTTTATAGGTAATGCAAAAAGGAGGGGCTGTATTTTTTTGTTTAGGGTGGGCTTTGGAGGGATTTGTTTTTTTTTGTTTTTTGTTTTTTTTACTTTATAAAGCTAAATTAGGGGCTGTGTTTATACAGAGGTGGGACTTTGGTGGGCAACTTATTGGAGGGTCTGCATTTATTCCAGCAAAGCACATGAGTAGACCTTAAACATGTTTTTGGTCAGAGAATAAATCTGTAAGTCTTACTGTCCTCCCGTCTGTTGAACGCTGTTGGAGGACTGACCATCAGGGCCTCCTCCCCACCCATCAGCAGCCAGCTCTCCTGTCCATTTGTGTCAACACATCACTGTGCCATCTAGTTGCGCCACCATTGAGATAGGATGGGACTGTTTCAGCTCACGCCCACTATGACTCAGTGAGAGCCTGCCTCAGTCAGAGACTGCCTCAGTCAGAGACTGCCTCTACCTGTGCTGTTTCTAAAGCTTTGCTATCCAGATTTCAAACAGAGACTCTCTTCTTTGGTGTTTAGTTTATTAAACTGTAAATACTGGGTGACCAGAGGAGGATGGGTCTCCACTAGTGAGTCTTGGTTCCTCCCAAGGTTTCTTCCTCCAGTCTGAGGGAGGTGTTCCTCGCCTCTGTTGCCTCTGGCTTGCTCACTGGGGGTATATGTTGTAGCTGTCTCTTTTCAAAGCTTCTGTAGCAGCTTTAAGACAACACGGTTGTAAAAAGAGCTTTATAAATAAACTTGACTTCATGTGTTTATTTGGAAATCTGAAAGGTGGAAAATAATCGAAATAACAGAAAACCACTATATAAGCAGGTGAGCCCCAACTTATGATCTGGTTATGTATCTCAAGTAACTTATATATCCTGTTTGGTAAGAAGTGGAGTAAAACCTAACCACAGTCACTGTAACTGCTGCTCCGCGACTGGTGGAAGGACAGGAAGAGAGGAAGGCAAGATAAAGCAAAAGAGAGGCAGGGAAGGTCTCGATCGCCCCTGAACTGGGCCTATCTGCCGCTATCAGGACTCCATCAGGCCTTGTCATGACCGACCTTACCCGTACACACACACACACACACGCGCTCCTCTCCTGTTACCTGCTGTTTTATCCGTGTAAAGCGATAAGGTCTTTTCCTGTTTAGCCGCGCTTCGGCTCTTTATCTTTCCACTTAAACTCTATCCTCTGTGTGCCGCTGAGCTAAAACAAAGCCGGCTCTGATCCGCCCCGTTCCGCTGCCTTAGAACGGCCCGCCACTGCGACATCTCCATCTGAACACAGGCCCCCCACCCCCTCAGCGGAACGCAGGAGAGGTGTGTGTGCGGGCATGTGTGTGCGAGTACGCAGGGGAAGCACGCTGACGAGCAGCACTCCACACGCTTCTGTTTCCGAACGGAGCAGATCTGCTAGTCAGACCACACAGTCCACTCTTTGGAACCTTTCAGTGATGTTTGAAGCAAAATACGCAGCTGAGTCACATTATTATGACCTTCCTTCTTCCAATGGCAACCACTTATCCATCCACACATGCTGATTGTCTTCTCTGGGGCGAATGGGATCTTCCAGCAAGACCCACACTGTCCTACATTGGTTGGAAGAGCTGACCAAGACTTCCAAATACTACCCTGGACCTCTAATTCCAGGGTAGTATTGAGCAATTGAGCATCTGTGGGACCACCTGGATGGTGGTGTTGGCTCTATGGATCCTCCTCCCCCCCCCCCCCCCCCCCCCCCCCTCGCTCCCACGCTCCCTCCAGCAGCTGTGGGATGCACTGCAGTCAGCATACCTGTGACCACCTACCAGGACCTTATTGAGTCCCCCAGTCCAGTCTAGCTGCTGTCCTTGCAGCACACGGCGGCTACTCTGGATAACTCTGGATCATAATATGTAAGTGACACTTGCAGGTCATGCCACCTTGCAGTCTGGGCAATGGGTAGAAGAAAAGTAAAAAAAATAATAAAACAGGACTTTATAGTCTTTCAGCCCAAGTGTTACA
>CM038719.1:37396119-37398619 GCA_021613375.1 Megaleporinus macrocephalus | reverse complement strand
CACATTCAACATAAACTCAAAACTCACACCCAGATATAACTCAAACCCTATTCAACACAAACTCAAAACTCATATCCAGATTTAACTCAAACCCAAACCCCATTCAACACAAACTCAAAACTCACACCCAGATCTAACTCAAACCCTATTCAACACAAACTCAAAACTCACACCCAGATCTAACTCAAACCCCATTCAAAACAAACTCAAAACTCACACCCAGATCTAACTCAAACCCTATTCAACTCAAACGCAAAACTCACACCCAGATCTAACTCAAACCCTATTCAACACAAACTCAAAACTCATACCCAGATCTAACTCAAACCCCATTCAACACAAACTCAAAACTCACACCCAGATCTAACTCAAACCCAAACCCCATTAAACACAAACTCAAAACTCACACCCAGATCTAACTCAAACCCAAACCCCATTAAACACAAACTCAAAACTCACACCCAGATCTAACTCAAACCCAAACCCCATTCAACACAAACTCAAAACTCATACCCAGATATAACTCAAACCCTATTCAACACAAACTCAAAACTCATACCCAGATCTAACTCAAACCCAAACCCCATTAAACACAAACACAAAACTCATATCCAGATTTAACTCAGACCCAAACCCCATTCAACACAAACTCAAAACTCACTCCCAGATCTAACTCAAACCCAAACCCCATTAAACACAAACTCAAAACTCACACCCAGATCTAACTCAAACCCCATTAAACACAAACTCAAAACTCACACCCAGATCTAACTCAAACCCTATTCAACACAAACTCAAAACTCACACCCAGATCTAACTCAAACCCCATTCAACACAAACTCAAAACTCACACCCAGATCTAACTCAAACCCCATCCTACACAAACTCAAAACTCACACCCAGATCTAACTCAAACCCCATCCTACACAAACTCAAAACTCATATCCAGATTTAACTCAAACCCAAACCACATTCAACACAAACTCAAAACTCACACCCAGATCTAACTCAAACCCCATTCAACACAAACTCAAAACTCACACCCAGATCTAACTCAAACCCTATTCAACACAAACTCAAAACTCATATCCAGATTTAACTCAAACCCAAACCACATTCAACACAAACTCAAAACTCACACCCAGATCTAACTCAAACCCCATTCAACACAAACTCAAAACTCACACCCAGATCTAACTCAAACCCAAACCCCATTAAACACAAACTCAAAACTCATACCCAGATCTAACTCAAACCCCATCCTACACAAACTCAAAACTCATATCCAGATTTAACTCAAACCCAAACCACATTCAACACAAACTCAAAACTCATATCCAGATTTAACTCAAACCCAAACCACATTCAATATAAACTCAAAACTCATATCCAGATCTAACTCAAACCCCATCCTACACAAACTCAAAACTCATATCCAGATTTAACTCAAACCCAAATCACATTCAACATAAACTCAAAACTCATATCCAGATCTAACTCAAACCCTATTCAACACAAACTCAAAACTCATACCCAGATCTAACTCAAACCCTATTCAACACAAACTCAAAACTAATATCCAGATTTAACTCAAACCCAAATCACATTCAACATAAACTCAAAACTCATATCCAGATCTAACTCAAACACTATTCAACACAAACTCAAAACTAATATCCAGATTTAACTCAAACCCAAATCACATTCAACATAAACTCAAAACTCATATCCAGATCTAACTCAAACCCTATTCAACACAAACTCAAAACTAATATCCAGATTTAACTAAAACCCAAACCACATTCAACATAAACTCAAAACTCAAACCCAGATCTAACTCAAACCCTATTCAACACAAACTCAAAACTCACACCCAGATATAACTAAAAACCAAACCCCATTCAACACAAACCCAAACCAAACTAATACTCAAATCAAACTCAACCTCAAACCCTATTGAATACAAACTCAAAACCAAAACACCAACCCTAACTCCAAATCTAACCTAAAGCCTAACCACAAGTTCAAACTTAAAACAAACTCAAACCTAAATATAACCCAAACCCTATCCAATACTAACTCAAAATTTACTCAAACCCAAATCCTAAACCCAAACTCCATGCAACACAAACTCAAAACTAACTACAAATGCAACGCAAAACCTAAATCAAAACCCAAACCAACTCCTATCCAAACCAACACTAAACCATTATCCTCCCAGTCCAACTCAACCAAACCCACTCCAGACTAAATCCTAACCCAAACCCTACACCAGCATGCAACCCAGACCCAAAACCTAAACTAAAACTTATGTCAACCCTAAACCCAAACTCAACACCCAACCCTAAACCTAAAATTAACAACCTACCCAAAACCAAAACCCAATCTCAAATTCAAACTTACACCTAACTTTAAACCAAACCCCAATCTCAAACTCATCTACCAACCCAAACCACTCCCAATATCAAACTCAACACTTAAACCAAAGTCCAACCCCAAA
>CM038719.1:37386119-37388619 GCA_021613375.1 Megaleporinus macrocephalus | reverse complement strand
TAGATAATCACATCCTGCCCTCCATCTGCAGTTCACACCATAACAGCTCAGTGACGTGACGTCATTCACAAAGAGCCTATTAAGCACTCTTAGGGTTTGAGTCATGCATAATTATGTGGAAAGGTAACTGCAGCAGTTGCGTGCACATAATTAAAAATAAATAATTTTTAAAAATCTGCCGATTCAGATCTTGCCCAATACCAAACCCTATTCTTTTAAAAAAAAAATCAGAAAGATGTTCAGAAGCTCTCAGTCATATTTATGTATTTAATCAGCTGCATGCCATCCATCTTACACAGTTCTTACAGAGTTCTCAACATCAAACCCACCAAAAACACCTGCGGAGAGCCAGTCACGCGCCTCGGCCTGTGCGTGTGAAGCCTCGGTTTACCTGTGAGCTTCTGACGTACAGCTGAGCTCTGTCTCTCTCTCTCACTCTCTCTCTCTTCATCTCAGCTGAACTTCAGAAGCGCAGACCTCTGCAGCCTTTGTGTAGAGTCATCGTCGCGCCCCTATAAGGAGCTCTGGGTCTACCCAGGTTGCCTCTATGGGTAATATGAAAGGTGTGCAGAACATCAAGGAACCGAAACGATAACAAGCTCTCCTCTCAGGATAACGTGAACAGGTGAGCAAGGCAGAGTGCAGCTCTTCTCAGGATAGGAAGAAGCTTCAGTACTAGCAAGCAGAGAGTAAACATGGTCTACAGGTCTGAGAGTGAAGGAACACACAGTAGAGGAACCAGTCAGTGGTGGCTCAGCTTAGCTGGATATACAGCCTCAGTGCGGGGCTATGACATCACCGAGCAGAACGATCCACAGTCTACAGAAGACCACTGTCTCCTTCACTCTGTTCCTCTCTCCTCTTCTTCGCCTCTCTGATCTCTCCATCATTTCTCCTCATCTCTCAATCCCTCAGTTTACTTGCACTTGCTCTCATTCTCTAGTCTCTCTCCTTGCCAACCGTTCTTTACCATTCTTTCTCTCACCTTGTCTTCTTTCCCTTTCCCTCTCTCTTCTCCCTTTCTATCTATTTCCTTATTTCTCTATCTCTCCTTGTTTCTTTCTCCTTCTGTCTCCTATCTTTCTCTCTTCATTTCTCTCTCTCCTCTATTGATTGCTTTCCATATATTGCTCTTGCTCTCATTCCCTCTGTTCTCTCTCTCCTCGCCTGTTTCTCTTTACTCTTCTTTTTCTCACTTCTCCATCTCTCTCACATCTCCCGCTTCTGTCGTTTTCTGTTTCTCCTTTTTCTTTCTTTCTCTCTTTCCTCTCTTCTCTCTATTCTTTCCCTTCCGTCTATCCCCTCCTTCCCCCTCATCATCCCATCTTCATCTCTCATAGCTCACTCTCCAGTTGATTTACCCTACTCCATTTCTTTCTCTCTCTCCTCTTCTGTCCCTCCCGACTTTTTCTCTTATTCTTCTCACTCTGTCCTTCTCTCTTCATTTCCCTATTTTCTCTCTCTTTCTCATTCCTCTTTCATTATCACTCATTTTCTTTCTCGTATGTCTCTCTCCATCTCTCTCTCTTATCTTTCTTCTCCCATTTCTTTCTCACTCTCTCCTTATATCCCTCTCTTATCCTGGATTTCAGTTTTTTCTTTCGCTTTTCTCTTTGTTTTGCACTTTCTTTATCTCTCGCCCTCATTTTCTTTCTCCATCTCTTTCTCTTCTTTCTTGATTTCTCGCTCTCTCTCTCTTTCTCCCTTTGCATTTCTTTTCTCTCTCTCCCCATCTGTTTCTTTCTCTTATCTCTCTCTCTCTTTTCTCTCTCTCTCTCCCTATCTGTTTCTTTTTCTTATCTCGCTCTCTCTCTCTTTTCTCTCTCTCTCCATCTGTTTCTTTCTCTTATCTCTCTCTCTCTCTTTCTTCTCTCTCTCTCCCCATCGTTTCTTTCTCTTATCTCTCTCTCTCTCTCTCTCTCTTTTCTCTCTCTCCCCATCTGTTTCTTTCTCTTATCTCTCTCTCTTTCTCTCTCTCTCTTTTCTCTCTCTCACTCCCCCATCTGTTTCTTTCTCTTATCTCACTCTCTCTCTCTTTTCCATCTCTCTCCCCATCTGTTTCTTTCTCTTATCTCTCTCTCCCTCTCTCTCTCTTTCTCTCTCTCCCCACCTGTTTCTTTCTCTTATCTCTCTCTCTTTCTCTCTCTCTCTTTTCTCTATCTCTCTTTCTCCCCATCTGTTTCTTTCTCTTATCTCACTCTCTCTCTCTTTTCCATCTCTCCCCATCTGTTTCTTTCTTTTATCTTGCTCTCCCTCTCTCTCTCTCTTTGCTCTCTCTCTCCCCATCTGTTTCTTTCTCTTATCTCGCTCTCCCTCCCTCTCATTTCTCTCTCTCTCCCCATCTGTTTCTTTCTCGTATCTCTCTCTCTCTCCCTCCCTCTCTCTCTCTCTCTCCCTCCCTCTCTCTCTCTCTCTCTCTCTCTCTCTCTCTCTCTCTCTCTTTGTGTGAGTGATGACCCCCTGCACACCTAATCTCAGTTTAAAGGCTAATTGCTTCCTC
>CM038719.1:37363619-37381119 GCA_021613375.1 Megaleporinus macrocephalus | reverse complement strand
ATTTTTAAAGAATATAAATGTTTGTATTAAAGTCTATTTTTGTATAAAGGCTTATTTTACATATAGTTCTATTATCAGTAATTCTCAGTCCTCTGTCTAAATCTCCTGGTACGACCACCAATCCAAGTTAAGGATGTTATTGGACTAATTGGTTGTTAGGACACTCTTGCTCAATTGTGATGCACAGCTGAAAAACATTCTACTAATAAGTGAGTATAAAAGGGAGAACAACATTCTAGGTTAGTTTAGTATCTGAAGATCAGCAGTTGATGTCTTGCTGACCGACTCACAATGACCAGAAAGAAAGAACTTTCTTTAGAGACCCGTCAGTACATTGTTGTGTTAAAGAAGAAGATACTCCATTAAAACAAGAACATTTCACTGTGATCCCAAACTTTTGAGGGCTAGTGTACATAATAGTGTACACCACTGTTATTGGGGAGGTCATCAGCACAGCTGGACGGCATTCAATACGACTAGAGAGCAGCAGTTTGGGAAAGTTTCTGTCCCGGTTCCCACTATTTTCCCAACATTTCACTCAGAATAGTGTGATGGGATTATATAACGGAGCAAATCGACACTCGTGTTTATGTGTAGATCTGACCGTGTGGTTGGTGAAGCTCATTATTGTGGTTGTTTTAGCAGTGATTAGAGATACAGCGGCCTTAATCCATATGTTTACATTAGATTAGCGCATTCTTACATATTCAGCTTCCTATTCGCCAGCTTCTTGTTCCAGTTTTCTCAGTCCACCTTAACTGGTGCAGCCAAATGGCAATTGAATTCAACTGCTGTATCATTTGGCGTATAGGAAGCTGACCTCGTCCTAGTTACTCACACATCCTGATGGAGGTAATTGTGTTTGTACTGGAGCTCTGCACTAAACTTGGTCTCTAACGTCTGCACTGTGTTCTGCTGCTCCAGACAGCCAACCAGCACCAACACTAGGGCTGGGAATTCAATATCGAATCATTTAAGGATACTTCAGTTACAATACTATGTTTTGTTTGAATATGAAAAGAGATTTTCAGAGAACTAATGTGGTAAACGTACAAGGAACACTCACCATCTGAACATAGTAAAGAAAGTAAATATACTTTACTGATCCACCACCCAAATAATAACCTGCTCTGAGGTGGTCTGGTGGGGGTCCTAGGCATTAAAGAAGAGTTTAACAAAGTATACAGAGAAACAGATGGACTACAGTGCACCTATATAACAAGTGGAGCTGATAAAATGATAAAAGCTGATAAAAGAGTGAAGGTACAAGGATATCCACACGGATGCTACGGGTAATAAAGTTCTAGAAGACTGTAGGACGTGGAGATGTTTAAGCTAGAGTGCATTAAAATGACCTGCAGGTTCTCCGGGGTGAAAACGTCCAGAGCAGAGCTCAATGCTGAGCGACACAGTTATAAAACTTATAAATGTTTGAGGCATGAGTCATCGTCCATTATCACAGAGGGATGGAAACCACCTTTAAAAGCTCTATATAAAGCTCTTTATCATTCTAACCTGGCACAGCTCACACGCTACAGCCCCGCCTCGCGCACACCGTGTGCCAGACTCGCAGAGATTAGCGCAGTAATAAATGCAGCAGGTTCGTTTTCGGAGCGAGAGAAAGGGTTAAATAATAAACTGGGGGTGATGCTGATGCTGGATATAATAAGCCTAAAGTGGTGGATACACTTACAGCAGGCTTTCTCTACCTCACTCTATCTCACCGTCTCTCTCTCTGTCTCTTTGTAGGTATGACAGTGCCAACGTGGCTCAACCCATACTGTTGTTATTGTGCCAACCTGAGGGGAAGCCCAGAGTGGAGAGAAGAGATGAGCTGACAGGAGGAACAAACCACTAAATACAGAAAGGTGGGGGGGGGGGGGTGCACGGGGGGTATAATGATAAAATTTCTACATAATTAAATTGTTGAGATGTAAACAAAGTCATTCAGAGTGGTTTGATGTGAAAGTGGTTTATAATGGAGACTCAGATTTCATTACAGTGTTGGTGATGGGAACAGGGGGTTGCCATGACTACAGCACAAATATAACCCCTTTATTTACCAGGCAGTGAACTTACACAAGTTTCCATATTAACTGTAGAAAATTACTTGGACACATTAAAAATGAAATAAAAAAATAAAAAAATAAATAACCTGAAATTGAAATGCAAAATAACCTGGCCTGCTTTAATATTAAAATAAAAAAATAACCTGGCCTTCTTGAAAATTTGAATAAATATTAACCTGACCACATTAAAAATAATTTAAAAACAATAATAACCTGGCTACCTTAAAAATTAAAATAAAAACTATCCTGGCTAGCTTTAATATTAAAATAAAAAAATAACCTGATGGCCTTAAAAATTAAAATAAAAACTATCCTGGCTAGCTTAAATATTAAAATAAAAAAATAACCTGACCGCCTTAAAAATTAAAATAAAAACTATCCTGGCCAGCTTTAATATTAAAATTAAAAAATAACCTGACCGCCTTAAAAATTAAAATAAAAACTATCCTGGCCAGCTTTAATATTAAAATTAAAAAATAACTTGATGGCCTTAAATATAAAAAAAACCTATCCTGGCCTGCTTTAATATTAAAATTAAAAAAATAACCTGACCGCCTTAAAAATTAAAATAAAAACTTTCCTGGGCAGCTTTAATATTAAAATTAAAAAAATAACCTGACCGCCTTAAAAATTAAAATAAAAACTTTCCTGGACAGCTTTAATATTAAAATAAAAAAAATAACCTGACCGCCTTAAATATTGAAATAAAAATAACCTGGATGCCCTAACTAACCTGAGTAAACATGAAGTAAAACACTGTTTACTTTCTTAGTAGCTTGATTTTCAGGCAACTTTTTAAAAATTCCATCATAAAACTATCAGGAGTGAACGTTTCAGGCAGCATATTTATTAGCATTTCATGTAGCAACTTTCCATGATGCAGCTTTCAGAAGCCATAAACTCCTCAGATGTCTGGTTCCTATCACAACCATTGTAAACACCTCTGAGTCATTCAAGTTTCTTTAGAAACCACTCTGTTTACATCTGTGTCTAAACTAATTATGATTAGAAATGATATGAATAGAATTTTCTCCACAGTCTCTCTGTGTTTTCCTAATGAACTCGAGATCATTCATAATAAAATTAGACTTTGGTGTCAGTGTTGATAAGTGAGACTCAACGCTGTGGTCAGAGTTATGTTAAGGGCTTTACGGCTGATGGAAAGTCGTCATCGTTGAGGGCCACCAGGAAACTGCAGGTGCTGTAAAATTCACACACTTTCTCCTCGATCTCCGTACGCCTGCAGGCGCGTGTGTGTGGTAAAGCAGTACGTGTGGGAGGGGCTGCACTCCTGGTGTTAAACCAACAGCTCCGGGTGTTAATTATGTTAATGCAGCAGTGGACACTCACACTCTTAGTGCCTTAAGTCCACACACCTGCAGGGTTTTACAGCGGGGGCATAAACCGCCGTATCCTGCCAGCTCCGCAGAACATACCTGCTAACAGTCCACAACTATTTACACACACACAGCTGCAGTCTCGACATGAATCTGTACTGAATCTGTACTGAATGTGCCTGAATCTGTATGAGATCTGTACTGAATTTGTACTGAATCTGTATGAGATCTGTAGTAAATGTGTATTGAATCACTAATAAACCTGCAGCACTTTAAATCTGCACTGAATCTGTACTGACTCTGTACTGAATGTGCTTAAATCTGTATGGGATCAGTACTGAAGCTGTAGTGAATCTATGCTGAGTGTGTAGTAAATGTGTACTGAATCACTAATGAACCTGCACCACTTTAAATCTGCACTGAATCTGTACTGAACCTGTGGTGAATCTGTACTGGATCTGTACTGACTCTGCACTGAATGTGTATGAATCTGTATGGGA
This sequence comes from Megaleporinus macrocephalus, assembly GCA_021613375.1. Lineage (NCBI taxonomy): Eukaryota > Metazoa > Chordata > Actinopteri > Characiformes > Anostomidae > Megaleporinus > Megaleporinus macrocephalus. The sequence continues at coordinate 37,377,213 of CM038719.1, read as the reverse complement.
TCTGTACTGACTCTGTACTGAATGTGTATGAATCTGTAAGGGATTTGTACTGAATTTGTACTGAATCTATACTGAGTCTGTAGTAAATGTGTATTGAATCACTACTGAACCTGCACCACTTTAAATCTGCACTGAATCTGTACTGAACCTGAGGTGAATCTGTACTGGATCTGTACTGACTCTGTACTGAATGTGCCTGAATCTATATGGGATCTGTACTGAAGCTGTAGTGAATCTATACTGATCCAACCCAGATTCACTACAGATTTAGTACAGGTTCAGCACAGATTCAGTACCAATGCAGAACAGATTTACTGTAGGTTAAGTATATATCCAGTGCTGATTCAGTGCTGATTCAGTGCAGGTTCAGTACTGAATTTGTACTGAATCTATACTGAGTCTGTAGTAAATGTGTAATGAATCACTACTGAACCTGCACCAAAACCACATTAAATCAGCACTGAATCCGTACTGAACCTGTGGTGAATCTGTACTGACTCTGTACTGAATGTGTATGAATCTGTATGGGATCTGTACTGCATTTGTACTGAATCTATACTGAGTCTGTAGTAAATGTGTAATGAATCACTACTGAACCTGCACCAAAACCACATTAAATCAGTACTGAATCCGTACTGAACCTGTGGTGAATCTGTGGTGAATCTGTACTGACTCTGTACTGAATGTGTCTGAATCTATATTGAATCTGCACTGAAGCTGTAGTGAATCTATACTTATCCAATACAGATTAGCTACAGGTTCAGTACAGATCCAGTACAGACTGAGTGGGGTTTCGGTGCAGGTTCAGTACGGGCTTATTACATTATGCAGTGCAGATTTGGTTTAAGTTCAGCACTGATTCAGTACAGATTCAACACAGATATACTACAGATTTAGTACAGGTTCAGTACCGATGCAAAACGGATTTACTACAGGTTAAGTATAGATCCAGTGCTGTTTCAGTGCAGGTTCACTACTGAATTTGTAATTAATCTATACTGAATCTATACCGAGTCTGTACTAAATGTGCTTAAATCTATATGGGATCTGTACTGAAGCTGTAGTGAATCTATACGGATCCAACCCAGATTCACTACAGATTTAGTACAGGTTCAGCACAGATTCAGTACCAACGCAGAACAGATTTACTGTAGGTTAAGTATATATCCAGTGCTGATTCAGTGCTGTTTCAGGGCAGGTTCAGTACTGAATTTGAACTGAATCTATACTGAGTCTGTAGTAAATGTGTATTGAATCACTACTGAACCTGCACCAAAACCACATTAAATCAGTACTGAATCCGTACTGAACCTGTGGTGTATCTGTACTGGACCTGTACTGACTCTGTACTGAATGTGCCTGAATCTGTATGGGATCTGTACTGAAGCTGTAGTAAATCTGTATTAACTGAATCTATACTGACCCAATACAGATTCACTACAGGTTCAGTACAGATCAAATACTCCAATACTGATCACTACAGATTTAGTACTGGTTCAGTGATTCAGTACCGATGCAGAACAGGTGAGGTGGGCTAGTGCACTATAGACCCCTGTGGTGCAGCCCAAGCTTTTGTGGCATTTTTTTCCCTTACATAACTTTTACTTTTATACTTTAAGTAGTTTTGAAAGCAGTACTTTTACTTTCACTGGAGTAAAAAGCTTAAGTTGATACTTTGACTTCTTCAGAACTATTTCAAACCCTAGTATCTATACTTCTACCTGAGTAATGTATGTGAATACTTCTGACACCTTTGTATATATAGAACAGAACGGCGAATAGTGGTGCCGTGACCCGGAGCACGGTTAGCTAAAACAAGCAAAAATAAATAAATGAGCCCAGTTCCATGTCAAACCATGTCCTTGTTACCGGGATGGTTACCCTCTGGGTCCAGTATTGGGAAACACACCTGAAACCTGTCCTGGGAAGCGCACGGCTTTATGGACGCACGCCATAAAGTGTAAGGTGAGGGAGTGTGTGACCTGGTTTCGAGAGCGGGAAGACACAGTCAGACACATTAACACCTTTAACCCCCACATGATCACGGATATAAACACACATGCGCACACATCTCTCACTCCTCAGCCTTATCAAACAGAAGCGTGGCACAGCGCGAGCGTGTGTTTGTGCGCGCGGCCGTGTGGTTGCTATGGCAACGGGGAGGCCCGCGTGAGTGATAAACTCCAAATGCTTCTTCAGAAGGACAGATTCCGTCCTGAACCTCGGCCAAGAGCCGGTTAGCATGAATACCAGACAGCTGAGGCTGTTAGCAATGTTCCTCTGTCTCGCACACACACACAAACAGACACACAATAATGACCCAATAAAGCGTTTCTTCCACTGTTACAAACGAAGACTGATCACCATAACAACTCAAAGTTGGGACAATACAGGGAATGCGAATAAAAACATAACGATTGGAGGAAGTTCACAAGTCAGCAGCTCGTATAGTACTGAGTTGTATTAGAAGTTTATCTGTGAAGGCACCATTAACACTGTGAGATAAACAGTGTGGAGGAACGTGTGCTGCCTTCTAAACTACGTCTTCTTCAAAGGCGTCCAGGCTTATTGTAACTCGGCAGCACAAACTCGACATCATGGCTGTGTGATCAGTTAGTTTGGGTAAGAGAGGCGAAGTGAACTCAAGTTTATAATATTTCTGATGTTCAAGCGATAACGTTCTGATAATACAATAGGGGTGGGCGATATGGCCCTACAATAATATCATGATATTTCATGGTATTTTTGCGATAACGATACTTTTGGCGATATGACAAAACATTTAATTAAAAATATATATTTCAAGAATACACTACTTCAACAAAATTTAAATTAAATGTTATTATTGCATTTGATATGATATGGCACACCCCTAACGGAGATAAAAAATACAAGAATTTTCATCAGATTGTAACAGAATCAATGATCCAGAATGTCACGATACTAAATAATGCACTCCAAATATCTCCATATATCCAGAACTGAAGTAAAGTGAATGATACTGGAGATAAAATCTGTCTCTAGTAGATATATAATAGGAAATGAGAAAAGTGTGAATTTTTCTTTTGTTAAAAACAGTAAAAGTAGTACCTGATGTGATAATTAGAGATGGGTGATATGGCACGATATATATCAGGGTATAATATTACTCACGATATTCAAAAATGTTGGCGATATTATTGTGTATGATCCGATATGGCACACCCCTCTAACACAATATACAATTTTAATAGTAGCAGTAATAATTACAATAACAACACACAGCAAAAATAATAATAATAATTATCACTAGTACTGTTGTTGTTGTTACTGTTGATATTACTATTATTATTAATTGTTTTTACTATTAACTATTTGCCATTTGTGTTTACACATATACACCACATATACACACGCACACACTAGTGAGCATATACACACGAGTGGGCAGTGAGCACGCTTGCCCAGGGGGTTGGGGGGGGGGGGGGGCAATTAGGAGGTAGGTGTCTTGCTCAAGGGCACTTCAGTTGTGTCAGTTACAGTGCATTATTAATAATAGATAATAAATAATTAATAGCAGTAGCAGTTATTGAACATTTCGCTATAGTTACTGAATAATAATTTTAGATATCAAATACTTTATATTAGATACTGAATAATTCATAGTAGATACTGAATAATGTATAGTATAGTATAGTTACTGCGTAAGTCATAGTAATAATAGTGGTAGTCTCCTGAAGCTACTAGTTTTGACCACAATTCCACTTTGCAGCTTGTAAATGAAGTCTAAAATAATATTTCACTGTTTGCTCTGTCTAATAATGATAACTCTTTATTCCAGGCTTGTTAAGTTTATCACTTTAAGTTTACTTCATGTCTGTTCGATGGGTTTTATGAGCTATTTTGTTCTCTTTAGTCATGTTTCATGGTCCACCAGGCTTTAAACGATTGCTCAATCACAGTCGCAATGCTGCCCAGCTAAACAAACAATATAATAAAGAGTTATATTGTTACTGAGTACAGTACGTGGTGGCTGTCACGTCTAAAACTGACACACACACTGTTATTATTATGTAAAAGTTTGTTTAGAAAGTAGAAAGGTGTTCTGGTTTCAAATTGGCTGGACATGTCAGGAACATTGCGAATCTGGCAACCCTGAGAGATAAACCAAAGTGAACCAAAACAACAACAAAAAAACTTACACGGATACACACACTGTCCACGGGTTTGTTTAAAACACCATATTTTTGGAGTTTATAAGAGTGTGTTATTCAGTATCTACTAAAAATAGTTCAGTATCTACTATAATTATTCAGTATCTACTAAAAATGATTCATTATCTCTTCGAAGTTATTCAGTCTTGATGGCATTCAGTATCTAGTATAAATTATTCAGTATCTACTATTTATTATTCAGTACTGACTATGAATTATTCAGTATCTACTAAAAATGATTAATTATCTATTATAAATTATTCACTCTTGATGGCATTCAGTATCTAGTAGAAAATATTTAGTATGTACTATTAATTATGCAGTAATGACTATGATTTACTCAGTATTTACTATAGATTATTCAGTCTTGACTGAATTATTCAGTATCTACAAAAATAATTCAGTATCCACTAAAATTATTCAGTATCTACTAAAAATGATTCATTATCTATTAAAAATTATTCAGTCATGATGGCATTCAGTATCTAGTATAAATTATTCAGTATCTACTATTAATTATTCAGTACTGACTATGAATTATTCAGTATTTACTATAAATTATTCAGTCTTGACTGAATTATTCAGTATCTACAAAAATAATTCAGTATCCACTACAATTATTCAGTATCTACTAAAAATTATTCTTTATCTATTATAAATTATTCACTCTTGATGGCATTCAGTATCTAGTAGAAAATATTTAGTATCTACTATTAATTATTCAGTACTGACTATGATTTATTCAGTATTTACTATAGATTATTCAGTCTTGACTGAATTATTCAGTATCTACAAAAATAATTCAGTATCCACTACAATTATTCAGTATCTACTAAAAATGATTCATTATCTATTATAAATTATTCACTCTTGATGGCATTCAGTATCTAGTAGAAAATATTTAGTATCTACTATTAATTATTCAGTACTGACTATGAATTATTCTGTATTTACTATAGATTATTCAGTCTTGACTGAATTATTCAGTATCTACAAAAATAATTCAGTATCCACTACAATTATTCAGTATCTACTAAAAATTATTCATTATCTATTATAAATTATTCACTCTTGATGGCATTCAGTATCTAGTAGAAAATATTTAGTAGCTACTATTAATTATTCAGTACTGACTATGAATTATTCAGTATCTACTAAAAAATATTCAGTATTTACTATATTTTTTTTAGTCTTGACTGAATTATTCAGTATTATAAATTATTCAGTATCTACTATAAATAATTTAGTATATACTACAAATGATCTAATATGGTCTATAAATGATTAAGTATTGTTAACTCTACAGAAACTTCAAAGAATTGCAATTAACTATTCAGTATATACTATTATATCAATAATTCTGTCATAGTATAAAAACACACAAACATATTCACAGATTCGTTAATGCTAACATCCTTATGCTACTTGTTTGTATTGGGGTGAAAGAGTGTAGTAGCGAAGAATGATGACATGATGACTAATCGCTGCGTTCTCTTTTTATTAGCATTTCAAGTGCCGTTCCAACTTTTCTGCAACTGAGGTTTGAAAGTGTGCAAGAATAATATGAACAACGCACGACTTTCACTGCCTTCCCTGCACTGAAGCACAGACTGTGAGCACTAGTGAGCATGACAACCTCTCATTCCACACAAACACACTACAGAGTACCACACACGGAGCGCAGAGCGGGCAAGCCACTGGAGTGGACAGAGCGCTAGAAAGGGAGAGACTAAAGGAATGTGTAGGAGGGAGAAGAGGAGGTCAGGAAAAAGAGCGAGAGACAGAGGGTAAGAGAGAGAGAGGAATGGAGGAGAAGAATCAGTCTGTTGTGTTCACAGCGGACAGTGAAAAGAAAAGCAGCATCGTGGGTGAAAAAATGAAAGCGATGTGGGACAAAGGAGAAGAACAGAACGGCTGAAACAGCGTGGTGGTCTTCACCTTAACTCATTATTCAGCAAGTTCTATAAACTGTTCAGCATCTACTACTAATTAATCAGTATCTACTATTAATTAATCAGTATCTACTAAAAATATTCAGTAACTACTATGAATTATTCAGTATTTACTATGAATTAATCAGTATTCTCTATGAATTATTCAGTATCTACTTTGACTTATTCAGTATTTACTATTAATTATTCAGTATTTGCTATGAATTACTCAGTATTTACTATGAATTATTTAGTATTTACTATGAATTAATCAGTATTTTCTATGAATTATTCAGTATCTACTTTGACTTATTTAGTATTTATTATTAATTATTCAGTATTTGCTATGAATTACTCAGTATTTACTATGAATTATTTAGTATTTACTATGAATTATTCAGTATCTACTATATTTTAATCAGTAACTACTATGAATTATTCAGTATTTACTATAAAATATTCAGTATTTACTGTTATTAAACAGTATTTTCTATGACATTCAGTATTTACTATGAATTATTCAGTATCTACTATGAATTATTCATTAATTACTATGAATTATTCATTAATTACTATGAATTATTCAGTATTTACTATAAATTATTCAGTATTTACTATTTAGTATTTAGTATTTTCTATGACATATTCAGTATTTACTATGAATTTTTCAATAATTACTATAAATTATTCAGTATTTACTATGACTTATTCAGTATCTACTATGAATTAATCAGTAACTACTATGGCAGGGCTGTAGTTAGAACGAGGCATTGGAGGGAACGCTGAATGGGCGGGACTGTATTTGGGACGAGGCATTGGAGGGAACGCTGAAGGGCGGGGCTGTATTTGGAACAAGGCTTTGGAGGGAACGCTGAAGGGTGGGTAAGCATTTGGGACGAGGCTTTGGCGGGAATGCTGAAGGGCGGGGCTGTATTTGTTTGATGGGGGGACTTTCAGGTGGCTGCTTTGGGACGAGGCTTTGGAGGGAATGCTAACAGGCGGAGCTGTAGTTGCAACGAGGCACTGGAGGGAACGCTAAAGGCCGGGGGCTGTATTTGGGACGTGTCTTTGGAGGGAGCGCTAAAGGGCGGGGCTGTAGTTAGGATGAGGCTTTGGAGGGAGCGCTGAAGGCCGGGGGCTATATTTGGGATGAGGCTTTGGAGGGAGCGCTGAAGGCCGGGGGCTGTATTTGGGATGAGGCTTTGGAGGGAACGCTGAAGGCCGGGGGCTGTATTTGGGACGAGGCTTTGGAGGGAGCGCTGAAGGCCGGGGGCTGTATTTGGGATGAGGCTTTGGAGGGAGCGCTGATGGCCGGGGGCTGTATTTGGGACAAGGCTTTGGAGGGAATGTTAAAGGGCGGGGCTGTGTTTGGGACGAGGCATTGGAGGGAGCGCTAAAGGCCAGGACGAGGCTTTGGAAGGAACGCTAAAGGCCAGGGCTGTAGTTAGGATGAGGCTTTGGAGGGAGCACTGAAAGCCGGGGGCTGTATTTGGGATGAGGCTTTGGTGGGAACGCTGATGGCCGGGGGCTGTATTTGGGATGAGGCTTTGGAGGGAGCGCTGAAGGCCGGGGGCTGTAGTTAGGATGAGGCTTTGGAGGGAGCGCTGAAGGCCGGGGGCTGTATTTGGGATGAGGCTTTGGAGGGAACGCTGAAGGCCGGGGGCTGTATTTGGGACGAGGCTTTGGAGGGAGCGCTGAAGGCCGAGGGCAGTATTTGGGATGAGGCTTTGGAGGGAGCGCTGATGGCCGGGGGCTGTATTTGGGACAAGGCTTTGGAGGGAATGTTAAAGGGCGGGGCTGTGTTTGGGACGAGGCATTGGAGGCAGCGCTAAAGGCCGGGACGAGGCTTTGGAGGGAACGCTAAAGGCCGGGGCTGTAGTTAGGATGAGGCTTTGGAGGGAGCGCTGAAGGCCGGGGGCTGTATTTGGGATGAGGCTTTGGTGGGAATGCTAAAGGCCAGGTCCTGTATTTGGGACGAGGCTTTGGAGGGAGCGCTGAAGGCCGGGGGCTGTATTTGGGACGTGTCTTTGGAGGGAGCGCTGAAGGCCGGGGGCTGTATTTGGGACGTGTCTTTGGAGGGAGCGCCGAAGGCCGGGGGCTGTATTTGGGACGAGGCTTTGGTGGGAACGCTGATGGCCGGGGGCTGTATTTGGGATGAGGCTTTGGAGGGAGCGCTGAAGGCCGGGGGCTGTAGTTAGGATGAGGCTTTGGAGGGAGCGCTGAAGGCCGGGGGCTGTATTTGGGATGAGGCTTTGGAGGGAGCGCTGAAGGCTGGGGGCTGTATTTGGGACGAGGCATTGGAGGGAGCGCTGAAAGCCGGGGGCTGTATTTGGGACGTGTCTTTGGAGGGAGCGCTGAAGGCCGGGGGCTGTATTTGGGACGAGGCTTTGGAGGGAACGCTGAAGGCCAGGTCCTGTATTTGGGACGAGGCTTTGGAGGGAGCGCTGAAGGCCGGGGGCTGTATTTGGGACGTGTCTTTGGAGGGAGCGCTGAAGGCCGGGGGCTGTATTTGGGACGAGGCATTGGAGGGAACGCTAAAGGCCGGGGGCTGTATTTGGGACGTGTCTTTGGAGGGAGCGCTGAAGGCCGGGGGCTGTATTTGGGACGAGGCTTCGGAGGGAGCGTTGAAGGCCGGGGGCTGTATTTGGGACGAGGCTTTGGAGGGAACGCTGAAGGCCAGGTCCTGTATTTGGGACGAGGCTTTGGAGGGAGCGCTGAAGGCCGGGGGCTGTATTTGGGACGTGTCTTTGGAGGGAGCGCTGAAGGCCGGGGGCTGTATTTGGGGCGAGGCTTCGGAGGGAGTGCTGAAGGCCGGGGGCTGTATTTGGGACGAGGCTTCGGAGGGAGCGCTGAAGGCCGGGGGCTGTATTTGGGACGAGGCTTTGGAGGGATGTTATTATTCTGGATTTAGAGTTGGGGTTATAAATGTGTGAGAAGTGTTTGGTCCTGCTTGTAATTAGAAGAGTTTGAAAGACTGACCGTTTATTAGACATATGACTGATTAATGTTTGTACTGTAGCCTTGAACGTCTGACGTCTGGAAGTCTGATAACTGCAGGCTTCCAGTATGTGTGGTAAGCGCGGAGCATGAACAAGTTAAAAAGTTACAGAGTGTTATCATTTCAAAAAAAGAGGAAAAAGAATCAATACAGTCGACAGCGGGGGCATTCCAGACCTCGTCACTCTCTCTCTCCCAGCGAACGCAGGAATCAGTCACTCCTTCTCTTTTCTCGTCTTCCCCTTTTTTCCTTTTCCTCCCACTCTCTACTCTGTTTGTGACCCCCCCGCCACCCCCCCACTCTGCCTGTCAGACGTTTGTTCTTCTTTCCTTAATCACTTGTTTCTCTCCCTCCCCTTATCCTCCCTTCAACTGCCTTAAATCTCAATAACACTCTCTTTACCACCCCCCACCCTCCCTCCCTCTCTCTCTCTCTCTCTCTCTCTCTCTCTCTCTCTCTCTCTCTCTCTCTCTCTCTCTCTCTCTCTCTCTCTCTCTCTCTCTCTCTCTCTCTCTCTCTCTAGAGGAGAGGAAGAAGGGAGCTGTATCAGGCGCTGAAAACAGAACCGCTCTGTGTTTCTCGTGTGTCTTTGGAGACTCAAGGTTGCACACAAGCGCGCACGGACATGCAGCCCCCATCAACTCCTCCAGCCCCCCAGCACACGCAGCCCGAGGGGTTATCATTTCCTCTCTCCTCCTCTCCTCTCTTTTCTTTTCTTTCCTTATCCTCCTGTCTGTCACTCAGCCTGTCTGCACTGCTGAAGGAGAGGGGGAGCAGAAGAAAAGGTTTCTGTCCTTCGGCAGGTGATAAGGAGAAGAGTTTACGTTCACACATGAGAGGAGAAGAGAGGAGAAACATAGAGACGAGATGAGAAAAGACAAGAACGGAACAGAAGAGAACAGAGAACAAGAGAAGAAAGAGGGGAATAACACAGAAGAGAGCAGAGGAATGAAGAAGCAAAGGTAATGAGAGAAGAGAAGCACAATAATACAAGAACAAGTGAAGAAAGGAAGAAAACAAAACAGGTGGCAGAAGAAAATAAGACAAGACAGAAAGGGAGAGAGAGAGAGAGAGAGAGAGGGGAGAGAGAGGGAAAGAGAGAAAGAAGGAGAGAGAGGGAATGAGAGAGAGAGAAGGAGAGAGAGGGAGAGAGAGAGGAAGAGAGAGAGAGAAAAGACAAAAAAGAAAGGAAGAAAACAAAACAGGAGACAGAGAGAAAATAAGACAAGAAAAAGGGAAGAAAAAGAACGCGAATACACACACATGCACACACACACACCTACATATACACACACACACACACACATACCTACATATTTACACACACACACCAACACATGCACATAGACACATGCACACACATATATACACACAAACACATATAAATATACATATGCATACACACACACCTACATATACACACACACACACACACCCCTACACATACATACATACACACACACACCAACACATACACATAAACATATACCCATATACGCAAACCCACACACCCCTACACATACACACACACACCAACACATACACATAAACATATACCCATATACGCAAACCCACACACCCCTACACATACACACACACACCTACACATACACACACACCCCTATACATACACATAAACATATACCCATATACACAAACCCACACACCCCTACACATACACACACACCCCTATACATACACATAAACATATACCCATATACACAAACCCACACACCCCTACACATACACACACACCCCTATACATACACAAAAACATATACCCATATACGCAAACCCACACACCCCTACACATACACACACACACCCCTATACATACACATAAACATATACCCATATACACAAACCCACACACCCCTACACATACACACAAACCCCTATACATACACATAAACATATACCCATATACACAAACCCACACACCCCTACACATACACACACACACCTACACATACACACACACCCCTATACATACACATAAACATATACCCATATACGCAAACCCACACACCCCTACACATACACACACACCCCTATACATACACATAAACATATACCCATATACACAAACCCACACACCCCTACACATACACACACACACCTACACATACACACACACCCCTATACATACACATAAACATATACCCATATACGCAAACCCACACACCCCTACACATACACACACACCCCTATACATACACATAAACATATACCCATATACACAAACCCACACACCCCTACACATACACACAAACCCCTATACATACACATAAACATATACCCATATACACAAACCCACACACCCCTACACATACACAAACACCCCTATACATACACATAAACATATACCCATATACACAAACCCACACACCCCTACACATACACACACACCCCTATACATACACATAAACATATACCCATATACGCAAACCCACACACCCCTACACATACACACACACCCCTATACATACACATAAACATATACCCATATACACAAACCCACACACCCCTACACATACACACAAACCCCTATACATACACATAAACATATACCCATATACGCAAACCCACACACCCCTACACATACACACACCCCTATACATACACATAAACATATACCCATATACGCAAACCCACACACCCCTATACATACACATAAACATATACCCATATACGCAAACCCACACACCCCTACACATACACACACACCCCTATACATACACATAAACATATACCCATATACGCAAACCCACACACCCCTACACATACACACACACCCCTATACATACACATAAACATATACCCATATACACAAACCCACACACCCCTACACATACACACACACACCTACACATACACACACACCCCTATACATACACATAAACATATACCCATATACGCAAACCCACACACCCCTACACATACACACACACCCCTATACATACACATAAACATATACCCATATACACAAACCCACACACCCCTACACATACACACAAACCCCTATACATACACATAAACATATACCCATATACACAAACCCACACACCCCTACACATACACACACACCCCTATACATACACATAAACATATACCCATATACGCAAACCCACACACCCCTACACATACACACACACCCCTATACATACACATAAACATATACCCATATACGCAAACCCACACACCCCTACACATACACACACCCCTATACATACACATAAACATATACCCATATACGCAAACCCACACACCCCTATACATACACATAAACATATACCCATATACGCAAACCCACACACCCCTACACATACACACACACCCCTATACATACACATAAACATATACCCATATACGCAAACCTACACACCCCTATACATACACACAGACACATGCAAACACATATATACACATACCTACACATACACACACATACTGAGACATATTTACACACATACACATATACACACAAACACACACACACCTATACATACACACACATACTGAGACATATTTACACACATACACATATACACACAAACACACACACCCCTATACATACACACACATACTGAGACATATTTACACACATACACATATACACACAAACACACACACACCTATACATACACACAGACACATGCACACACATATATACACATACCTACACATACACACAGACAGATGCACACACATACACTCACACAAACACACATACATACACACCTACACATACACACACATACTGAGACGTATATATACACATATACATATACACACATACACACAGACACATGCACACACAAATACACACACAAACACACACACCTACACATACACACAGACAGATGCACACACATACACACACACACACACAAATCTACACATATACACAGACACATGTACACACACAATTACACATATACACACACACACATATGTACACACACAATTACACATACACACACACACACACACCTACACATTTACACACCCACACATAGCTACGCACGTATACACACACACACATGAACACAGGAGTGGAGTGCCCCCCCCCCTTACCCCATATCCCCCATACAGGCCACCAATTAAAAACTGTACCTCTCCTTTACTGTACATCACCACATAATCATACACCCCACATACAGACATCCCACCATCCTTTCTCTCATTAACACACAGAGAAGAGGGGGGGAGAGAGAGAGAGAGAGAGAGAGAGAGAGAGAGAGGGAGAGAAAGAGGCAGAGGCAGAGGCAGAGAGAGGGAGAGAGAGAGAGAGCGAGGGAGAGAGAGAGAGAGAGAGAGAGAGAGGGAGAGAGAGATCCATCCATCGTTCTCTTTTCGCTCTTTTTCTCTCTCTCTCTCTCTCATCCCCGTTCTCTTTTCGCTCTCTCTCTCTCTCTCTGTTCTCTTTTCTTTCTTTCCTCGATTGTTTCAGGCTCTCTATTTCTCTGTCT
>CM038719.1:37343619-37358619 GCA_021613375.1 Megaleporinus macrocephalus | reverse complement strand
GGTCTTCATTAAGATCACTTGCTGATGTGGTTTGGAACTGAAGCTTAACCTGGAGTATTATCACTGTCAACTCTAAAATTAATTTAATTACCAATAAAAACTATTAATATTGTTTATTTTAATCATGTCTAATCGTTACGTACAATAAAATTCATAACTATGCTTAAGACTTTTACTGTTAATTAAAGCCTTTTCTGTTCCGCTCTTACTGGGCCTTTAATATTCATATGTAAATGAGCTCTGTTCTGATTGGTTCTGCAGCTCGTTTAAAAAGTAGTGCAGGCTGAAATACTCCTTATAACAGGATGAGTGGGTGGAGCTACACTAAACTGGTTTGTATGGACTGGGCAGTGAATGGTGGGTACATGTTTGAAACTTTGGCCATTAATGGTTAATATAATAATGAATGGTTAATGTAATGACTAATAATTGTACTAAGCTGAGCTCTTTCCATAATATGTATTTATATAAGCAGTGTAATACACGCTTCCAGAAAAAACAAAACCCCTCCCAGTACAACCAAAACTCCTCCCAGTACCACCAATACTCATCATAGTACAACCAAAACCCTTCCCAGTACAACCAATACTCATCACAGTACAAGCAAAACCCTTCCCAGTACAACCAAAACTCCTCCCAGTACAACCAAAACTCCTCCCAGTACAACCAATACTCATCACAGTACAACCAAAACTCCTCCCAGTACAACCAATACTCATCACAGTACAACCAAAAACTCTCCCAGTACAAACAACACTCTGCACAGTACAACCAAAACCCCTCCCAGTACAAACAACACTCTGTACAGTACAACCAAAACCCCTCCCAGTACAAACAACACTCTGTACAGTACAACCAAAACCCCTCCCAGTACAAACAACACTCCGTATAGTACAACCAAAACCCCTCCCAGTACAAACACTCCACACAGTACAACCAAAACCCCTCCCAGTACAAACAACACTCCACACAGTACAACCAAAACCCTCCCAGTACAACCAAAACTCCTCCCAGTACAACCAATACTCATCACAGTACAACCCAAAACTCTCCCAGTACAACCAATACTCATCACAGTACAACCAAAACCCCTCCCAGTACAAACAACACTCTGCACAGTACAACCAAAACCCCTCCCAGTACAAACAACACTCTGTACAGTACAACCAAAACCCCTCCCAATACAAACAACACTCCTCCCACTACCACCATAGCCCCTCCCAGTATAACCAAAACCCCTGCCAGCACAACCAAAACCCCTCCCAGTACAATCAAAAACTTTCCCAGTGTAACCAAAACTCCTCCCAGCACAACCAAAACCCCTCCCAGCACAAAAAAACTAGTAAAACCAAAACACCTCCCAGTGTAACCAAAACACATTCAAGTACAACCAAGCCTCCTCCCAGTACAACCAAAACCCCTCCCAGTACAACCAAAACCCCTCCCAGCACAAAAAACTCCTAGTAAAACCAAAACACCTCATAGGGGAACCAAAACTCCTGCCAGTACAACCAAGCCTCCTCCCAGTACAACCAAAACCCTTACCAGTATAACCAATACTCCTCCCAGTTTAACCAAAACTCCTTCCAGTACAACTAAACGTCCTCCCAGCACAACCAAAACCCCTCCAAGCATAACCACAACACTTCCCAGTATATCCCAATCATCTCCCAGTACAACCAAAACCCCTCCCCATGCAGCAGGTCACTGGGACTGTGGTCTGTGACTGTGGTCTGTGACCGCGAGGCTGATAATCGGGGGGCACACACGTCTTTAATGAGCTGATCTGAATATTCCTTCCCAGCACAGCAGTCAGACTTCAGTCCGGCTCAACAGAGACACGTCTGAACTCCGAGCCTAAAATCTTATCAGGACCCAGTCCAGACACTGGTCACATGAAGAGACCACCAGCAAACGGGGTCTCAGATTCGCTCTCTTCACTCAGCGGCTCTAAACTGGACAAATCAGCTCGATGACTGAAATCTGTCTAGGAGAAACAGCGCCTCCTACAGGACGAGGAAACACCTGCAGTCTGTTCTCTGCTCTCCTCCTGTTCTCCTGACTGCTTATCTACAGGAAATAAACACACACACACACACACACACACACACACACACACACACACACACACACCTGTTGCTAGCTCTGGGGCGGACGTGTGGACTCTGATTAACTCTGCCGCTGATATGAGGCCCAGATTTCGTCTGAGATCAGACGCTCGCTCACTAGTTTCATCTGATATCGATACATACACAGCGATACGGTTCCGGATAGCTCTATCAGCTGAAACTTCCTCTGGACTTCGCTTCTGAGCTGACCGGTCTGGAACAGTCTGACCTCACCGGCTCTATTTTCAGCACATATTTGGAGCGGTGTGACCGCACAGGGAGACGCTCCCTAAATCAGAGTGAAGGACAGGAATCTGATCTGAGATCAGCTCGGGGGCTTCAGTTGCAGACCACAGCAAAAATTAAAGATTAAAAACAATTGTCTCAATTTTTCTAGATACTTTGAGCTCCAAAACTGCTTCAAATAAAATCTATTAACATTAAAACTAGAGTAAAGAAAGTTTTTGCTTTCTCATGTTATCATCTATGTACATGCAACAGGCATTTAAACTCTAAAAATCTCTATTTTTGGCCTTTTTTCTTATATTTTATGAGCTTCTTTTACATTGTGTCTATATTTTACAATGAATGGATCAAATGAGATGTCTGGTTACCTTGACTTACATTAAAAATAAAGCACAGTCACTAACAATGACTATATTCATAAAGCACATAAGGTAGTTTTCTTCACTTGGAGACATTATTATATTCAAAAAGTCAGACTGGAAGCTTTTATTTACTCAAAACACTTTATTATTACAGTAAGTAGTGCTTTTCCATACGTCAGTGTGTTTATTTAACCCTTTCCAAGCTTCTCCTTCTATAAACAACCCAGTATTATTATCAGTTCTCATCTAATACCTGCTTTGACTGCTCAGTACTTCATTAAGCTAAATCAAGATTTGCTGCTGAAGGAACTGAATACATTCATACAATGTCTGGGGCGTCCAGGAGAAATCTGGAACTACACTTCTTCAAACTGGAGCTCAAGATCTGATCTACTTCTCTCACAATAAGATATTCATGTTAGTTTGTATTGTATGTATGATTATTTACATCTGTTCTAATCAGATCTGGTGTTCTTACTGGTGAACATGCACTTATAGCTGCTATATGTCTGCAACACCTCCTAAAAAAAGCTGGGCTACATGAAGACTAGGAGTTTTATGAAATGCTCCACAGTAGAAAGAAAGAAAGACAGTAGAAAGAAAGCCATTCCTCAATGAGAGAGAGTGCAAGGGAATGTAGGTATTTGACCCTCTACTATCTAAAGATTTAGAGAATCAGGACAAATCTCTGTGCACAAGGTGCGAGGATGGAAAGTACATTCGAATGCCTGTGACTTTTGCTGCCCTAGACGGCACCGCATTTAAAACCGCCATCCATTTCCCTGATGGATATCAGTATACTGGTTTGGGAATGGTTTACTGTAACCAGTTGTAATGCCGCTTTGGTTCTTGTATGTACTTTTGTACTACCTTTGCTTTGTTCTTCAAACTGGAGCTCGAGATATAATCTATTTCGCTCACAATAACATTTTCATGTTACTTTGTACTGGTGAATATATATATATATATATATATATATATATATATATATATATATATATATATATATATATATATATATATATATATATATATATATATATACAGTGGTGTGAAAAAGCATTTGCCCCCTTCCTGATTGTCATGGCAGATTGTTCCTGAATTTCTTTGGATCTCGGCATGATGTGTAGCTTTTAAGGATCTTTTGTTGGACTTCACTTTGTCAGGCAGGTCCTATTTAAGTGATGTCTTGATTGAGAACAGGTGTGGCAATAATCAGGCCTGGGTGTGGCTAGAGACTCAGGTGTCAGAAACCACAGTGACGTTTTATTTTAACAAGGGGGCAATCACTTTTTCACACAGGGCCATGTAGGTTTGGATTGTTTTTCTCCCTTAATAATAAACACCTTCATTTGAAAATAGCATTTTGTGTTTACCTGTGTTGTCTTTGACTAATATTTAAATTGGTTTGATGTTCCAAAACATTTAAGTGTGACAAACATGCAAAAAATCAGGGAATCAGGAAGGGGGCAAACACTGTGTATATGTATATATATATATATATATATATATATATATATATATATATATATATATATATATATATACAGACCACACATTTTAGGATCCAAGTAAGTTTAGGGTTAGGGTAGTAGTAGTTCTAGTTAGGCTTTGGGTGAGCCCCCAGGAAATTAATGGAAGGCTATGTATTGGTATATTAGAATATTAGAATATTAGATACCCCTGCATCAAGGGGACAGCCAGCTGTACCCCTAAAGTGTCCCATCGAGCCTCAGCTTCGTCCTCAGCTTTACTTCTTCTTCCTTTTTGTCTTCTTGTTAATCATTTTTTGAGTTAAGTTCTCAGAGGATTCACTCTTCTTCCACTAACTGGCTTGGCAAATCCCACTTCTGACACCAATGTAACGTTAGCAAGGAAGAAGCTGGAAGGGGAAGCAGGTTTTAAAGTTAATGGTAATTATTTATGCAATCATTCTCCACCATCGTTACTTGATGCTGTCATACTGGGCTTCAGCAATCCAAATGTGAATGTAGGTTCAATGCATTGAGGCAAATTCATGTATATCAAAGAAAGCAGTAACTGAAGTCATTGAAAGATCTTGAACCTCATGAAAATGCAAAAAAGCATAAACATAAAGCTTTGAGTCGGCGTCAACTACTCTCTCTCTCTCTCTCTCTCTCTCTCTCTATATATATATATATATATATATATGTAGACCACATTTCAAGTTGTATGTTCTCAGTAGTAAAGCATGAAGATGCATTTACATTATTTGGGGGCACCCAAACTTTCACACACTATAACTGTACAGAATGTCATCACTGTATGGTCGCCAGCTTTTCTGCATTTTCCCACGAAGCCCATTCATCCTCCTGTGACTGTAAGCTTCGCTTGTTTAGGTTGAATAAGTGTTACTGTGAAAAGGGCATTTGCTTTCTGGCTGTTACCCCGAGTTGGTTAATCTACTGAACATTTCTCTACAGATCTACAGGGCTTCAACTATCAGATATTGAATGTGCTTAACTCTGGTTTCCTGAAGACTATAATAAAAAGCCATGTGGTTGGAGAGGAAGCATGAAGTCCTATAGTCCTGTAATGTTTGCTGGTGGTTTATTATTATTTTTGCTGAGTTGTTGGAGCTCCGAATGCCTCTGGTTCTCCAGATCTCCACTATAGGCTACCCAGTTACCCAGAGTTGGTTAAAGTTTGTGGTCAGTGGGATACTCACCGGTTTCCACTGGCTTGAACTCCTCCAGCAAGCCACTAAGAATGACAGCTACATGTGGTTAGTGTGTGTGCTAGCAAAGTAACCAGGAGCATGTCCATTTCAAGTAGGGATTATTAACAACGGAGGGTTGTTAGATTGATGAAGAAGGTTTAAAAGATCTTGAAATGCAACAATTTGAGTGTCCGAAAGCTCAGGAGTGTCCTGGCTGTGGTCGTTCTCTGGGAGTCGTTCTGGATGTGAAGGTTGGACTGATGTTGTTGAACGTTGGCTTTTGAGAGAATCTTGGATAACAAAGAAAAAACTGAAAGAGCTCATATTGGACATGTTAGGAAAAGGCTGTTATGCTTCTGTAGAGCAGCAGAAGAAGGCTGGAGATTAGGGATCAAGCTTTGTGACCAGAAGGTCACAGCTTCAAATCCCCTGAACTGCCAGGACACGACTGAAGACCCGAACTTTCATTATATCCTTGTCGTTGTGATGAAAAAAGCCTCAAGTTAGAACTTTTTTATTTAAAAGGCTCAAGACTTAAGACTGGTCCATAAACCAGACAGGACATTCTGCCCTTGACCAAGGCACCTAACCCCCAACTTCTCCACAGGTCGTGTGAATAGGGCTGCCCACCACTCCGGGCAAGTGTGCTCACTGCCCCCTAGTTTGGATGTGTTAAATATGGAGGTCAAGTTCCACAACCAGGAAATAATTCTAAATTCTAAAATTCAAATTTTGAGTTGAAAGTAAAAGAGGAAAATGGATGATCAGCTATTAGGAATTATGAACCAGCCAGGACATTCTAGAAAAACACTAAAAGGCCCCAATTCTTCCAGAAAACTCACTAAATAGCTATTACATCACTAGAGCATCGGTCGCACTGACTAACTGACCAGCTGACTTATTGCCGACTAGCTGCTGGACAACATGGAAGCCTTGGAGAAGACAATATCTCTGATTTCCTGTCAGCTAGCAATGCAATCTAGGGCTTGTTGGAAAGGGCTTTCCATGCTCTACTGAACATCTCTCTACAGATCTACAGGGCTTTAACTATCAGAAACTGAGTGTGATTAACTCTGGTTTCCTGAAGACTACTATAAAAAGCCATGTGGTTGGAGAGGAAGCATGAAGTCCTATAATCCTGTAACGTTTGCAGGTGGTTTACTTTTATTTTTGCTGAGTTTTGGAGCTCCGAATGCTTTGGGTTCTTCAGATCTCCACTACGTGCTAATGTCTCAGCAAGTCTGCCCAAGGAGCAACAACGTGGGATACAAATATGCAAAATTCCAGGGTTCGTATCTCTGGTTCCCTGAAGACTAGCAATGCAATCCAGGCCTCAATGGAAAGGCATGTCACACTCTACAGATTTGTGGAGGTTGGCTTTGTTACAGGGTCTTAGAGTCACTTGCCAAGCATTGCCTTCTCCTGCGGTTTTATTCATGATGCCATCAGAGAGTAGTTGACGCCGACTCAAAGCTTTATGTTTATGCTTTTTTGCATTTTCATGAGGTTCAAGATCTTTCAATGACTTCAGTTACTGCTTTCTTTAATATACATGAATTTGCCTCAATGCAATGAACCTACATTCACATTTGGATTGCTGAAGCCCAGTATGACAGCATCAAGTAACGATGGTGGAGAATGATTGCATAAATAATTACCATTAACTTTAAAACCTGCTTCCCTTTCCAGCTTCTTCCTTGCTAACGTTACATTGGTGTCAGAAGTGGGATTTGCCAAGCCAGTTAGTGGTAGAAGAGTGAATCCTCTGAGAACTTAACTCAAAAAATGATTAACAAGAAGACAAAAAGGAAGAAGTAAAGCTGATGGGAAGCAGAGGACGAAGCTGAGGCTCGATGGGACACTTTAGGGGTACAGCTGGCTGTCCCCTTGATGCAGGGGTATCTAATATTCTAATATTTTTTTTACAGATCAAGATGCAGACAGACGTCAACACATGAAGTTTTGTTTCTGTGAACTGTGGGACCAATACATAGCCTTCCATTAATTTCCTGGGGGCTCACCCAAAGCCTAACTAGAACTACTACTACCCTAACCCTAAGCTTGCTTGGATCCTAAAATGTATGGTTTACTTCATGGGGACCAACTTGTTGAACCCACAAGGACAAAAAAAACCCCCATGATGTGAGTACTTGATCAGGTTTTGGTGCCCACAATGTGGATGAGGATGAACCTAATTCTTCCACTGACCTAGACCTCGGAAGATACAAAAGATGGTCACTGTCCGTCAGCACAGGGTCAAAAGGTCAGAGAAGCCGAGGCAGAGACTCAAGGGTTAAGGGTCAAAGTTCAGGTGGGTGAATGCTTCATCAGCTCATTACTCGTCTGCTTAATTGGTGGATTATACTCGCTCTCACACATTCTTACTTTCAATTCCATTTCTTATTATATAGAGCTTTATTAGCCTGACTATCATCCCATAAAGTAGGGCAAGAAATGATGTATAAATATAATATTATAGTGATACTACCACTGGTAATAGTATTTTTAGTATTAGTATATATATTGGTATATTATTAGTATTAGTATTAGTGGTAGACTGGTAGTACTGGTATAATTAGGGATCCCTCCAGCACATTCCAAGAATGGTGTTAAGGTCAGGACTCTCAGTGGACATGTATCTTCATGTATGAAAATGATTCCTCACGGTCCTGAACCACTTTTTCACGGTCTGAGCTCGATGAATCTCGGTGTTGCCATCCTGGAATATGCCATCCAGAAAGAAATAGTCCACTGATGGGATAACCTGGTCAATCAGTGCACTGAGGTGGTCAGCTGACTACATTTTATTACCGCTAAGCCTTGATCTGACTTCCTGAAGCCTCCAGAGGCTTGTACAGTGGGTACTATGCATAATGGGTGCATCACTTCATACACTTTTCTTCCTACCCTGTCGCTCCCATCGCTCTGGAATAGGGTTAGTCTGGACTCATCAGACCACATGACGTTTTTGCATGACTAAAGAGTCCAGTCTTTATGAAGGTTTACTTCTGAGTAGTCTCACTAACAGGTGGTTTTCTTATATCCACACAGCCGTTTAGTCCAAATTCTGTGAGTTCAGGTCACGTGGAAATGCGTTTGCTTTCACTATTAAACATAGACACGATGTCTATGTTCTACTGACCATTTTTTACACCAAGTCATCTCTGATCACAGTCATTCAAGATGTTTTCCAGCCACATTGCTTGCACTAGGTTGCCGGTTCTCCACTGTCCTTCCAGGTTTTAATAATGCACTGGTTTAATAATGTCCTGCTTAATGCAGGTCGATAACACAGGAACATCATCTCCACCACTTCAGGATAAGTTTTCCCACATGGCTGTTTAGAAATTGAATAGCTACTCACTGCATTACGTACAGTTAAAAGCTGTTACCAGCTGAAACATATTAATCACTGCGTTAATTATTCAACCTAAGGCTCTTAAACATTTCCTTATATATATATATATATATGTGTGTGTGTGTGTGTGTGTGATTCTTCAATTGCAGGCTCTTTTGCCATCTTAACTTTTGTAATTTTTAGTTTTATAAAGTAATGCATTTCACTTGAATTTTATTATATAAACACATTGTTAGAACTAATTATATTTAATTTCTAAATAATTTAAAAGATACTGATGGTGAAATTGAAAACCTGTCATTGCCATCAACAAATGTCAACAGGTTATGTGTTGGTAATGACGTGTTGCGGTAATGACAATTTTCACTTTTTTAAGAAAAAAGCTAGCTAGGCCATGGATTTGCTAAAATTAGTTAGTACAAGATGCACTTTAAATACACATAAATAATGTGTAAATGTAATGTTTTGTTGGGTTATTATGAAACTCATATTGTGATCTTTTTCATAAATTGATCCCTTTTTAGTATTTTATTGGGGCCCAGAAGTTTTAAAGTTGGGGACAAGGCCAAAGTAGCAAAATATTGATGTTTTAATCATTACAAGAAAAGAAAATCATAATTATTTTGGTGTGTAATTAATTTTGGTGATGCTTGATTGTTTTAATACCTAAAATGTTTGTTTTGTAATAAAGTAATTTTAACACAAATTTATAAGCTAGGGACATAAAAGATCCCCTAATTGAAATATATATGCAAACAGTGAGCAAAGGGCAGAATCTTAAAAAAATAAACAGCTCATTAAAATTATGTACCAAGAACATAAAAACCAAATTAAAAACAGGCAAGGAAAAACAAAGGGCTTAGGTCTTAACTGTATTTGTAATGCTATATAAATGCATTAGTATGGCATTACATGGCATACAAATCACTTTTTAATATTGTGTCTAGCTTTGTATAATTGCATAATAAGTAGCTGATTAAATATGACATTAATAAATATAAAATTTTATAAATCTGTTCAGTTGCCAGTTAGACATTGATTTTTTAAATATCACAAAAATCCTTTTATAAAACACTTTATATAAGCTGGTAACAACTGTTGCGATGGGTCTGTGTGTTATACAGGAAATATACCAGCATATGAATGTATCTCATAATGAGTCATGAAACCCCACATTATTGAATTATATTCTCTTACCTTAATTATATTATATATTATAATGTATTATACAGGCCATACAATGATTTATAAATGCTTTTGTGAAGCATTGTGAATACAGGATTCATAGGAAATAGCTTATGTGAAGTAATGTGCAGTACACACACTTAAATTCTGCAAATGTTTGTGCACAGTTTCTATTTATATGCTGCATTCTTGTTTAGCATATAAACAAAAATAAAGAAATAAATTTATGTACATTTTTCCACACAATATGTTAAATTCAGCAAATAAGCAGTAACCCTGCATGTAAATGTAGTGAATCATAAACAAGGTTTGAGGTGGGTATACAGGATATACACACCACTACAGGAGTGTGTGTGTATGTGTGTGTGTGTGTGTGTGTGTGTGTGTGTGTGCAGGTCTAACAGACACACTCCGGTGGTGTAAGATCAAAGCGGAGCTGACCGCTCGGAAACTCGGGAGAGTCTCCAGAGACACACATCAGCCTATTACAGAGTGCTGACAAATTACCCACAATCCTCTCATCCATCTCTCAGTCCGGCCTTCAACACCTCCGCCCTTTCAGCGCTCCCTCCTCTCTCTCGCGCTCTCTTTGTCTCTTTCTCTTCTTTCAGTCTCTGTGTCTGACTCTCTCCGTTTCATCTCCCTCTCTCTCTCTCTCCCTCTCCCTCCCCTCCTAACACGCCCTCCGTTTCATCATTCTCTCTCTCTCTCTCTCTCTCTTTCTCTCTCTCTCTCTCTCTCATACATCTTTACTTGATTTGACCTCCAGACAGCGTTTCCTCTAATGCACTCTGATTGCTGACTGCTCCTTCCCCACCGGCCTGTTTATCTGGAGTTCATGGCGAAGGGTCAGCGGTGTCAGATCTTTAGATTTATGGTCTAAAGTGGTCCGATAAAATTACATCCCTGTCTCAGACACATCAAAACCCACATTTCATGTGTAGTTTAACCTGCCGTGTCCAGCTCGACTGGGCTAAGATGAGAAAACTGAGTTAATCTGACTTCTTGGTGAACCATCACTACCACTTACAGATAGTCCCTCTAAGTTTTAGGCACTCGGGGACATTAATATATTTAAAAAGTTATTTAATCCAGACAGTATTGATACATACATCAGTGTGTTTATTTAACCCTTTCCAAGCTTCTCCTTCTATAAACAACCCAGTATTATTATCAGTTCTCATCTAATACCTGCTTTGACTGCTCACTACTTCATTAAGCTAAATCAAGATTGCTGCTGAAGGAACTGAATACATTCATATCAGGGCTGTGTATTGGCAAGAACCTGGCGATACAATATGTATCGTGATACAGTAGTCACGATTCTATGCACTGCGATATTGCAAGTAAAGTGATATATCACAACATTTTTTATATCCTACTATTAAAACACACCACTGTATGAACAGGTTTGTCAGTGCTTACAATAGCATTGCACCCTTGTGCTGCTTGTTAATGTTGGAGTGGAGCAGAAAATGGATTACAACATCTTCAACATCTTCTCCGTTAGCTTTGCCTCGTTCTAACTCCCCTGTCTACTGAGCAGACCACACCCCCTCGCCCACCTGCTAATCAAGGACAATATAAAGGACATTGACGAACACATGGCCTTGCGAGGTCTTAACTAAATGCAGACGCTGCTGAGATTGTTTCGGTTCGCACTCAAGCTCTATGTTTTGTTTATTTTTGCCAGCTGCTAATTGCGCTTACTGCTCTGTGTAGCATATTCGGGTCTTGCTTTTTGATTTAATTAAAGATTTGCTCTTGTATCCACATCTATTCCTGACACAATCTACAATGATTCACTGTCTGCCAGGAATCTGTGTATCGATACTGTGTTTTTGAGAATCAATACAGTATCACCAAACATAATATCCCGATATTCAATATTTTCTTGCACCCCTAATTCATACAATGTCTGGCGCGTCCAGAAGAAATCTGGAACTACACTTTGTTCTTCAAACTGGAGCTCAAGATATGATCTACTTCTCTCACAATAAGATATTCATGTTACTTTATACTGTATGTATGATTATTTACATCTGTTCTAATCATATCTGATGTTCTTACTGGTGAACATACACTTATGTGGACTAGGAGTTTTATGAAATGCTCCAAAGACAGTAGGTGATGCAACGGATGCATTGAGGAAAGAAAGCCATTCCTCAATGAGACTAAATCTAAAGATTTAGAGAATCAAGACGAATCTCTGTGCACAAGGTGCGAGGATGGAAGGTACAACCAAATGCCTGTGACTTTTGCTGCCTGAGATGGCACCGCATTTAAAACCGCCACCCATTTCCCTGATGGATATCATTATACTGGTTTGGGAATGGTTTACTGTCGCCAGTTGTAATGACGCTTCGTTTCTTGCACGTCCTTTTGTACCACCTTTGCTGACAGTATAACAAGAAGTATTAGAAATAGCGAGTGCAACTAAAACCTATTTTTAAAGATTTACTTATAAAACACAAAAGTAGACATTACACTAGACTCAATATGGCTCGGTCAGAAAACTGATTTTCTGATTGCTTCCAATGTCTTTAACTGCCGTCTGCTGTTAACGTGCAAGCAATAGAAAAAAAAAAAAAAAAAAAATATATATATATATATATATATATATATATATATATAATATTCACCATATTTGAACCTTTTTAACTAAATTATTACATCCAATGAATTAACCCTTAACCCTTTTATGCCAGTAAAAGAAAAAACTTTAGAATAAATATCTTTATTATCTAATCTTGCTCCTCTGAACACACAGTATGTCCCATGAACATTTCCCCAAAAGTCTAATTATTGTCTGCCATATTTCACCATATTTCTCTCCTCCCCATGTAAACTGGGGGTTCCAAATCTTGGATACCGCTTCCATAAACATTTCCTAACCAGTCCCATGGCTGATGTCTCTCTGGAACTGCCCACACAAACCAGAGTCAGAGAACCATAGCAAGCCAAAGCTGTAGCTACACCATCATCTGTCCATTACTTCGTCTGCGTATCTTTTGCTTCATGCATTGCTTTGTGCTCCCATCCCATGTACTTGCACATCCATCCCTTTATTCGTTCCTTCTTTCTATATTAATGAGGAGTAAATTAACGCTAACTGTACATTGAGAGGGAGGTAATGTCTGCGGCGCTGCTTCCCGTTTAGCTCGGCTGCTACGCGACTAGAGGCCCTCTCAGGGTGCCAAAACTTTCGCACGCAGGCATACATGACAACGTCTGGCTTTAGAGGTCAACTCCCCGCGTTTGTTTCCTCAGGTGTGCGGAAAACCTTTCCGCTAATGGAGATCAGATCAGCAGGAAACCAGATACGCGCTACGCTAACACTGCGCTAGCCCTATCGGAGCCCGTGTTTGGACAGTAGATAAGTCCGACGCAGTTCATCAAAAAGGGCCTCAGCTTTGATTCAAGTGGCCTCCACACCACCCCCCCCCTCCCCCCCAGCTTTATCTGCAATCAGATATTAATCTGATATCTGCTTATTCAACACCATTTATTTTACATAAAAGCAAACAGCTGTGAAATAAACACACCGAGCGAGAAAAACAGGCTAATTAGCTAATGGGCTCGGCGCAGCGATAAGAGTGTTGGAGCAGGTGAGCAGGTGTGGTTAAATGCAACACTGGGCACGGTGCCAAGCCACCTGTAATATCACAGCTGTTGCACGGCCGCGGTGACCGTGTACGGGCTGTGCGGCGTGTGTGGCATCGTTATCGGGGGTTCTCAACGCGTAGGATGTGGTCCTGATAAGCATTCAAATGATAAACAGTTTAAAAGGAAATTTAAGCAACACTTAAATTATTTTAATTACATCTAAAATTAGCATCTATTTAAATTAGGTTAAATTCCGAAAAAAACAATGGAATTCCCCTTTAAATTTTAAATGAACGCAGTGGTTGTGACATCACAAAAACAATCATTTTAAAAACCAGCTGAAAGTTCTATAAAAATATGTATATACTACATGGACAAAAGTATTGGGACACCCACACATTAAATCTATAGGAGCTGTTCCAACGGTGGCACGGTGGTGTAGTGGTTAGCACTGTCGCCTCGCAGCAAGATGATATGGGTTCGATTCCGTTGTGTGTGGCCATTGGTGTGAGCGTGTGTGGGCCATGCAATGGACTGGCGATTCATTGGCTCCGGACCCCAACTAGTGGGATAAAGCAGAAGATGATGGAGCTTTTATGACATCCCATTCTAAATCCATTAGCATTAACATTAAGTCTCCCCCCCCCGCAGCTATAACAGCCTCCACTCTTCTGGAAAGCTCTCCACAAGACTTTGGAGTGTCTGTGGGAATTTTTGGCTATCCATGCAGAAGAACATTTGTGAGAAACTGCGTTGGACCAGAGGGCCTGGCTTGCAATCTCCATTCTAGCTCATCCCAAAGGTGTTGCATGGGGTTGAGGTCAAGTTTTTCCGCACCAAACTCACCCAGCCAGCCTCTGTGGAGATGCTTTGAGCACTGGGACGCAGTCAGGCATGCTGGAACAGTAAAATGATCTTCTCCAAACTTTCCCAGTTCTTTGTTCCCACAAAGCTGGAAACATACAAGTGTTCAAAACGTCTTGGTCTGCTGAAGTAATTCGATTTCTCTGCCCATCCTTGAAAAACAACCCCACAGCATCACCCATCCACCTAACTTTAAATTCACACAGTGCAGTGAGCCAGGTAACGTTCTCCTGACGTTCTCCAGACGTTCTCCAAACCCGGATTCGTCCATCAGACTGCCAGACGGAGAGGAACACATGCTCCAGCGGCGGGGCTGCACGTCTCTCCATCTGATGCTCAGCATTGTGCTTGGTGATGTAAGTCCTGCATGCAGCTGCTTGGACATGCAAACCCAGCCATGAAGCCCCTGGTGCTCAGTGTTTGTGCTGATGTTGTTGCCAGAGGAGGTTTGGAACTCTGCAGTTATTGATCAGTGGATCTATGAGAACTTTTTAAGTCTCTGCACTGACCTCTGTAACTTCATGTGGTCAGACACTTCGTGACTGGGCTCCCTGTGGTTCTTAAACACTTCCACAGTTGATCATGGAATAT
>CM038719.1:37323619-37338619 GCA_021613375.1 Megaleporinus macrocephalus | reverse complement strand
CTCAGGAGGAACACGTTCACATTAAATCACCAAATAGCTAAACACTTACCTCAGATCTCTCCACTAATGTGTCTTCCCCCAGCGTCCAGCGTAGCGCAGTGGACCAGTCTGATTTCAATTACATTCCCCTAATGCAATGAGATGATTGGCCTGCTAGTGTAGTGAAGTATTAAAGAGTCCATATAACAGAAAACTAATTTAGATTCTTAGATGTAGTTTGTTACATTCTCAGAATTTATCATTCACCCCGTCCATACAGTCCAAATACAGAAGCTAAGCTGCAACAACTATTTTTACTGGTACTGAGTGCTGATTGATTGGATAGTATTACTGCTTATGAGTGTTATTAATCTTGCTAGCATTACTACCACTGAGTACTGACTGGTTGGGCAGCATTACTGCTGCTGACTGTTGATTGATTGGCTAGCATTACTGCTACTGAGTGCTGATTGTTAGTTAGATAGCATTACTGCTACTGAGTGCTGATTGTAAGTTAGATAGCATTACTGCTACTGAGTGCTGACTGTAAGTTAGATAGCATTACTGCTACTGAGTACTGATTGTAAGTTAGATAGCATTACTGCTACTGAGTGCTGACTGTAAGTTAGATAGCATTACTGCTACTGAGTACTGACTGTAAGTTAGATAGCATTACTGCTACTGAGTACTGACTGTAAGTTAGATAGCATTACTGCTACTGAGTACTGATTGCAAGTTAATTAGAATACTGCTACTGAGTGCTGATTGTTAGTTAGATTTACTGCTACTGAGTACTGATTGTAAGTTAATTAGAATACTGCTACTGAGTGCTGATTGTTAGTTAGATTTACTGCTACTGAGTACTGATTGTAAGTTAATTAGAATACTGCTACTGAATGCTGATTGTTAGTTAGATTTACTGCTACTGAGTACTGATTGTAAATTAATTAGAATACTGCTACGAAGTGCTGACTGGTTGTATAGCATTACTGCTACTGAGTACTGACTGTAAGTTAGATAGCATTACTGCTACTGAGTACTGACTGTAAGTTAGATAGCATTACTGCTACTGAGTACTGATTGCAAGTTAATTAGAATACTGCTACTGAGTACTGACTGTAAGTTAGATAGCATTACTGCTACTGAGTACTGATTGCAAGTTAATTAGAATACTGCTACTGAGTGCTGATTGTTAGTTAGATTTACTGCTACTGAGTACTGATTGTAAGTTAATTAGAATACTGCTACTGAGTGCTGATTGTTAGTTAGATTTACTGCTACTGAGTACTGATTGTAAGTTAATTAGAATACTGCTACTGAGTGCTGACTGGTTGTATAGCATTACTGCTACTGAGTGCTGATTGTTAGTTAGATAGCATTACTACAACACAATATACACAATAAGACATCAACAAATAACAGTTTACAAAAGGTGCACCAGTTCATTTTGGACTCTCTCTAAGGGCCGCCCTCTAGTGTCAGTTGTCCTCACTAGAAATCACAGATGTAATACAAGCAAAAGCGTCCAATGAACATTCACAGGAAGTTTGCATAAAGCCTTCACCCGTAGGCTGCAATTATATGTGGCAGCTTTTTATTTCTACCTCATTTGATGGGTTATGAACGAGGCTGAATGAGCACTAAAGCACTAAAGCTACACGTGTGCTCAGATCAAGGCAAACTGCAACAAGCTCTGCTTCATCCCTGACAGGCTCTGATCTGAACAAGACCGATCTGAAGTGATGTCAATGTCCTGTCACTTAGCACTGACTACAGAGTCACACTCCATAAAAATCAGCAACAATCTGGCCGTCTCTGAGCAGAGCTGACACTTTGACACGACCACACACACACACACACACGATAATTGGACATTGTGTGTGGCCGTGGCCAGCCACTGGGGCTCTGTCACCTTGGTAACAAGAGGAATGTTCTAGGGAACACTGAACAAGAGAGTCCCTCTCGGGACAAAGCAGAAAGTGCCTTAAAGGGCCCATATCGCGGACATTTTTAAGGTAAACAATAAAGGTTCGCTCTCCTGGAAGAGTCTATTTTGATTTTTGTGATGTCACAAAAGAAAAAAAAAATCATTTACATGCACACCACCTATCCAGCCTATTCAGCCCCGCCCATTTCAGGTGAAGCTATAAAAAAAGTTTTAGCTTGAAATGTTTTTGAATTATGCAATCAGAACAAAGGTCATTTACATATATCTCTTTCTTAAAGGTACAGTAACAAAACCAGCAGGGCTGAAGATGATGCAGCCTTTAATCCTAAGCATTTTCACTACAGATAAACTAGATCTAGAACTAGAAGTGTTGACTGAATGAATGGGTAGCTTTACTGCTACTGAGTGCTGACTGCATGAATAGCATTACTGCTACTGAGTGCTGACTGCATGAATAGCATTACTGCTACTGAGTGCTGACTGCATGAATAGCATTACTGCTACTGAGTGTTGACTGCATGAATAGCATTACTGCTACTGAGTGCTGACTGCATGAATAGCATTACTGCTACTGAGTGCTGACTGGATGAATAGCATTACTGCTACTGAGTGCTGACTGGATGAATAGCATTACTGCTACTGAGTGCTGACTGGATGAATAGCATTACTGCTACTGAGTGTTGACTGGTTGGATAGCATTACTGATACTAAGTGTTGACTGAATGGGTAGCATTACTGCTACTGAGTGCTGACTGGTTGGATAGCATTACTGCTACTGAGTGCTGACTGCATGAATAGCTTTACTGCTACTGAGTGTTGACTGCATGAATAGCATTACTGCTACTGAATGCTGACTGGATGAATAGCATTACTGCTACTGAGTGCTGACTGGATGAATAGCATTACTGCTACTGAGTGCTGACTGGATGAATAGCATTACTGCTACTGAGTGCTGACTGGATGAATAGCATTACTGCTACTGAGTGTTGACTGGTTGGATAGCATTACTGATACTAAGTGTTGACTGAATGGGTAGCATTACTGCTACTGAGTGCTGACTGGTTGGATAGCATTACTGCTACTGAGTGCTGACTGGTTGGATAGCATTACTGATACTAAGTGTTGACTGAATGGGTAGCTTTACTGCTACTGAGTGCTGACTGGTTGGATAGCATTACTGATACTGAGTGCTGACTGGATGAATAGCATTACTGCTACTGAGTGCTGACTGGATGAATAGCATTACTGCTACTGAGTGCTGACTGGATGAATAGCATTACTGCTACTGAGTGTTGACTGGTTGGATAGCATTACTGATACTAAGTGTTGACTGAATGGGTAGCATTACTGCTACTGAGTGCTGACTGGTTGGATAGCATTACTGCTACTGAGTGCTGACTGGTTGGATAGCATTACTGATACTAAGTGTTGACTGAATGGGTAGCTTTACTGCTACTGAGTGCTGACTGGTTGGATAGCATTACTGATACTAAGTGTTGACTGAAAGGGTAGCTTTACTGCTACTGAGTGCTGACTGGTTGGATAGCATTACTGATACTAAGTGTTGACTGAATGGGTAGCATTACTGCTACTGAGTGCTGACTGGATGATTAGCATTACTGCTACTGAGTGCTGACTGGTTGGATAGCATTACTGATACTAAGTGTTGACTGAAAGGGTAGCTTTACTGCTACTGAGTGCTGACTGGTTGGATAGCATTACTGATACTAAGTGTTGACTGAATGGCTAACTTTACTGCTACTGAGTGCTGACTGGTTTGTCAGTATTACTGATACTAGGTGTTGACTGAATGGGTAGCTTTACTGCTACTGAGTGCTGACTGGTTGGATAGCATTACTGATACTAAGTGTTGACTGAAAGGGTAGCTTTACTGCTACTGAGTGCTGACTGGTTGGATAGCATTACTGATACTAAGTGTTGACTGAATGGCTAGCTTTACTGCTACTGAGTGCTGACTGGTTTGTCAGTATTACTGATACTAGGTGTTGACTGAATGGGTAGCTTTACTGCTACTGAGTGCTGACTGGTTGGATAGCATTACTGATACTAAGTGTTGACTGAAAGGGTAGCTTTACTGCTACTGAGTGCTGACTGGTTGGATAGCATTACTGATACTAAGTGTTGACTGAATGGCTAGCTTTACTGCTACTGAGTGCTGACTGGTTTGTCAGTATTACTGATACTAGGTGTTGACTAAATAGATAGTATTACTGCTACTGAGTGCTATCTGCATATGTATCATTGCTGTTACTGAATGTTCATTGGTTAGTCAGCATTACTGCTACTAAGTGCTGATCAGATGGATAGTGTTGCTGCTACTGAGTGCTGATCGAACAAACAGCATTACTGCTAAAGAGTGCTAACTGCATATAAATCATTACTGCTACTGAATGCTGACTGGTTAGCTGTAATGTATGTAATCAGAAAAGAGGTAATGTACAGATATCTGTCTTAAAGGCACAGTAACATAAAAACAGTGGGGCTGAAGATGATGACTGTGGGGGTGAAGGATATGAGAGTTTTCAGTACATAGCACAGCTCACAGATAACTGCTAGAGTAACCATGCGACCTCTAATCCTAAACATCTCTCCTACAGATAAACTAGTTCTACCCAATCAGGGCCAATTAGGCATGGCTGGATAGCATTACTGCTACTGCGTGTTGATTGGTTGGACAGCATTACTGCTAATGAGTGCTGACTGGGCGGATAGAATTACTGCTACTGGGTGTTGATTGGTTGGCTAGCATTACGGCTACAGAGTGCTGACTGCATATATATCATTACTGCTACTGAATGCTGACTGGTTAGCTGTATATATGTAATCAGAAAAGAGTTCATTTACATATTCCGTCTTAAAGGCACAGTAACATAAAAACAGTGGGGCTGAAGATGATGACTGTGGGGGTGAAGGATATGGGAGTTTTCAATATATAGCACAGCTCACAGATAACTGCTAGAGCAACCATGCAACCTCTAATCCTAAACATTCCCCTAGATAAACTAGATCTACCCAATCAGGGCCAATTAGGCATAGCTGGATAGCATTACTGCTACTGCGTGCTGATTGGTTGGCTAGCGTTACTGCTAATGAGTGCTGACTGTGCAGATGTGTTGATTGTTTGAATAGCATTACTGCTACTGTGTGCTGATTGGATGGATAGCATTACCGCTACAGAGTGCTGACTGCATAGATGTCATTACTGCTACTGAATGCTGATTGGTTGGCTCTAATGTATGTAATCAGTAAAGAGGTAATGTACACATATCTGCCTTAAAGGCACGGTAAGAAAAAACAGCAGGGCTGAAGACGACGACTGGCGCGTTCAGGGCCAAGCACAGCTCACGGATAAGCTGGAACCCGAGTTACCACGCAACCTCTAATCCTAAACATTCCCCCTACAGATAAACTAGATCTGCTCAATCAGGGCCAAATCAGGCATATCTCGAGCTACAAAACGACAAACATCTGCGATCTGACGGGCCACTCAAAGGCAGGGCCGCTCGGCGAGGGAGTGTGATGAATCGGCAGCTGACGGAAGGCTGGAACGGCTCCGTGTTTTGGGGGGATTTGCGTGTTGTGGTTGTTTTGGGTGAGCTCTGGGGAGGCTTTAGCAGCGGAAAGCCCAGGGCTTTCTTTCCTCTTCATGGTGCCTGTGCGACGATAATGGATTCTCTGCAGCAGTGAAACCCAACTCAGCCAAACAGACGCTGCCACCTGAGCGCAGTTCCCACAATTCCCAGCAACTTAAACTCCGGCTCAGATGTTGCGGGGTTGGATGGGGGGGGGGATGGCGAGGGGTAAAAGTGTGTGTGTGTGTGTGTGTGTGGGGGGGGGGGGGGGGGGGGGGGGGTTCTCGGTCTTCACCGTTTCGTGTTTGTGACATCTCCCTTGACTGGAACAGAGGCCGGACAGAGCGTGGAGAATCGAAGTGATCTGAGTAACTTAATCCTCCTCCACCCAGAACACACTTTCCACACCGCCGTATACAATACGTCTTCTTCTTTTCCCTCCACTTTCTATGTTGCCATGGTGATGGATGGAAACAAAGCGTATACAGAGGGCACCCCTTTTGCACCCTGTGCCCGTCTGCCTCCATCTCCAGCCCTTAGCAGTAACACACACACACACACACACACACACAGACTCAGTCCCTGGGTTCTAAAAAGTGGACCACACCAGGTCAGTGAACACAGAGCACCATAGAACATCTAACATCAAACACATTAACCCGGTATGAAGAGGAGAAACTCCACAGAGTCTGCTGTGATTGGTCTGGAGCCGAAACTAGGAGTGAAGCACCTCATGGAACCGGTTACTAATCGACTGACTGAGCATATGTCCCATTCAGATTTACACATAAAGGCCTCAGTGGTATCAGAGCTACGACACCCTAAACGTTGTGCTCAGTGAATGAGACCCATTCATGATCCGTTATGTCTTTTTTTTTTTTTTTTTAAGTTCTTTCTTCAGCGTTCTGGGCGAGAGCCAATCAAAATCAGCATGTAAATGAGGTCATACATATTGAAGACCCACAGCAAGTGAAGCGCAGGTCAGCTGCCAAGCGAAACGAAAAACAAAGAAAAACTAGATTCGAAGAAACAGAGCAAACAAAGTGCTGACAAATAAGAGTCAAGCGCTTCTAACTTTTAATCAAGAAACAATATTTCTATATCTGAAAATGATGCTGATACTTGAAATAAATTAGATTTTTGTATGTATGATTTGTTTTCTGGAACCTTTTTTCTAGTTAATTGCAGTTACACATTTCACTTACATCCAAAAGATGTCTAAAAGACCACTAGGACCACCTCACATCACACACAGGGCTCAGCGGCACATCACTACTTGCACTTCCATTCATCTAAATCATCTTAATCACTTTTACACACCTTTTCACCCCCACACTGCTGTCAGTTTTCTATTTCTACCCAACATTTATGTATATTGGTGTCCATCCATCACTTTATCCCGCTAGTCGGGGTCACGGGTGGCTGAAGCCAATCCAAGCGTTATTGGGTGAAGGTAGGATACACCATGGTCAGGTCGCCAGTCCAACACATGGCCAACACACACTCACGCACACACCTACAGCCAATTTAGAGTGAGTGATCACCCTAACATGCATGTGTTTGGACTGTGGGAGGAAACCGGAGTACTCGGAGAAACCCACTCAAACACAGAGAGAACATACAAACTCCACACAGAACCACCCAGACCGGGAATCCAACCCAGATCATCTTACTGTGAGAAGACAGTGCTGACCACTACACCACCATACTGACCACTACACCACCATACTAACCACTACACCACCGTACTAACCACTACACCACCATACTGACCACTACACCACCATACTAACCACTACACCACTATACTAACCACTACACCACTATACTAACCACTACACCACCATACTGACCACTACACCACCATACTGACCACTACACCACCATACTGACCACTACACCACCATACTAACCACTACACCACCATACTGACCACTACACCACCATACTAACCACTACACCACTATACTAACCACTACACCACTATACTAACCACTACACCACCATACTGACCACTACACCACCATACTGACCACTACACCACCATACTGACCACTACACCACCATACTAACCACTACACCACCATACTAACCACTACACCACCGTACTAACC
Source organism: Megaleporinus macrocephalus (assembly GCA_021613375.1). NCBI lineage: Eukaryota > Metazoa > Chordata > Actinopteri > Characiformes > Anostomidae > Megaleporinus > Megaleporinus macrocephalus. The sequence goes on along the minus strand of CM038719.1, from coordinate 37,330,985 downwards.
ACTACATTACCATACTAACCACTACACCACCATACTAACCACTACACCACCATACTAACCACTACATTACCATACTAACCACTACACCACCATACTAACCACTACACCACCATATTAACCACTACACCACCATACTAACCACCATACTAACCACTACACCACCATACTAACCACTACACCACCATATTAACCACTACACCACCATACTAACCACCATACTAACCACTACACCACCATACTAACCACTACACCACCGTACCAACCACTACACCACTGTACTAATCACTACACCACCATACTAACCACTACACCACCATACTAACCACTACACCACCGTACTAACCACTACACCACCGTACTAACCACTACACCACCGTACTAACCACTACATTACCATACTAACCACTACACCACCATACTAACCACTACACCACCATACTAACCACTACATTACCATACTAACCACTACACCACCATACTAACCACTACACCACCATATTAACCACTACACCACCATACTAACCACCATACTAACCACTACACCACCATACTAACCACTACACCACCGTACCAACCACTACACCACTGTACTAATCACTACACCACCATACTAACCACTACACCACCATACTAACCACTACACCACCGTACTAACCACTACACCACCGTACTAACCACTACACCACCGTACTAACCACTACACCACCATACTAACCACTACACCACCGTACCAACCACTACACCACTGTACTAATCACTACACCACCATACTAACCACTACACCACCATACTAACCACTACACCACCGTACTAACCACTACACCACCATACTAACCACTACACCACCATACTAACCACTACACCACCGTACTAACCACTACACCACCGTACTAACCACTACACCACCGTACTAACCACTACACCACCGTACTAACCACTACACCACCATACTGACCACTACACCACCATACTAACCACTACACCACCATACTAACCACTACACCACCGTACTAACCACTACACTACCATACTAACCACTACACCACCGTACTAACCACTACACCACCGTACTAACCACTACACCACCATACTAACCACTACACCACCATACTGACCACTACACCACCATACTAACCACTACACCACCATACTAACCACTACACCACCGTACTAACCACTACACCACCATACTAACCACTACACCACCGTACTAACCACTACACCACCATACTGACCACTACACCACCGTACTAACCACTACACCACCATACTAACCACTACACCACCATACTAACCACTACACCACCGTGTTGCCATATATTAGCGCATATATTGTAATTTTTATGTTATTCAAGTCAAGAGGCTTTGATTCCATCTACGTACAAGTACACAGTGGAGTGAAATTATGTTCCCCCAGAAACATGGTGCAACATGGTAAGAGTGCAAAGTGTAAAAGTGCAGGCATAAGCGTGCAAAAAAAAGACTTAATGCCCTTGGAATGGGATGTCCAGGTGATTGTCCACACACTTTTGGCCATCACGTACAGACATTAATGGCTTAATACCTCCACTTACCTTCTCTCATTGTCATCCAGATGGGCAAAAAGCACATTCTTAGAGATGGCCTTAGCCAAAGCGGTCATCGTCTTGTAGTCCTTTGGGATGACCTGCATACATGGGAACATAATAGTGAACAGAATTTATGATAAGCAGGTATAAACAGCTCAATGTCCACTTATGGGCAGATCATTTGACGCCAGGGTTAATAGGGTCTCAGTCAGCAAACTTCTAAAGCTCTATATTTGCTGGTTAGGTTACTTGTCTCCCTCAAAGTGGACATCAGTGAAGCAGCATCAAGTCTGATTCTTTCAGGGTCACTGCAGTCTGCTCAGAGATCACCCACCGTGTGGTCCCCATGTCATTTTCTCAACAGCTGCTTACAGCCTTCTCCCACACTTCTCCACCGTGAGTGTCTCCAGTGATGCTCTCGAAGCTCTTTCACGTTTTAGTTCAGGGTGAAGTTTCTCCTGTTGATCCAAACTCGGAGGCAACGATGTATTTTAATGTCCAGAAGCATCAACATAATAGCCGAGCAGAGCTCACTGCAGAGGGCCCACACGCCTGTGTCACACGCCTGCGTCACACGCCTGCGTCACGCTCAACCTGAATCATGTTCAGATAATCAGTCTTTGTGAGTGTGTGTGGCATGACTCTTTGTTTTACTGTCACAATGGGGACGCATGCAGCATTGTATGAGGCACTGGCAGATTTTTTCAAGCTAAATTGTAAGTAAAGCCTAAAAAATTGGGTTGATTATTATTATTATTGTCATACAAATATCAATCCTTTTTTCAAACCAAATTGTAAGTAAAGCCTAAAAAAATTGGGTTGATTATTATTATTGTCATACAAACATCAAACCTTTTTTTCAAACTAAATTGTAAGTAAAGCCTAAAAAAATTGGGTTGATTATTATTATTGTCATACAAACATCAAACCTTTTTTTCAAACTAAATTGTAAGTAAAGCCTAAAAAAATTGGGTTGATTATTATTATTGTCATACAAATATCAATCCTTTTTTTCAAACCAAATTGTAAGTAAAGCCTAAAAAAATGGGTTGATTATTATTATTATTGTCATACAAATATCAATCCTTTTTTCAAACCAAATTGTAAGTAAAGCCTAAAAAAATGGGTTGATTATTATTATTATTGTCATACAAACAGCAATCCTTTTTTTCAAACTAAATTGTAAGTAAAGCTTAAAAGAATGGGGTTGATTATTATTGTTATTGTCATACAAACATCAATCCTTTTTTTCAAACTAAATTGTAAGTAAAGCCTTAAAAAATGGGTTGATTATTATTATTGTCATACAAACATCAATCCTTTTTTTTCAAACTAAATTGTAAGTAAAGCCTAAAAGAATTGGGTTGATTATTATTATTGTCATACAAACATCAATCCTTTTTTCAAACTAAATTGTAAGTAAAGCCTAAAAGAATTGGGTTGATTATTATTATTATTGTCATACAAATATCAATCCTTTTTTTCAAACTAAATTGTAAGTAAAGCCTAAAGGAATTGGGTTGATTATTATTATTATTGTCATATAAACATCAATCCATCCAGTCTTCAACGTGTTGACCGGAAGATTTAAGTTGGCAAGATGAGGTTAAAGGTTAAACCACTTTAGATTCATATGTGTGCCAAGGCGAGGTCAAAATCAATTCTTTTTTTTTCCATTGTAGGGCAACTTGGAGGAGTCCAAGCCCCCCGTCCAGTGTGATGTAGCAAAGCCCCTTATATTCTCTCTTTATTCAAAGCTGAGGCCAATTCTAATCTCAACAAATTCTAAAATCCTGGGGATGTTATTTCTGGCAACGTCATTGTGGCGATATAGGGTTCAGCTCAGCATTTTCAATATATACCAGATTAACTTGAATGTGAGGCCAATCGGTAAAGTGTTTCACATCCCAGTTTGTTTGCCCAATTGTTTTCTTTGAGTTTCCAGTTTAGTGTCTTTTGTTTAGGGTCAATGGCAGGTTCAGGTTTGGCCATCCTGCTGGGTCACTGCTCTTCAATATCTGGTCAAATGGACTGCAGGTCAAATATTACCTCATAGAAGTTACCCAATGCATCTGTTAGTACGTGCTGAAGCAATAACTTGGGCTGTGATTGAAATGGATCTCCACTGGCTTCCTGTGAAGCAGCACATACTTCTGTTTACTTGCAAAGTTCTTAACAACTTCCCTCTCTGCACGCATCCATCATCTGAAATACTGGTCATTCCACCGTCCGACCTTTATAGTTCCTTGTCCCTTGAACAGTTTTGGTCCACACCTTCTTCCAAGTCTACTTCTCCATATTTAGATCTAACTATCAAACTCATGTCTGTTCATGTCTCTCATCTCTACAGCCAAACAAGGGAAGCAGCGATTACAACCAATCACAGTCAGGGAAAGGTCTCAGGAAAAAATGTGGTGATTAGAACCAATGATAATCAAGAGGGGGTCCAATGCAGAACAAACAATGTGGTAATTAAGACCAATCACAGTCAGGGAGAGGTCTCAGAACAAATAATATGATGATTAGAACCAATCTCAGTCAGGGGGAGGTCTCAGAAACAAAAACTGTGATTATTAGGACCAATGACAGTCAGGGGGAGGTCTCAGAACAAACAATGTGGTAATTAAGACCAATCACAGTCAGGGGGAGGTCTCAGAACAAACAATGTGGTAATTAAGACCAATCACAGTCAGGGAGAGGTCTCAGAACAAATAATATGATGATTAGAACCAATCTCAGTCAGGGGGAGGTCTCAGAAACAAAAACTGTGATTATTAGGACCAATGACAGTCAGGGGGAGGTCTCAGAACAAACAATGTGGTAATTAAGACCAATCACAGTCAGGGGGAGGTCTCAGAACAAATAATATGATGATTAGAACCAATCACCGTCAAGGGGAGGCAAATGTGGTGATAACAAACAAGCAGAGTCAGTAGAAAGTTTCAGAACAAACAATGTTGTAATTAGGACTAATTAGGGGAGGTCTCAGAACAAACAGTGTGGTGATTAGGACCAATCACAGTCAGGGGGAGGTCTCAGAACAAACAGTGTGGTGATTAGGACCAATCACAGTCAGGGGGAGGTCTCAGAACAAACAGTGTGGTGATTAGGACCAATCACAGCCAGGGGGAGGTCTCAGAAACAAACAGTGTGGTGATTAGTACCAATCACAGTCAGGGGGAGGTCTCATAAACAAAGGGTGTGGTGATTAGGACTAATCTCTGTCAGGGGGAGGTCTTAAAACAAACAATGTGGTGATTACAACTAATCACAGTCAGGGGGAGGTACCAGAACAAATAATGTGGTGATTACAACTAATCACAGTCAGGGGGAGGTACCAGAACAAATAATGTGGTGATTACAACTAATCACAGTCAGGGGGAGGTACCAGAACAAACAATGTGGCGATAAGGACCAATCACAGTCAGGGGGAGGAACCAGAACAAACAATGTGGCGATCAGGACCAATCAGAGTCAGGGGGAGATCTCAAAACAAACAATGTGGCGATTAGGGCCAATCTCAGCCCTGGGGAGGATCTAGAACAAACAGTGTGGTGATCAGGACCAATCACAGTCAGGGGGAGGTCTCAGAAACAAACAATGTGGTGATTAGGACCAATCACAGTCAGGGGGAGGTCTCAGAAACAAACTATGTGGCGATTAGGGCCAATCACAGTCAGGGGGAGGTCCCAGAACAAACAATGTGGCGATTAGCACTAATCACAGTTAGGGGGAGGTCTCAAAACAAACAATGTGGCGATTAGGGTCAATCTGAGCCCTGGGGAGGGTCTAGAACAAACAGTGTGGTGATTAGGACCAATCACAGCCAGTGGGAGGTCTCAGAAACAAACAGTGTGGTGATTAGGACCAATCACAGTCAGGGGGAGGTCTCATAAACAAAGAGTGTGGTGATTAGGACTAATCTCTGTCAGGGGGAGGTCTTAAAACAAACAATGTGGCGATTAGGACCAATCACAGTTAGGGGGAGGTTTCAGAAACAAACAGTGTGGCGATTAGGACCAATCACAGTCAGGGGGAGGGTCTAGAACAAACAGTGTGGTGATTAGGACTAATCTCTGTCAGGGGGAGGTCTCAGAAACAAACAATGTGGTGATTAGGACTAATCACAGTTAGGGGGAGGTCTCAAAACAAACAATGTGGCGATTACGACTAATCACAGTCAGGGGAGGTCTCAAAACAAACAATGTGGTGATTAGGACTAATCACAGTTAGGGGGAGGTTTCAGAAACAAACAATGTGGCGATTAGGACTAATCACAGTCAGGGGGAGGTCTTAAAACAAACAATGTGGTGATTACAACTAATCACAGTTAGGGGGAGGTACCAGAACAAACAATGTGGCGATCAGGAGCAATAACAGTCAGGGGGAGGTCTCAAAACAAACAATGTGGCGATTAGGGCCAATCTCAGCCCTGGGGAGGGTCTAGAACAAACAGTGTGGTGATTAGGACCAATCTGAGCCCTGGGGAGGGTCTAGAACAAACAGTGTGGTGATTAGGACCAATCACAGTCAGGGGGAGGTCTCAGAAACAAACAATGTGGCGATTTGGGCCAATCACAGTCAGGGGGAGGTCTTAAAACAAACAATGTGGCGATTAGGACCAATCACAGTTAGGGGGAGGTTTCAGAAACAAACAGTGTGGTGATTAGGACCAATCACAGTCAGGGGGAGGGTCTAGAACAAACAGTGTGGTGATTAGGACTAATCTCTGTCAGGGGGAGGTCTCAGAAACAAACAATGTGGCGATTACGACTAATCACAGTCAGGGGGAGGTCTCAAAACAAACAATGTGGTGATTAGGACTAATCACAGTTAGGGGGAGGTCTCAAAACAAACAATGTGGTGATTAGGACTAATCACAGTTAGGGGGAGGTTTCAGAAACAAACAGTGTGGCGATTAGGACCAATCACAGTCAGGGGGAGGGTCTAGAACAAACAGTGTGGTGATTAGGACCAATCACAGTTAGGGGGAGGTCTCAGAAACAAACAATGTGGCGATTACGACTAATCACAGTCAGGGGGAGGTCTCAAAACAAACAATGTGGTGATTAGGACTAATCACAGTTAGGGGGAGGTCTCAAAACAAACAATGTGGTGATTAGGACTAATCACAGTTAGGGGGAGGTTTCAGAAACAAACAATGTGGTGATTAGGACTAATCACAGTTAGGGGGAGGTCTCAGAAACAAACAATGTGGCGATTACGACTAATCACAGTCAGGGGGAGGTCTCAAAACAAACAATGTGGTGATTAGGACTAATCACAGTTAGGGGGAGGTCTCAAAACAAACAATGTGGTGATTAGGACTAATCACAGTTAGGGGGAGGTTTCAGAAACAAACAATGTGGCGATTACGACTAATCACAGTCAGGGGGAGGTCTCAAAACAAACAATGTGGTGATTAGGACTAATCACAGTTAGGGGGGGGTTTCAGAAACAAACAATGTGGCGATTAGGACTAATCACAGTTAGGGGGAGGTCTCAGAAACAAACAATTTGGTGATTAGGACCAATCACAGTCAGGGGGAGGTCTCAAAACAAACAATGTGGTGATTACAACTAATCACAGTTAGGGGGAGGTACCAGAACAAACAATGTGGCGATCAGGAGCAATCACAGTCAGGGGGAGGTCTCAAAACAAACAATGTGGCGATTAGGGCCAATCTCAGCCCTGGGGAGGGTCTAGAACAAACAGTGTGGTGATTAGGACCAATCACAGTCAGGGGGAGGTCTCAGAAACAAACAATGTGGCGATTTGGGCCAATCACAGTCAGGGG
>CM038719.1:36946119-37318619 GCA_021613375.1 Megaleporinus macrocephalus | reverse complement strand
TTTAAGCCTCGGACTATTGTTTTGGATGCCCGCCGGTAGCTTAGCAACCAGCTAAACAACCGGTCCTGTGCTGCAGTGGGCGGGAACAAGCCGTGACGCAGTCTCTCTCTAACTAGAGCGTCTCAGTAATCTGTTTTATGAGGAGAGATGAGGAGAGAACACTGCTACTTACACAGCTGCTACCTAGACAGCCTACTTACACACTCACTAGGATTTGAGACACATCCATAGGGTCCCACTTTATGTTAGACGTTTATAATAACTGTGTAGTTACGCTTAAACAACACAGGTCAGAACAATGTAACTACTAGTGATGCATCCACTGTTACAGGTGGATTACAGTAACACAGCTTATGTAATTACACGTATATCACTTTCGTTTTGGCCTTATGTAATGATGTTTTGAAAGTTGTAACAATGTATCCTCGCGCAAGTAATAACATAAGTGTAATAACATTAGTAATTAGATTTTTTTTCCAGCATTATTATAAAGAAGTGTTATAACTTACATTATATCAGTATTTTCACTGGAAATTACTTTCGTCCTTATAATGCTGGAAAAGGTTACAAACGTAAGTATGCTTATGTTATAACTAATGTGTAATAACACAAGAGAAAAAGTCCTGTTATAACTATCAAGGTTCCCTTATACAATTACATAGGGGAAAAAAATTAATACACGTGTGATTATATAATATAATATACAAGATGTATTATTGTAATTCATCTGTACCGGTGACTACGTCACATCCATGCATAGGGTCCCACTTTATGTTACAAGTCTCTAATAACTGCGTAGTTAGACATTAACAACACAGGCAACAACTACTAGTGACTACTAAATACTAGTAACTACTAGTGATGCATCCACTGTTACAGTAACTACTAGTGAAGCATCCACTGTTACAGTAACTACTAGTGAAGCATCCACTGTTACACTAACTACTAGTGATGCATCCACTGTTACACTAACTACTAGTGATGCATCCACTGTTACACTAACCACTAGTGATGCATCCACTGTTACACTAACTACTAGTGATGTAACCACTGTTACACTAATAGTGATGCATCCACTGTTACACTAACTACTAGTGATGCATCCACTGTTACACTACTAGTGATGCATCCACTGTTACACTACTAGTGATGCATCCACTGTTACACTAACTATTAGTGATGCATCCACTGATACAGTAACTATTAGTGATGCATCCACTGTTACACTAACTACTAGTGATGCATCCACTGATACAGTAACTATTAGTGATGCATCCACTGTTACAGTAACTACTAGTGATGCATCCACTGTTACAGTAACTACTAGTGATGCATCCACTGTTACAGTAACTACTAGTGAAGCATCCACTGTTACAGTAACTACTAGTGATGCATCCACTGTTAGAGTAACTACTTATGAAGCATCCACTGTTACAGTAACTACTAGTGATGCATCCACTGTCACACTAACAACTAGTAAAGCATCCACTGTTACACTAACTACTAGTGAAGCATCCACAGTTACACTAACTACTAGTGATGCATCCACTGTTACACTAACGATTAGTGATGCATCCACTGTTACACTAACTACTAGTGATGCATCCACTGTTACAGTAACTACTAGTGATGCATTCACTGTTACACTAACTATTAGTGATGCATCCACTGTTACGCTAACTACTAGTGATGCATCCACTGTTACGCTGACTACTAGTGATGCGTCCACTGTTACAGTAACTACTAGTAAAGCATCCACTGTTACAGTAACTATTAGTGATGCATCCACTGTTACAGTAACTACTAGTAAAGCATCCACTGTTACAGTAACTATTAGTGATGCATCCACTGTTAGAGTAACTACTAGTGAAGCATCCACTGTTACAGTAACCACTAGTGATGCATCCACTGTTACACTACTAGTGATGCATCCACTGTTACACTAACTACTAGTGATGCTGTACTGCTGTAATGTATCAGTAACTGTGGCTACATCACTACTCGTTACATTGTTGTATACATATATGATGTGTACACTACACACTTAATATCAACTGGTACCTCATATAGCCATGTATATGTGCATGTGTGGATGAGAATGTGTTTGTAGGTATCAAATAGCCAGGTGTCAATACCCAATGCTCAGCTGCATGTGATTCAGTTCCCTTTCAGTTCCTTCTCAAAACACACTGTCGCTAAGCAGTTACCACATCAAGCCAATCGCTAGGCCACCGCTGGGCATCTGGAGTTTGTGGTAACAGTTTTTGGGAAAAATGGCGTCATTATTGAGGCACAAGCCTCAGTCACACAGATAGTTAGTGTTTTAATATAGATGTGCAGAGAGACGACAGCAAACAAGGCTGGAAACTGTGATTGGCTGTTCCACAGGTGACTGAGAAAGGTCAATGCTTATCATTGCTGTACAAAGTGAAACATGTATATCCATTTATATCATTTAAACCCAACAGCTTCCGTTTACATTGTTTAAAAACTGTATAAACTGTATGCTCCAAAATAGCTTGGACAAAATCCTGGTTACATTAACATACATTGCAAGTACGAAAAGTTTTTGTCCTCTCCTGTGAAGTTACCATGTTGGACTATACTATTATCCTTGGACAGCCATGATATGCGGCGTTCACCACAAGATTGGAATAGGCCAGAATGCTGGACCCCAGTCCACTGGTGCTGTGGGGGGGGTATTTTGCTGGAATGGTTCGATTCCACTTTGCGGGAATGGTCACTACAAATCACTACGAAGTTATCCAAACTGACCAACTATCCTGATGGGAGTGGTCTCTGACAATAGCCCCCCACCCCATTCCACAGAGCATGAGCCATCACTCAAAGCTTTGATCAATATTAAACCCATGTTGCACCACATTGAAAACCATCACCTTCACAGTCACTGACTGGACACCTATAGAAGATTTTGGAGTGATGCATTAAAGAGTGCTCTCACCATATCCTGTGAAGGAACAGTGCTCCATCCCTCCAGTTCAGTTCCAGAGACCTGTAGCATGTACACCAATGAGCAGCAGAGTTGTTGTGGCAGCCTAAGACAGTTTCTGTATTTTTTTTTTTTTTTTTACCTGTGCGTACATCAACATGGCCCTCAGCGTCTCGTAACCTTTCCCCAAAGCTCGCCCGACCTCACAGCAACCAACGAGTGTGGAGAGCGCGACCCCAAGCTGATCTGCCTCGCTGTTTGTCGAGAAGAGTGTGGCAGCAGACGGCCATAAAGCAACGCAGGTGCAGTTTGTTCTTCCCAAGGAAACCACTCGTAACTCATCTTGCTGAATAATTCACTGACAATGCTAATGACAACAGGGTGTGCGTGTCTGAGTGAGACGCTGGGTGAGGGTGCAGAGCGCACTGGCGTGCACACGCGTGTTTGTGTGTGTGTGCATGTGTTTACACCACACACGTGTTCGTGCTTAACTGCAGCTGCGGCCGCGGCAGCCAAACGCTGACGAAGACATCGAGATGCAGCACAAAGGACTGGGCACAAACAGCAGACGCACCGCAGCAGCACAACTCAGCGCCGGTGTCTGCAGGGACACTGCACACTGTTGGAAGGTCTCCGCTAACGTCAGTAGGACCTAGGACAGCTGACCGGTTCTCCATAGTCACACCCATATACATATGTCTCGCTGCTGTCCAAAGACAAACATGTATCTTTATTTTTGACCATTTAAATTTTTCTATATCTTTTGAACACGACAGCTGATGTTTATAACGTGTGGAAGTTTCATGATGAATGGACCAATAGAAATGCTTCAAAATATATATATATATATATATATATATATATATATATATATATATATATATATATATATATATATATATATATATATATATATATAAATAACCAGCCTTGTGACTGGAAAGTTGCAGGATCAGTCCCCTGAACCAATAGGACATGACTGAAGTGCCATTGAGCAAGACACCGAACTCCCAACTGCTCCCCAGGTACAGTGCATAGGGCTGCCCACTGCTCCGGGCAAGCATGCTCACTGCCCCCTTGTGTGTGTGTTCACTAGTGTGTGTGTATGTGGGTGTTTCACTGCAGGGAGGGGCTAAACGCATAGGCCAAAATGATCTGTGACCAAACACAGTGGTCATTGTGTGGTAATTGAGTGGTCACAGCTGTGCATTTGTTGACAAACTAAAAGTACAGAATCCCACTCCCCAGATTACACGTGTAGGTGCGAGAATAATCTCCAGCATGCTCGTGCAATTGAGGTGGAGTTGGATTCCGCCAGAGAATTCATGTTGACTTACTGCGTAGAGTAATACTTTAATTTTATCCAGGCTAATTTGGTGTGAGGTTTACAGACTGTCCAAACTATTTGGCTTGAGATGGATTTATATTTCTCTGCATGCAGCCTGAACTGGGACTGAGGTTAGCCGGCTTTTGGCATCCAGAAAAATCTACAAAACTGCAACCAGGGTGACACAGATAAGATCATCTTATTCATATAGAGTGAATCTGAGTAAACCCAAGAGTTACTCGTGTCTTGTCTCTTTTCTTTCTTCCTTCCTCGTCTCCTTGGACAACATCTTCTTCAGTCCTTTCACAGCCTCTGCAATAATGTCTATGCTGGGAGTACCGAGCTAGCTTCTTCGTACAGCTGCTTCAGACTACCTTAGATAGTTGTTAGTGTGTATTGTGGTGCCATAAATCGTTACGCTGTTCTCGCAAGAGGTCTAACACCTTTACATAGCGCTGTAGTTGCGTTCTGGGATCGAAGTGGGAACCACAGAGATGCCATTCTATCTTTCATGAGTCAGAGTATCATCAACATGATTTTGAAGCTGTTATTTTAAGGTCATATTTTTACATACTGTTACTTTAATGCCTTTGCTTTCAATAGGTTATATTATAACTGACTACTTAATTCTTTTTTAAAGTTATTTTCTTTAGAGTTGGTTCACAGTTCACAGAAAGATCAATACAATGTAACAATATTTAAATTATTTAAGCTCTCAACTAGATTATTTAACAACCGTTACTTAATATTTAATGTATGTTGTGGTGCCGTAAAGTGTTACACTGTTCTAACGTACACACACGCCTCCAAAGTTACATAGTGATGTAGTCGGCGTTCTGGGCCCGGAGTGGGAACCACAGAGTTGCCATTCTATCTTTCATGAGTCAGAGTATCATCAACATGGATTTGAAGCTGTTATTTTAAGGTCATATTTTTACATACTGTTGCTTTAATGCCTTTGGTTTAAATAGGTTATATTAGAAATTACTACTTAATTCTTTTTTAAAGTTATTTTCTTTAGTGTCGGTTCACAGAAAGACCAATACAATGTAACAATATTTTAATTATTTAAACTCTCAACTAGATTATTTAGCAACCATTACTTAATATTTTATGTGTGTTGTGGTGCCATAAAGTGTTACGCTGTTCTCGTGAGAGGTCTCGTACACACTCTTCCAAAGTTACATAGCACTGTAGTGGGCGTTCTGAACCCGGAGTGGGAACAACAGAGATGCCATTCTATCTTTCATGAGTATCATCAACATGATTTTAAAGCTGTTATTTTCAGGTCATATTTTACATACTGTTGCTTTAATGCCTTTGCTTTAAAGAGTGTATATTATAACTGACTACTTAATTTTTTTAAGTTATTTTCTTTAGTGTTGGTTCCATCTGTGCCATTAACATGATTTTGAAACTGTTATTTTACGGTAAAATTTTTACATACTGTTGCTTTAATGCCTTTGCTTTAAATAAGTTATATTACAAATTACTACTTCATTCTTTTTTAAAGTTATTTTCTTTAGTGTTAGTTCACAGTTCACAGAAAGATCAATACAATGTAACAGTTTTTAGATTATTTAAGCTCTCAACTAATTATTTAACAACCGTTACTTAATAAATAATGTGTGCTGCGGTGCCGTAAAGGTCTCCTACACACTCCAAAGTTACATAGCGCTGTAGTCGGCGTTCTGGGCCCAGAGTGGGAACCACAGAGATGCCATTCTATCTTTCATGAGTCAGAGTATCATCAACATGGATTTGAAGCTGTTATTTTAAGGTCATATTTTTACATACTGTTGCTTTAATGCCTTTGCTTTAAATAGGTGATATTAGAAATAACTACTTAACTATTGTTGGTTCACAGTTTGAACTATTTCAGCTGAAAGACCAAAACAATGTGACAGCTATTAGATTATTTAAGCTCTCAACTAGATTATTTATTAAAACGCAAAACTTCTCTCACCCAAATCCACTGCTACAGGCAAAAGTTTATGTTTTCTTCAACCTGGGAACATTTGGTCCTCGCACAGAGACTAATACACGCCCTACAGTACTGTTGCAATACACTCAACGTTTCTCTCTCCCACCTCACAGCATCTTCACTGCTAGAGGTTCAGGCTGAAAGTCCTGCTCCAAACCTTCAGTTCACCAAACAAAAGCACATGTAGCAAATGTGCTGCGCATGCGCCCGCCGCACATTACGCAGAGTCATTCCCTCAGGGAACCCAGCCAGCGGGAACACAAGGGCACCCAGACACTCACTGCAGGCACGGAAAACACGACGCCGGCGCGGCTCAGCATCTTCCCGCCGCGAGTCACGACAAAAGTCACAACAACAGAGGCATCGGTCTCACCGCGCCAAGGAGGCGAGCCGGGGCGTCGCAGTTCGAGCAAGCAGAGGGAAGAATAACGCACACACCTGCGTGATCATCGCCGCTGTAGCGCCCGTCCTGCACAGACTTATTACTGTGTTGGGAATGAAAGGCCCTGATCCGGACCAGCTCAGCGAACGAGGACACAGACAAAACAGCACTCACCCGCACGAGCGCCAGCTTCATTAGAGAGAGCGAGGGTCCGCGCCGCCGCCACAACAACAAAACTGCATGGCCTAGTGTACGCACGAGAGAGAGAGAGGGAGGGAGGGAGAGAGAGAGAGAGAGAGAGGGAGACAGTGCAAGAAACGAGCGAAGAGGGCGAGATAGGGGGGAAAAAAAGAGGGACAGATGAACGGATGACAATGCCGATCCTGGAACGCGCTCCTGCTGTCCCTCTCAGTCTCCGCTCCTTCTGTCCATCGCTCCTCTCCCTCGCTCTTGCGCAGTTTCTCCGGATCAGCAGCCCGCAAGCACGCTCTTGATGCTCGCCGTCGTCACGGCAACCGGAGATCGCAACATCCTCCCCATCGGAAGGCGCGGGCCGGAAGTGACGTCAGCGCTTGCGCAAATGCCATCACACGCTGCCAGCAATGCGACACGCCGCTACATCAATAGTGAATAGCTGAAACACGCTCGGCAGTCAAGTCACATTTCCAGCCACTAATCAGTCTAATGGCCAGACATTCGGAATCTTTCAGTGTGATCCGAACCTAAAGAGCGGGCGGGAATACCGCAGTCTGGACCGAGGGACCGAAATCCGGTCCAACCTGATGCCGTCTCAATCGAGATCAAACTGAGCCACGCCACACGTCGCTACATCATTAGTGCTGAAACAAGCTCGACATTCCACATTCCCGGCTATTCCAGAATTTTGCGTTTGGTCAGGACCTAGAGAGCAGGCGGAAATACCACAGTCTGGGCTGAGAGACCAAAATCTAGCCTGACTTGATGCTCTCTTGATCCAGATCAAACTGAGCCACGCCACATGTCGCTACATCAATACTGCTAAAACAAGCTTGACATCCCACATTCCAGGCTATTCCAGAATTTTCCATTTGGTCAGGACCAAGATAGCAGGAAGAAATACCACAGTCCAGACCAAGGGACCGAAATCTAGCCCGACCTGATGCGGTCTTGGTCCAGATCAAACTGAGCCACGCTACATGTCGCTACATCAATAGTGCTGAAACACACTCGAAATTAAAGCAACTAATCAGTCTAATGTCCTTGCGAGAGACAGAAATCTGGAATCTTTCAGTGTGGTCCGAACCTAAAGAGCAGGCGGGAATACAGCAGCCTGGACCAAGGAACCGAAATCTGGCCCGACCTGCTGCGGTCTCAATCCAGATCAAACTGAGCCACGTCGCTACAGCACTAGTGCTGAAACATACTCGACATTTCACATTCCCGGCCATTTCTGACTTTTCAGTTTGGTCTGGACCAAGATAGTAGGCGGGAATACTGCAGTCCGGGCCAAGGGACTGAAATCTAGCCTGACCTGATGCGGTCTCGATCAGGATCAAACTGAGCCACGCTACACGTAGCAACATCAATACTGCTGAAACACGCTCGACAGTCAAGTCACATTTCCGGCAACTAATCAGACAAATGGTCTTGCGAGGGACAGACCTCCGGAATCTTCCAGTGTGGTTCTAACCTAAAGAGCAGGCGGGAATACAGCAGTCTGGACCGAAGAACCAAAATCTGGTCTAACCTGATGCCGTCTCGATCCAGATCAAACTGAACTACGTCGCTACATCAATAGTGCTGAAACTCGCTCGACTTTCTACATTCCCGGCCATTCCAGAATTTTGAGTTTGGTCTGGACCAAAATAGCAGGCGGGAATACCGTAGTCCGAACCGAGGCACCGAAATCTAACCCGACCTGATGCCACTCCACACGTTGCTACATCAATAGTGAATAGCTGAAACACACTCAAAATTAAAGCCACATTTCCGGCAACAAATCAGTCTAATGTCCTTGCGGGAGGCCAGTCATCAGGAATCTTTCAGTGTGGTCCAAACCTAAAGAGTAGGTGGGAATACTGGACCAAGGAACCGAAATCTGGCCCGACCTGGTGCAGTCTCGACCAGATCAAACTGAGCCACGCCACACGTCGCTACATCAGTAGTGCTGAAACTCGCTCGACATTCCACATTCCCGGTCATTCCGGAATTTTCTGTTTGGTCCAGACCAAGATAGCAGATGGGAATACTGCAGTCCGGGCCAAGAGACGGTCGCTACATCAGCAGTGCTGAAACACACTCGACATTAAAGCCACATTTCCGGCAACTAGTCTAATGGCCTTGCAAGGGATAGGCATTCGGAATTTTCAGTTTGGTCTGGACCAAGATAGCAGGCGGGATTATTGCAGTCTGGACCGAGGCACCGGAATCTAGCCCAACCTGATGCGGTCTCGATTTAGATCCACACCGAGCCACGCCACACGTCGCTACATCAATAGTGCTGAAACAAGCTCGACATTTCACATTCCCGACCATTCCGGAATTTCCAGTTTGGTCCGGACCAAGATAGCAGGAAGGAATACCATTGTACAGACCGAGGCACCAAATCTAACCCGACCTGATGCAGATTAATCCAGATCAAACTGAGCCACGCCACATGTCACTACATCAGCAGTGCTGAAACACACTCAACATTAAAGCCACGTTTCCAGCCATTAATCAGTCTAATGGCCTTGTGAGGGACAGACATTCCAACCTGATGTGCTCTTGATTCAGATCAAACTGGACCACATTCCAGCTCGTGTGTGGCACGTTTTGGAATGACTAGGAATTCTCGGATGGCCGATATGACAGGATATGATAGGATGGGCGAGCAATGTGGTATATAAAGCTTGTTTTGTTATACCTGATGTGCACGGATGAGAGAAAACGACAGTGTGTGGCCGTGGACCTCCGAAATGCCCCTCTTTACAGGCCGAGACCTCAAATCCAATCCAAAACCAATCAATGCCACATTTCATCACTTTCTAAAGAAAAACAAGTATCCACAAAACGTCAACTTCACAGGAGAGGCCAAAAACTCTCTTTACTTTCAATGTAAGTCAATGGAACCAGTTATTTTTTCCAAGTTATTTTGGAACATTCCCATTGGTCCATCGATCAAGAAAGTTTCACACAAGGTAAACGGCAGCTGCTGCGTTCAAGTGATGCAAAAAAGTGATGGACTTTCTGGTCTGAAAAGTCTGAGAGATGTTGCATGAGAAGTCTACCATTCCAGCCATCCCACCCTCCAGTGCCCACCACCAGTCAGTGCAAAACATTTGTTGTGGTCCAAGAACATGACGTGACTGATGTCCATAGGGGCATGGTAACAGGGTGCCGGGTGAAGGGTGATAGTATCTGAGAAACCACCAACTTTGTGGGATGTTCTAGAGCCGCTGTAGTGAAGATGTACAGAGAAAAGACTTCTGAGTGCCTCCCAATGGCACCACAGTGGTACCCCACAGGGCATTGAAGTCAGAGGGGAACAACGACTCCAGCAAGAGGCACAGAGCAATCGAGGCACCACAGTGAACAGGTCAAGCTCCACATACCTTCCATCACCTACAGTCTGGGGCATGACGTCTCACTAGTGTCACCCGAGTCAAGGCTGGTTATATAGTGACTTTACAGAAGATGACAAAAACATTCTCAACTTTTAATGTATGTCAGTGCAAGCAGCGTTGTTTAGGGAATTCTATTCATCCTATTCTATTGGTTTCTATGGAATTCTATTGGTCCTCTTCTACTGGCCTATGTGCGATCTATAGGGGCATGCTATTATAAAGCGTTCTATCTAAGATTCTGTTGGTCCACTTCTATTTGTTGTTAAGGGAATTCTATTCGTTTTCTAGGGACATCTATTGGCCCACTTCTGTAGGTTTCCTAATTAATTCTATCGATCCTATCTCATTTGGTTTCTAGGGAATTCTATTGGTCCTATTCTATTGGTCCATTTGTATGAATGTGTGGTCATTTAAAGGGGCTCGTTATTATAAAGTGTTCTATCTAAAGTTCTGTTGGTCCTATTCTGTTCTAATGAGCTTATTCTATTGGTTTTCTAGGGAATTCTATTGATTCTAGTCTATTGGTTTTCTAGGGAATTCTATTGGTCCTATTCTGTCCATTGTCCAGGGAATTCTATTGATCTTATTCTATTGGTTTTCTAGGGAATTCTATTGATTCTAGTCTATTGGTTGTCAATGGGATTCTATTGGTCCACTTTTATAGGTTGTTTAGGGAATTCTATTTGTCCAGTTCCATTGGTTTTCTAGGGAATTCTATTGATTCTAGTCTATTGGTTGCCAAGGGAATTCTATTGGTCCACTTCTATTGGTTGTCTAAGGAATTCTATTGGCCCAATTCTGTTAATTGTCTAAGGAATTCTATTGATATTATTCTATTAGTTTTCTAGGGAATTCTACTGATCCTTTTCTATTGGTTGTTTAGGGAATTCTATTGGTCCACTTCTATTGGTTTTCTAGGAAATTCTATTGATCCCCTTCTACTCCATGGGTACGAATGTGTCATCTACAGGGGCTTGTTATTATAAAGTGTTCTATAGTGTTACCCAAATATGTGAGTTCTGTTAGCGTCATAGGCCGAATTCACCAAAAACACTAAAAAAAGGCTAGTCTAGACAGTGCCTAAGCTGGAGTGGTAGTCATGGCAACTGCGATGCAGGTCCACGGGCATCCGCCAATCAAACTGCCACTTAACAAGCTGCTTGTGTGACATACACGCAAACACATGCACGCACAAGCATTTGCACGCAAATATGCGTGCACTCACACACACACACACACACAGGCTGGTGTAGATTCTTACCTGTCTGGGCTGACCTTGGGTCAGTTATTCACTTTAAAGGCCACACCACACACAGAGGAACTACACTCCATCGACACACACACACACACACGGGAGCTGTCCACACCTGTCCATCCGTCAGGCCGTAACCCCGTGTCACTAACCCATCAGGCCCAGAGGGACAGGACCACCAGTACAGCGAGGGGGGTTCTGTGTGTGTATTTGTGAGAAAGCTGGAAGCAGGGTATCATGTTCTTGTTAAAAGTATCTGTGCATGCACCATTTATATATGTGTGTGTGTGTGTGTGTGTGTGTGTGTGTTTCAGTGGCATGCACAGAGGGGTCAGCTAGGACCACCAAGCTCAAGAAACGTCAATAAAGCGAGGACAACAACTTCCAACTAGCAAACTTCACAGTAGCTAGAAAGTACACCCTGTTCCAGTAACAAGAGAGTAATAACTGTTAATAACACAGTGATGTCATATTAATGCCATACATTAATATCATCACAATATGTTGAGACAGAGACACACACACACTAATGCCACTGCTATCAAAAACTCAATGTACCATAAACTAATTCATTAATTATTTTTAATACAATTATTTTTAATAAAACATGTAAATGATAGGCACAAATGAAATTCACAATCTGTTCCAAAGAGTGTACTGTTTATCACAATAACACAACTCCATCATTATAATAATAAAATATTGTCCCACTGCCCAGCTTTAATTACCATTCCTAGTTTTTTACCGCTGCTAATGCATCTGGCCTTTTGGCCCATCTGTAGCTCCAGCCTAAAGCCCAGCTGCTCACATGCGGCTCAAAAAAAGCTTTTAAATGGCTCCAGTTGGAAAGAACAAATATAATTAATACAGTGTACTAATTGTTTAATTGCTTCACATTTAATTGCCAACTTACTACTGCAACAGACAGCATCCCATACTGAGTAACAGCTTATCAACCACAGGCCTACCTTTACAAGCCATACGGGTTTGAATCTGGGATGAACGGCTGGAGGACTGATACTTCTTGCTTTTCTTTCACTGTCCACTGTCAACAGCAGATAGATAAGTAGCTGGGAACAAGCACAGCTCTGACTAATCATATACATGGGGGTCTGAGGTCCCCAACCTCTGCTCTCGCAACTTTATTACAGGCATTTTGTTGACATTTCCAATAGTCCCCCCTTAAAATACAGAAGAGAGACTGTGATTCATAGTTTAATAGGTATACAGCACATATTTCTTTATCTTTTGTCTTGTTACACCCACGAGGGACAAACTTGAGGTGGCATTAGCGATTAGTCACCTCCTAGTGTGAACATACGGTCAGGCTGGCTGTACTTGGTGCAACCTGTTGCGTGCTGTGAGTTGCCTGCAACCTAACTTCTGTGCTAATAATAAATAAGTGTAATATCAGCGTTCTGATTGGCTGCTTCGTGAACATTTTTATGCAGTTCAAGTGCAATTTAGTTTCAAGCGGGTTTCAAGCAACCACAATTGTGTGAGAGTGTCTCTGTGTAAAAGCAATGCTGGTGTAAAACTGTG
Source organism: Megaleporinus macrocephalus (assembly GCA_021613375.1). Lineage (NCBI taxonomy): Eukaryota > Metazoa > Chordata > Actinopteri > Characiformes > Anostomidae > Megaleporinus > Megaleporinus macrocephalus. The sequence goes on along the minus strand of CM038719.1, from coordinate 37,305,598 downwards.
GCCTTTGCAACCAACAGCTGCATGCGATCATGAAAATGTTGCACACATTGGCCACGCCCACAGAAACTCAAAGCAAGGCTTAAGGCACAGAACAGATACGGATATGAACGGAGACTTCCGTCTAGACTTTTATACGTACTTGTGGACGTTCTCTGAAAGCTTATGGATTTAGATGGAACGCAGTAGTGCCACCGGAAGTGGAGGGCAGTGTGTATATATATATATATATATATATATATATATATATATATATATATACTATCGCTCAAAAGTTTAGGATCACTTTAGAATTTCATTTCATACAATTTTCATGCAATTCACAAACAATATTGTCTATTTTGAATTAGTTTAAGTGTATCAGATGATTTTTAAAGAATAAAAATGTTTGTATTAAAGTCTACTTTTGTATAGAGGCTTATTTTACATATAGTCCTATTATCAGTAATTCTCAGTCCTCTGTCTAAATCTCCTGGTACGGCCACCAATCCAGGTTAAGGATGTTATTGGACTAATTGGTTGTTAGGACTCTCTTACTCAATTGTGATGCACAGCTGAAAAACATTCTACTAATAAGTGAGTATAAAAGGGAGAACAACATTCTAGGTTAGTTTAGTATCTGAAGATCAGCAGTTGATGGCTTGCTGACCGACTCACAATGACCAGAAAGAAACAACTTTCTTTAGAGACCCGTCAGTCCATTGTTGTGTTAAGGAAGAAGATACTCCATTGAAAACAAGAACACTTCACTGTGATCCCAAACTTTTGAGCGGTAGTATAGAAGACCAGGGGTGTAGCTTTGGTGGGCCCTAGTCCTGCTCGGTTAGAAGCCAAGCCCCGCAGCTATGCGTCTAGTAGATGTGTCTGTTTATTTTTCTAGGAAGTCTCACTCAGGTATGTAAACGATCATGCCGAAAACTTTTCAAAGGATATCAAGTCGGAGCATGATTAGTGTGGGGGTCTACCTGCAGGGTGGCTGGGCTTGCCCATCTTAACACTTAACTTTAAATGACCTTGACCTGCCCCTGTGTGTGTGTGTGTGTGTGTGTGTGCACACAGGGGTGTTTATTAGCTATGCAAATTAACATTCCGAACAAAATGTATGACTTTTGAGTTTTGTGTGTGTGTGTGTGTGTGTGTGTGTGTGTGTGTTAATCTGTGTATCTGCCCTATGGATGGACTGGCAGCCTGTCTGGGTTGTTTCCTGCCCTATGAGCACTAGGATAAGTGTCTTGGTGAATGTTTTAGTGAGTAAATATTTTATTCCAGAACCTATACAGCTTGGTTCCAACATTTCCTGGAGCCCCTTTGCAGCATTGGTGGGGGCCTGGCTTTATTGGCACTGCTTGGAATGATCACAACCCATAATCTCCTGCAAATCATTAAACACCGTACCTTTAATAATTTAATTTGACCTCCACATTTAACCCATCCGTGCAGTAAAACACCCACATATACACACACTAGTGAACATACACACTAGGACGCAGTGAGCACACATGCCCGGGGCTGTGGGCAGCCCTATCCACTGCGCCTGGGAAGCAGTTGGGGGTTAGGTGCCTTGCTCAAGGGCACTTCAGTCATGTCCTGCTGATGTCAGCTTCATCTCTAGAACAAATAAAAAAAAACATAGAAAGATACGAGTGAACGAGGCCCATTGTTGGAAGAAGCGAGTAAGAGTAAAGAAGCGAATGATATTCGTAAAGAAGCGAATGATATTCGTAAAGAAGCGAATGATATTCGTAAAGAAGCGAATGATATTCATAAAGAAGCGAATATATATATCCTAATTAAAAATATTCAAGGCGATCTCTATTGGCCACTAGAGGGCCTGAGGACAGAGGCTATAAAGCCAAGTTATCATAGCATCACAGCATTTTATGCAATTATCTGGGACGTTTTGTATATACAATTTAACTGGACCTCAGATACAGCCAACTGATTGCACACTCTGCTATCTGTGAAGAGAGTAAACAGCGTCATCGGCCGTTTCACTCAAAGCATTTTCTAGTCTAAACCTTGGCGATCGCATATGGGCGCTTTGGAACTCAACACAGTTGCTGCCTGCTCTGTATGGCAGCTTTAATGTTCCACCAGCAAAAGTCTGCTTGAAACCACAGGACTGCGGTCACTTCAAGCAGGACTTTCAACCTTAAACATCTGTCAGAGTGGAGTGGTGAAGTGGTAAGCTTCATGTTTTCTTTCTTTAAGCTTTATATATTCATGGTAAGAGCAGATCTTGCCCTTCCCAGAGCTGATGGGTTTGGAGGAAGCTGAATGGAAGTCATGCTGCACCTCCTTTGCAGCATTTTTAGCCAAAACGAACAGTCAAGAAAGTCTAAAAGGTAAATCAGTTGTGAATCTAAACAATTTAGCTTCTCTAACTTTACACACTCTCATGTTGAAGAACCTTGAAATGTGTGAAATTAATACTCCACCAGAGGCCAGTGTGGAGTGTTTTGCTCTCACAACAAGGTGGGAGCCAATGAGACATACATTTTGGGGTAGCATCTGCAGTGACCAATCAGACTTGAGGAAGGGAACTGGCCACCTTTCCCACCCCTTTAAAACCATACATGGGCATCAAGCCAGGAAACCATCAGTTCCAGTTCTGATCACCTGATTTCTGGTCACAACTATTGAATTACTATTAACTATTTAATTACTATTCACTATTGAATTACTATTAACTATTTAATTACACTTAAAATATAATAATTACGATAGACAGTCAAAAACGGGAGTAAATGTTAAAGAACTACAACCATTATGAGTGAATATTTGATGATTTTTTGCTAAACGGCTCACTTCCCACTGTAAATGGGTAGTAGTACGCTAAATAGCCACAGCTAGTAATACATATACAAAGTACTGTCCAAAAGTTTGAGGCACTTGGGGACATTATTATATAATATTTTAAATATTCAAACAGTATTAATACAGTAAGTATTGCTTTTACATACGTCAGTGTGTTTATTTAACCCTTTCCAAGCTTCTCCTTCTATAAACAACCCAGTATTATTAACAGTTCTCATCTAATACCTGCTTTGACTGCTCAGAACTTCATTAAGCTAAATCAAGATTGCTGCTGAAGGAACTGAATACATTCATACAATAAACTACACTCTGTTCTTTAAACTGGAGCACTCTCTATTGTGTACTACAAGCTAATGCTATACAGTATATACTATGTAGTATTATTAAGGTTAACATACTACACGGTTTTCTTATAAAACAAATCAATTTATTATTCAATGGAATATATTTAATATTTAATTATATAACTGTATCATCTGAAGGCACCCAAAGGTCACCCCACAGCAGACTGTCCAAGAATTAGCGGTGTCGACGTGCTGCTCCGCTACATGACTCTACACGAGCACTGTGTAGCTTCTCTGCGCGCCCCTCAGCATTTGCCATTACTACATTAAATTAGAGCCATGGTGCATCACATGTAGCCGGAAATGTACAGAGAATTCTAGCCAGACTTTCAGATCAACTTTTAGATAAGCGCTAATGCTAACATCAGCTACCTCAGCTAATGTTACTAGCATAGCCTTTGAGTCAGTTTGTGACGCTTTATTTAATTCAATGTATCTGTAATAATGAATTATTGACGACCCTACGCTGCGCAGCACGGCCAGTCTGGTGGCCATTTAAGTGTACACTTATGAATTAGCATAGCATTGTTTTCTACAGTCGCCAACCCATCTAGCAGAGAGTGGCACTGAGTGAAAATTAGCACCTTTAGCTTCCACCTCTTTATTTTCCACCTCTTTTTCGAGCAATTGTCTTAAAACGCTTTCAAAACCGGTGTGATTGAAGAAAGTAATGTGGCACCAATGCTAACTTTCAGCTCCCATGACTGCCTTTGCTGTTCTACAGAATTTTATATATCATAACATAACAAATCAGCACTGTCCAAAGAAAACCAAGAGAGGAGAGACCAAAAGCGTTCTTAACTTTCAATGCAAGTTAACGTGAATACGTTTTATTTAAAAGGCAGCGCAGTGGTGTAGTGGTTAGTATGGTGGTGTAGTAGTTAGTATGGTGGTGTAGTGGTTAGTACGGTGGTGTAGTGGTTAGTATGATGGTGTAGTGGTTAGTATGGTGGTGTAGTGGTTAGTATGGTGGTGTAGTGGTAAGTATGGTGGTGTAGTGGTTAGTATGGTGGTGTAGTGGTTAGTATGGTGGTGTAGTGGTTAGTATGATGGTGTAGTGGTTAGTAAGGTGGTGTAGTGGTTAGTATGGTGGTGTAATGGTTAGTAAGGTGGTGTAGTGGTTAGTACGGTGGTGTAGTGGTTAGTACAGTGGTGTAGTGGTTAGTACGGTGGTGTAGTGGTTAGTATGGTGGTGTAGTGGTTAGTACGGTGGTGTAGTGGTTAGTAAGGTGGTGTAGTGGTTAGTATGGTGGTGTAGTGGTTAGTATGATGGTGTAGTGGTTAGTAAGGTGGTGTAGTGGTTAGTATGGTGGTGTAGTTAGTTGAGTGGGTTCCTCCGGGTACTCCGGTTTCCTCCCTCAGTCCAAACACATGCATGTTAGGTTGATCCTCACTCTAAACTGCCTGTAGGTGTCAGTCTGTGTGTGAGTGAATGCTGGCCATGTGATGGACTGGCGACCTGTCCATGGTGACACTAGGATTGGCTTCAGCCCCCTGTGACTCTGACTAGTGGGACAAATAGTGGGAAGATGGATAGATGGATGGTTTTATTCAAACTGATTTTGGAGCATTTCAAAATTTTGGTCCATCCATCATCAAATTGTCCCAGGATATAACAAGCAGCTTTAAATAATATAATATAGAAAAATAAAAATTGCCAAAAATTGAGTCTTTTTTTTTTGAACAGCAGCAAAACACTAGTTACATGTCAGAACGGTCCTTTCAAAAACATCCGATAGGTCACTCCATCAAAGGTGGGTGGCTGAGCAGCGTGCACTCGTGATGATCAAACGCACCAGCTGAGAGGAAGGTACACTCCACAGGCTGCAAGACGCTGATTCATCCCCATCTGTTAACATCTACACACACGCAACACGGCCTTCAGACTGGAGCACACAGCAACAGCCACGTGCCCTAAGCATGAGTGTATAACAACTGCTGCTCTGCACACACAAACATGAGACGGGTGCTCATAAAGACGCACAAACACCTTCGCTGACAGCAAAATGCTTCAGCCCAGAGACCAGAGACTACCTGCCTATGACACAGCAGCAGCTGGTACTGCCGGCAGTGGTGAGATGTGAGCCACAGGGGAAAGGTGACGAGAGGGAAATTACAACATGTAAATATACACTTGCGCTGAGAGAGGAGGAGGGGGGGGGGGGGGTGAATTACAAGGTGATAATATACAGTAATGAACAAGAAGTCATTTAATAAAGACAATAAACAATATAGACAAATAAAGCAGTCTGTTGACACCGCCTATGATCGGCAAGCACACAGTCCTAGATCTGGTCCACACTGCAGAACTGAGTTCCCAGATTATCATGTAATGTTGGGTGACTTTAATCTTTTCGACTCCAGTCTAGTCCCAGTTTAGTTGAGCCGTGCTGCCTTTGAATCCAAACAAGTTCCATATTTACAGCTCTGTACACTGTACACTGCAGCATGGAGTGGAGGCCCAATGAGATGGTGACTTCATTACTAAATCACTGTCAACCAATGAGGGCTGAGCTGGATAGAACAGTCTAACACACCCTGACACAGTCTAACACACCCTGATACAGTCTAACACACCCTGATACAGTCTAATACACCCTGATACAGTCTAACACACCCTGATACAGTCTAACACACCCTGATACAGTCTAACACACCCTGATACAGTCTAACACACCCTGATACAGTCTAACACACCCTGATACAGTCTAACACACCCTGATACAGTCTAACACACCCTGATACAGTCTAACACACCCTGATACAGTCTAATACACCCTGACACAGTCTAACACACCCTGATACAGTCTAACACACCCTGATACAGTCTAACACACCCTGATACAGTCTAATACACCCTGATACAGTCTAACACACCCTGATACAGTCTAACACACCATGACACAGTCTAACACACCCTGATACAGTCTAACACACCCTGACACAGTCTAACACACCCTGATACAGTCTAACACACCCTGACACAGTCTAACACACCCTGATACAGTCTAACACATCCTGATACAGTCTAACACACCCTGACACAGTCTAACACACCCTGACACAGTCTAACACATCCTGATACAGTCTAACACACCATGATACAGTCTAACACACCCTGATACAGTCTAACACACCCTGATACAGTCTAACACACCCTGACACAGTCTAACACATCCTGATACAGTCTAACACACCCTGATACAGTCTAACACACCCTGATACAGTCTAACACACCCTGACACAGTCTAACACACCCTGATACAGTCTAACACACCCTGATACAGTCTAACACACCCTGACACAGTCTAACACACCCTGACACAGTCTAACACACCCTGACACAGTCTAACACATCCTGATACAGTCTAACACACCATGATACAGTCTAATACACCCTGATACAGTCTAACACACCCTGACACAGTCTAACACACCCTGATACAGTCTAACACACCCTGATACAGTCTAACACACCCTGATACAGTCTAATACACCCTGATACAGTCTAACACACCCTGATACAGTCTAACACACCCTGATACAGTCTAATACACCCTGATACAGTCTAACACACCCTGATACAGTCTAATACACCCTGATACAGTCTAACACACCCTGATACAGTCTAACACACCATGACACAGTCTAACACACCCTGATACAGTCTAACACACCCTGACACAGTCTAACACACCCTGATACAGTCTAACACACCCTGACACAGTCTAACACACCCTGATACAGTCTAACACATCCTGATACAGTCTAACACACCCTGACACAGTCTAACACACCCTGACACAGTCTAACACACCATGACACAGTCTAACACACCCTGACACAGTCTAACACACCCTGATACAGTGTAATACACCCTGATAAAGTCTAATACACCCTGACACAGTCTAATACAGGCCGACACTGTTTAATACACCCTGATAAAGTCTAATACACCCTGACACAGTCTAATACACCCTGATACAGTCTAACACACCCTGATACAGTCTAACACACCCTGACACAGTCTAATACACCCTGACACAGTCTAACACACCCTGATACAGTGTAATACACCCTGACACAGTCTAACACACCCTGATACAGTGTAATACACCCTGACATAATCTAATACACCCTGACACAGTCTAATACAGCCCAACACAGTCTAATACACCCTGACATAATCTATTACACCCTGATACAGTGCAATACACCCTGACACAATCTTATACACTCTGAAACAGTCTAATACAGTCTGACACAGTCTAATACAGGCCGACACTGTTTAATACACCCTGATAAAGTCTAATACACTCTGACACAGTCTAATACACCTTGACATAATCTAATACACCCTGACACAGTCTAATACAGCCCAACACAGTCTAATACACCCTGACATAATCTAATACACCCTGATACAGTGCAATACACCCTGACACAATCTTATACACTCTGAAACAGTCTAATACAGTCTGACACAGTCTAATACAGTCTGACACAGACTAATACAGTCTAATACACCGTCTAATACAGCGCAACACAGTCTAATAAAGCCTGACACAGTGTAATACACCATAATACAGCCTAATCTAGCCTGACACAGTGTAATATAACCTGACAGTCTAATACATCCCGACATAGTCTAATACATCCAAACACAGTCTAATAAAGCCTGACACAGTGTAATACACCATAATACAGTCTAATACACCCTAGCACAGACTAATACACCCTGACATAATCTAATACACCCTGATACAGTCTAACACACCCTGATACAGTCTAACACACCCTGATACAGTTTAATACAGCCCAACACAGTCTAATACACCCTGACATAATCTAATACACCCTGATACAGTCTAACACACCCTGATACAGTCTAACACACCCTGATACAGTTTAATACAGCCCAACACAGTCTAATACAGACACCGTCTAATACAGCGCAACACAGTCTAATAAAGCCTGACACAGTGTAATACACCATAATACAGTCTAATACACCCTAGCACAGTCTAATACAGCCCAACACAGTCTAATACAGCCAGACACCGTCTAATACAGCGCAACACAGTTTAATAAAGTCTGACACCATCTAATACAGCGCAACACAGTCTAATAAAGCCTGACACAGTGTAATACACCATTATACAGTCTAATACACCCTATCACAGTCTACTACAGCCCAACACAGTCTAATACACCCTGGCAGAGTCTAATACAGCCCAACACAGTCTAATACAGCCCAACACAGTCTAATACAGCCCAACGCAGTCTACTACAGCCCAACACAGTCTAATACAGCCCAACGCAGTCTACTACAGCCCAACACAGTCTAATACAGCCCAACGCAGTCTACTACAGCCCAACACAGTCTAATATAGCCTGACACAGTCTAAAACATAGTCTAAATAGTCTAAACAATTTGAAACAGTTTAAAACATTTTTAAAAAGTGCAGATGTCATGCTTAAAACTAAGGAGGATGCGCTTTTTCATGAGTAGGCTTTTTTCAAGTTCAGTTCGTGTTAATCCTTTTGTCGAGTGCTGTCCTCAATTCTGACTGGTCGGACGTGAAAGAAATCTCTCCAGTGACGCTCAATAAACTTTCTCTCTCTCTCTCTGTCTGTCTGCCTCTCACCCGCACACGCTCTAAACTCTGAACAGGAGCCAAACATCCCAAAGCGGCATTTTTTTTCATCCCATACAGAAACAGAGCTTATGTATAGAAGCAGATATATGTTTGTGTGTGCAGTAACCGCAGCCACCTGTGGCCCATTACGCTCCCAATACAGACCCCTCCCCTGCGCCAGCTCTGTTCTGCGGGCATTCTGAAAGAACTGTGCCCGCCTCATCAAAGCGGTGATTAAGCTGCATGAGTGAAGATGAAAGATTGAATGGCCAGAAATAAAACTGACCTCCACTCATTCACTGCGCTAACGAGGGTCAGAGGCACGGCATCGGTGCCCGATCTGGGGTCAGAGGAGGCCCACTCGACGCTGTGCGTGCACCTTTGAGGTTAGCACGAGAGACGGAGAGAGAGAGAGAACAAGTACGTGCCCCGTGTGTGTACATCAGAGAGAGAGACACAGAGAGAGAGAGAGAGAGAGAGAGGGTGATAAAGTGGTACAGACAGAATTAGGCTACTTGTTTGTTCTCTTTTCGTTTTTATTCGTTCTTAGTCCGGCTCCTATACGCCCTGCAGGCCGGACAAGCAAGCCCTAAGATTTTCAACACAGCCCTCATGAATTATGGACAGTGGAGGAGTGAGAACAGAGGAAGAAAGAAAAAACAAGAGAAGAAAAGGATTCTTTGAGGAGATCCGGAGGCTCTGTGTATCTCGCCGTCACCTAGGCAACCAGCACTGAGAGAAAAGACCAATAATATTCATACAGCACACTCATCACTGGGGGGAGAAAGTGAGTGAGAGAGCATCTGAGTCGCATATGAGTCGCATATGAACTTATACTATACAGCGTGTCAGCCATAGTGCAATGATATTTATCATACAATCAATGAATCTTTCAGTGACTCTATAATCAAACATGAATCAGTTCACTCACAGCTACCTTTCCACAGAGAGCTGTGACATAGTGACCCACCCTGAAGACAGCAACAGAAAAAGGGGGGCTGAAAGAATAAAAAAAAAAAAAAAGACATTGTGTGATAAACTGCTCAGTCAGTCTAAATGAATCAGTTGGAATGATTCAGTCTGAATGAATCAGTTGGAATGATTCAGTCTGAATGAATCAGTTGGAATGATTCAGTCTGAATGAATCAGTTGGAATGATTCAGTCTGAATGAATCAGCTCTTTTCACTTTTATGTGCTTACTTAAGAACAGGTTGGTAAAAACCAGCACAAGCATTTCCCGGTGAGGTGCTGAAAGATGACTAAACTAAAGCACACACACATGTATCACACATAGCCCACATGTAAATATCACCATTATGGACTACAACAAAGATGGTTGCCTCTGACATATAATCTACAGGTAAATATAATCATTGTCAGTAATATCACAAATATATCATCAATACATAAATATATCATCATCTTTCATTTCTCTCTTCTTTATGTTAATTTACACTTATTACACATATTTATCAATATACCATTATTATCACCAATATATCATCAATTAATTAAGAGTACATGACTGTCACTGACATATAATCAACTGGTCATTAATATATCACATACATGTAATCACTGTCATTAACATTTCACACACACACACACACACACACACACACACACACACACACACATATATATATATATATATATATATATATATATATATATATATATATATATATATATATATATATATATATATATATATATATATAATCATTAACATCATATATTATTTATCTCTACTTTATGTTAATTTACATTGAATATATATACATACTTCTCCTGTACAGTAACTATTTTGGATATATCATAAATATATCAATATACCATCAATGTCACCAATATATCATCAATTAATTAAGAATTATAATCAACTGGTCATTAATATCATGTACATGTAATCATTGTAAACATTTCACCAATATATATATATATATATATGATGAATGATGAATGGACCAATAGAAATGCTCCAAAATAGCTTGAAAAACATTCTGGTTCCATTGACTTGCATTAAAAGTAAAGTCATTTTTTTAAAAAGTTGCCTTTTTGGAGAAACTTGTTTTTCTTTGCACAGTTTATCAACATATCACCAATATTTTATTAATATACCACATGTGCCACAACCTTCAGCTCTGTGTCTGCTGGGTCTGTACGATCAGGTCTGAATCTAAACCCGGATCCTTCTCCTGTCTTCACTACAGCCTGAATAAGCATCTCAGAATCCAGCCACGCAAACTCTGTATACCCTAATAACAACTAAATATCAGACATAAGCCATAACACAGGAGTGACAGTCCATTAAAAAAAAGCACATCAAACCCAAAAAACTTAATATATTACAACAGAACAGACTGAAGGTATGAATCAGTCTATCAGCAGCAGGACGTTCTACCACAACACTTATTCTTATTTACTGCTTCCTAAGTACTTCAATAAAACAAGCTGCATCGCCGGCCGTGATGGATGCTCAGGTCGGGATTTGAGCACATTAATAAAAGAGCGATACAGCATGTGCTTCCAAAGAATCCTCACCACAGCGTCTCCGAACGGTGCCATTCCTGAAGCAGCAGAGCCGCTGAAACAAACAGCCAACGGGAGGATTCGAAAATCCAGGTTAATAGAAAAAAAAACTACTGACCTATTTCCTGTTTACACAGCCATCAGCCCTGGTCAGATTTTATCAGAGGGAGCCGCGTAAGCTTCTTAAAAAATGCAGGCCAAACGATCCGCCTGCACGTTATTAGGGACGCGCTAATGCAAGAATCGTGGTCCGAAGATGATGTTCCATATTTTTTTATGTATGTGTACAAGTTATCTTCTCAGACCTTACATCTACAAGGTGGACCGGCAAGGTAGGAGTGTCTAATAGAGTGGACAGTGAGTGGACACAGTGTTTAAACACTTAAACACTGTTTCTAATCCACTCACACCAGCACAGCACACACTAACACACTAGCATCATGTCAGTAGGGCTGTGTATTGGTAAGAACCTGGCGATACAGCGGTCACGATTCAATATATCATGATATATTGTGATATTGCAAGCAAAGATATATTCTACTGACCAATCCTACTACACCAGGTTTGCCAGTGCTTACAATAGCATTGCACCCTTGTGCTGCTTGTTAATGTTGGAGTGCAGCTAAAAATGAATTGCAACACTGCCATCTAGTGGTCAGAGGTTTAAACACAACACACAATGATTCACTGTCTGCCAGGAATCTGTGTATTGATACTGTGTTTTTGAGAATCAATACAGTATCACCTAACATAATATCCAGATATTTCAATACTGTCTTACACCCCGACATGTCAGTGATAATACCCACATAATACCAGCTCTGTGGTGGTCCTGTGAGGGTCCTGACCCTTAAAGATCAGGGTAACAAAGTATACAGAGAATCTGTAATTGTAGAACTATAAAGTGCTTCTCTATGGTCAGTAGAGTTGACAAAATTGGCCAATCACTGTAGACACAGGGTAGCTGTGTTCAGTTAATGTACATGTCTACATACTTTTGGCCATGCAGTGTATGCAGATGGTTCTTTGGTCCATTATGAGATGTAAAGCTTTCAAAACATAGATGATGTATTGACTGTATTACTGAAAATGATGATATACAATAACACCACTCAGCCTGGGTAACAAAGCTAAACTAGTAGAAATGCATTAAAGGGGAATTCCACCTGCTTTTTAAAATTGCTTTAGAATTGCATGCTTGTGATGCAAACAAGGTCATCTGGTGTCAAATTCTCCATTTCAGAGAAACTTATCGAGTCAAAATGGCTTACAGTAGTGAGAGGAACCAGGTGTCAGTCTCTGAAAGCTACCTTACAGTTATTACACACAACTGTTACATATACATCATCTAATGTCTTAGATATGCTTAATTTTGAGCTTTTTTTCAAGCTAATGGGTTCTATCAGGTTGAGGTCTGACTCTGTGCAGGCCAGTCAAGTTCTTCCACACTAAACTCGCTCCTCCATGACTTTATGGAACTTGCTTTGTGCACTGGTGGGCAGTCATGTTGGAACAGGAAGGGTCGTCCCCAAACTGTTCCCATAAAGTTGGGGGCATGAAATTATCCAGAATCTTTATCCAGAGTCTACTGAAGCATTAAGAGTTCCTTTCACTGGAACTAAGGGTCCGAGCCCAACTCCTGAAAAACCAACCCCACATCATAATAATAATCCCCCCTCCACCAAACTTTACACTCGGCACAATGCAATCAGACAAGTACCGTTCTCCTGGCAACCACCAAACCCAGACTCGTCCATCGGATTGCCAGAAGCTCCAGAGAACATGTCTCCACTGCTCTAGAGTCTAGTGGTGGCATGCCTTACACCAATGCATCCAACACTTTCATTCTGCTTGGTGATGTAGCGCACGGTACCACACTGGAATTCACTGAGCTCCTGAGAGTGACCCATTGTTTCACTAAAGTGTGTAGAAGCAGTCTGCAGGACTAGGTGCTTGGTTTTATACACCTGTATCCATGGAAGTGATTGGAACACCTGAATTTAATAATTTGAATGGGTGAGTGAATACTTTTAGCCATAAAGTTTGGCAACATAGGTCCACTGGTGGTTTTGGATAGTAAATAAAGTGGTTCCATTTGTGGCTTGCATCACTTTTAAGTTGCCCTGCAATTAACTTCATAGCAAACCTCACTGGCCTTGTTTACAACCATAACAGCAGAAAGTCTTTCAGAGAAATCTGCTAAATCTTTCCAGTCACTGTAACTCCTGGCGTATAGGATGGATGCTGTTGAGGTGTCACAGGTCTCAGGTCAGTTGGGCTTTGGATCCACTTCAATGCATTTAATAACAGTAGAAGTCAATAGTCACCCAAACCTTCTCCATAAATACATCCTCAAAAAAACTTCTCTCAACCCATTTAACCCTAATCCAGCTTTTCATTTAGGTCATCCAAGCTTGTCCATTTATTTTGGGACTTACTGTGAACAGCAAAACAAGCATGACTCTATTGTGTAACCCCATGTTGCGGTCAGTGAATTTCGACAACAGTGTTATGCAGTGGTTTTAGCAGGTTGATAGAAGTGCTGGGGCTGTATTTACAAAACTATTAAATTATATGGTGTTTGTTAACAACATTAGCAAGCAGAATTTTATCTTTTCCAACATTACATTTGATTTTCTTTTGGTTCTGATGGAAAAGGTGCTTAACTTAGCTCACTAGGTATGTGCGGGAATACAGGCCATTGAAACCATTAGTCCAAAAATGGCTTTATATGGTACTTACTGCCAAACAAAAGAGAAAAAACTCAATATTAAATCAAATTTCTACAACATATCAAAATCTACCACTTAATAACCAGTCTGAATGATATCGTAAGTCTATCGTAACCATGTCCTATAGTGACTGCCATGGAGAAAGCTTTTCGAGGCGTGAACTCAAGACGCCTGGTTCCCATCACCACCACCACCACTGTGAACAATTTGGACTGGGGAATCTGACACCAGCATCATGTCAGTAGGGCTGTGTATCGGCAAGAACCTGGCGATACAGCGGCCACGATTCAATATATCATGATATATTGTGATATTGCAAGCAATGATATATTCTACTGACCAATCCTACTACACCAGGTTTGCCAATGCTTACAATAGCATTGCGCCCTTGTGCTGCTTGTTAATGTTGGAGTGGAGCTGAAAATAGATTACAACACTGCCATCTAGTGTTCAGAGGTTTAAACACAACACACAATGATTCACTGTCTACCAGGAACCTGTGCATTGATACTGTGTTTTTGAGAATTGATACAGTATCACCAAATATAATATCCCAATATTTCGATACTGTCTTACACCCCATGTCAGTGATAATACCCACATAATACCAGCTCTGTGGTGGCCCTGTGGGGGTCCTGACCCTTGAAGATCCAGGTAACAAAGTTTATAGAGAGTCTGTAATTGTAGAACTATAATTCTCTATGGTCAGTAGAGTTGACAAAATTGGTCAATCACTGTAGACACAGGGTAGCTGTACTCAGTTAACATTACATTTGATTTTCTTTTGGTTCTGATAGAAAGGGTGCTTAACTTAGCTCACTAGGTATGTGCGGGACTACAGGCCATTGAAACCATTAGTCCAAAAATGGCTTTATATGATGCTTACTGCCAAGAAGTATCTCATCAAGCATCTGTAAGCACTTCACATCCCATTTTCCATGATTTAACCCTGAAATGCTTTGAATTTTGACAAACGGATGGAATTTCCCATTAACACATGACTGTGAGTACAAGCCGTGTTAAAGATAGTCGTTCAGATGCTCTGTCAGATGACTGATCACACAAACACAGCGTGCGTATGAAGGTTCTAATGTCATCTGATAAGCACGCATTACCTTTATCTAGAGTCAGTGAAGACAAACTAATGACCAAAGCTGCTGCCGCCGCTGCTTCGGTCAGGATGAGCATGAAAAGCCTTTTGTTGTTAGGAGCGCGTGATGAGCGGTAATAATAGCGCCCGTTTCATGTTAGCACCTCTGGCCAATTCAGTGACTGCTGTGACTTTCATAAGACTCGAAAGGCAGCAGTGATTACAGCACTTGTTTGTTTGAGTGGGCTTCAGTGCCGTACTGTATGTAACAGTAGGAGGTGGACCGTTCATACTGGTCATACATTAAAAACATGGCCAGTTCATTAACCCTCCTATTATGTTAAGGGTTAATTTGACCCGTTTGGACTCTAAGTTGTCTGAAATGCTGGCAAGTAGTTGTTATATTGGTATATATACCACACAATCTAATATTTCATCTGTCTGAATCTCCTGAGACTTCAAATTAAGTTTTACTGTGATTTGACACTTGAATTTATTAGGGGTGTAAAATAATATCTGGATATCAAATATCGGGATATTGTATTTCATGATACTGTATCGATCCTCAAAAACACAGTACTGATACACAGATTCCTGGCAGACAGTGAATCATTGTGTATTGTGTTGTAATCCATTTTCAGCTCCACTCCAACATTAACAAGCAGCACAAGGGCGCAATGCTATTGTAAGCATTGATAAACCTGTTCATATAGTGGTGTGTTTGCAGGATTAAAAAAAAATATGTGTGTAATTTGTTTTAACATAAAAAGAGGGTTAAGTACACCTCCTTGTATCTACACTCAGTATCAGCTCCACTGACCATATAGGGGCTACACTTACAGACTGTGGTTCATCTGATTCTCTGTATACTTTGTTACCATGTTCTTCGATGGTAAGGAACCAAACAGGACCACCACGGAGCAGCTACTATTTGGGTGGTGGGTCATTCTCAGCACTGCATTGGCCCTGACATGGTGGGGGTGTGTATTGTCCACTCTATTAGACACTCCTACTACTTGCTGGTTCGCCTTGTAGATGTAAAGTCAGAGACGGTAGCTCATCTGCTGCTGCCCAGCTTTTGTTCCTCTAGTCCTCAATCAATGGATGCTGCCCATAGGGCGCTGTTGGGAGGGTGTTGCTGGCTGGTGGACTATTCTCAGTCCAGCAGTGACACTGAGGTGTTTAAACACTATAGCAGCACTGCTGTGTCTGATCCACTCACACCAGCACAACACATATTACACACACCATCACCACGTCAGGGTGAGGGGTTAGGGTTAGAGTTAGGGTTAGGGTTAAGGTTGGGGTTAGGGTTCGGTTTAGGGTACAGGTTAAGGTTAGGATTAGGTATAGGAGACAGGTTAAGGTTAGGGTTAGGCTTAGGAGACAGGTTAAGCTTAGGGTTAGGTTTAGGGGACAGGTTAAGGTTAGGGTTAGGGGACAGGTTAAGGTTAGGGTTAGTTTTAGGGGACAGGTTAAGGTTAGGGTTAGGTTTAGGGGACAGGTTAAGGTTAGGGTTAGTTTTAGGGGACAGGTTAAGCTTAGGGTTAGGGGCTAGGTTAAGGTTAGGGTTAGGGAACAGGTTAAGGTTAGGGTTAGTTTTAGGGGACAGGTTAAGGTTAGGGTTAGGTTTAGGGGACAGATTAAGGTTAGGGTTAGAGGACAGATTAAGGTTAGGGTTAGAGGTTAGGAGACAGGTTAAGCTTAGGGTTAGGTTTAGGGGACAGGTTAAGGTTAGGGTTAGGGAACAGGTTAAGGTTAGGGTTAGTTTTAGGGGACAGGTTAAGGTTAGGGTTAGGTTTAGGGGACAGGTTAAGGTTAGGGTTAGGGGACAGGTTATGGTTAGGGTTAGTTTTAGGGGACAGGTTAAGCTTAGGGTTAGGGGCTAGGTTAAGGTTAGGGTTAGGGAACAGGTTAAGGTTAGGGTTAGTTTTAGGGGACAGGTTATGGTTAGGGTTAGGTTTAGGGGACAGGTTAAGGTTAGGGTTAGTTTTAGGGGACAGGTTAAGCTTAGGGGACAGGTTAAGGTTAGGGTTAGGTTTAGGGAACAGGTTAAGGTTAGGGTTAGTTGTAGGGGACAGGTTAAGGTTAGGGTTAGGTTTATGAGACAGGTTAAGGTTAGGGTTAGGGAACAGGTTAAGGTTAGGGTTAGTTTTAGGGGACAGGTTAAGGTTAGGGTTAGGTTTAGGGGACAGGTTAAGGTTAGGTTTAGGGGACAGGTTAAGGTTAGGGTTAGGTTTAGGGGACAGGTTAAGGTTAGGGTTAGAGGTTAGGCATTAGGGTTAGGGGTTAGGGTTAGGCTTAGGGGTAAGGGTTAGGGGTTAGGGTGATCCACCACCGTAATAGTACCTGTTAGGGTTAGAGGTTTGGCGTTAGGGTTAGGGGTTAGGGTTAGGGTTAGGGGTTAGGGGTTAGGGTTAGGGGTTAGGGTGATCCACCACCGTAACAGTACCTGCTCTGGTGGTGGTAGTCCTATGGGGGTCCTGACCATTAAAGAACAGGATAACACAGTATACCGAGAAATAAATGGACTACAGCTTGTAAGTGTAGAACTACAGAGTGCTGCTATATGGTCAGTGGAGCTAATAACGTGGACACTCAGTCTAGATAGATAGAAGGAGTTGCACCAAATGAAGTGGCTGGTTGGTGTATATACACACTTGGAGCCCAAACAAAGATTAAAGCATGAGAAGAGGCGGTCTCTGACTTTTGCACGGCTTGGTATTTAGATCAGTGGTCTTGTGATACACCTCAGAAACCTCAAAAGGCTCTAAAGAACATTATCTTTCCATCACATCACCCACTCCCACGTCTGTGAAAACGCTCCACTGTTTTTTCCTCTTACTGCAGTAAAACCTTCCGAAATGCTGCTGAAGCCTCTACGAATTCATGCATAAATCCAAACCACCAGCACGCAGCAGCAGCAAAAACGCCCAACGCTATCACAGTTTACATGAGATTACAGCTTCGGGGGTGTTACTCTATCAGCAGCTCCTGACCAAACACTGTAACTATGATTTTCTGATATTACGGGTTTTTATCTCACAGCTTCTTCTACTCTGCCTTTTGATTGACAGCACTATAATAGCACTGCATAATCTGAACTAAATCAGCGTATTGCGATTATACTGCGGTTTCTTTTCTTTTTTTTCTTTTTTTGGTATCGCATTATGACAGCAGTATATTAAACGCACCGCTGAAAGCTTGATGCGCCCATAGTTAATGACTGGTCTGCATGTTCTCGGCCTTCAGTCATTAAAAACACCCACAGAAACTCATCTGGAACGGTGATTGATCAGGATGACGTCAGCCCACTGTAAACAAGACTGTGATTGGTCAGGGGTCTCAGTTTAGAATATGGGTATAGACCCTTTTACACAGTACCAGTCAAAAGTATGGACACACCTGATTACATATACATCCTTGACAGAGGAGGACAACTTTCAATGTAAGAACCAGAATTTTCTCCAAGCTACTTTGGAGCATTTCTATTGGTCATGATATTTTTTACACAATAAAAACTGCAATGTTTAAATGATGCACAAAAATAAAAATGTTTGTGTATTATATTATTAAATATTAAATATTTGAATAATTATAAAGCCATTTAATTCTTAATGTGTTGAATGGCGAGGGATCTTGAAGCCCATGTACACAAATATTTCTAAAACAAACATTTGAGTGTATTTAAATGTAAAAATGAGAATGTATATTCTTATAAGAGCTATAAAACCCCCAAACCTGTATATCAGAACAAGATCTCAGCATCTACACTATCTTCTTCAGTCCTGTTAGAGAAGCAGCTCATGCGGCTCCTCATGAAACTGCTGGCCAGAATGTTCAAAGAATGTAAACCTGCATCAGAGCTTATTTCTAAAAGACCCTCTAAACATTCTTTAAACACAACCTGATGTTTTTCTGGTCCAGGAATAATTCCATACCTCTTATTCTATAGTTTTGATCTCTTCAGAATTATTTGTTAATATTATTACCAATAAAATTGTAAAAATAAGAAAAACTGTGTGTGTCCAAATTTTTGACTGGTAGCGATGGTGTACTTATATGTATTTGTCGCAACAAAACTCATCACAGTGGTTAAAACATTACATTAGAGACCATGTTGACCAATAAGAATCGGTTTTATCATATAAGTTGTCTTATTTCAGAGATACACAGTTGAGTCACATTGTTATGACCAGCAGCTAATATCAATAACTTCCTGTCACAGGTATCTGGAGTCATGCTGACTGCAGTGTACTCCACAGTTGCTGGAGCGTGAAGGAGAATCCATAGAGCCAACACCACCATCAAGGTGGTCCCACAGATGTTCAATTGGGTTCAAGTCTGGGGAATCACAGGTCCAGGGTAGTACTTGGAAGTCCTGATCAGCTCTTCCAACCAGTGTGGGACATGCCTTGCTGGAAGATTCCATCCGCCCCAGGACGAGTGGCTCCAGAGAAAGTCACAAAAACACCAACGCGCTGCCACAGTCCAAAGTAGGACAAAGTGGTCATAATAATGTGACTCGAGCGTGTAGTAGGAGAAAAACTCACTCATTTAGAACAATCTGGCTTGGAACAGATTAACTTAATACCCAGGAACAATATGAATGGATTAGGCTTAAGCCGTATAACGTATAAAGGTATACAGTATTTATAAACAGTGCTAATATTTCAAAACAGTGCCATGTCTTTTTATTCCACGTACGGACAGTTAAATAAAAACCTGTGTATATATTAGAGGGTTCACTCCCGGGAAAAAACAGAGCACGATAACAGCTCAGCGACAGCTAAGAGCTACATTCAACATGATACGCACCAACACCACTCACTCAACTCTCAGATATCCTCTAACCGGCCATCGTTTCAGTATCAGTTAGCTGGAACCAGGCCTGTGCAGTGGTGTGTAGCATGTCTAGCTTAATAACTAAGCTTTTCTTAGTTTGGCCAAAGCTTTACAGCCCCAAACACCAAAGAACATGGTCAGTTTTGGCTTTTGGTCACTCTAACACCGGCCATGCGGCTCTGTGCTCTCAGATATAATCTAAACGGCTGTCATTTCAGTAACAGTATCAGGCCTGTGCAGTGGTGTGTAGCATGACTCGCTTGCTAACTATGCTACTGTGAGTTTAGCCAAAACTTTACAGCCCAAAACACCAGAAAAGATGGTCAATTTTGACTTTAGGTCACTCTAACACCCGTCACTCGACTCTGTGCTCTCAGATATAATCTAAACATCTGTCATTTCAGTAACAGTATCAGGGCTGCACAGTGATGTGTAGAATGACTCGCTTGCTAACTATGATATTATTAGTTTAGCCAAAACTTTACAGCCCCAAACACCAGATAGATGGTCAGTTTTGACTTTAGGTCACTCTAACACCCGTCACTCGACTCTGTGCTCTTGGATATCATCTAAATGGCTGTCATTTCAGTAACAGTATCAGGCCTGTGCAGTGGTGTGTAGCATGACTCGCTTGCTAACTATGCTACTGTGAGTTTAGCCAAAACTTTACACCCCCAAACAACAAAGAACATGGTCAATTATGGCTTTTGGTCACTTTAACACCGGTCACGTGACTCTGTGCTCTTGGATATAATCTAAACGGCTGTCATTTTAGTATTAGTATCAGGCCTGTGCAACAGTTTGTAGCATGACTCACTTGCTAACTATGCTACTGTGAGTTTAGCCAAAACTTTACAGCATCAAACACCAGAAAAGATGGTCAATTTTGACTTTAGGTCACTCTAACACCGGTCAATCGACTCTGTGCTCTCAGATATAATCTAAACATCTGTCATTTCAGTAACAGTATCAGGGCTGCACAGTGGTGTGTAGAATGACTCGCTTGCTAACTATGATATTATTAGTTTTGCCAAAACTTTACAGCCCCAAACACCAAAGAACATGGTCAATTATGGCTTTTGGTCACTCTAACACCGGTCAATTGACTCTGTGCTCTCAGATATAATCTAAACATCTGTCATTTCAGTAACAGTATCAGGGCTGCACAGTGGTGTGTAGCATGACTCGCTTGCTAACTATGCTACTGTAAGTTTAGCCAAAACTTTACAGCATCAAACACTGTCTCCTGCTGGCTAAGCTAATGTTAATATATATATAAAAATATATAAATATGAATAGAAATGATGGGCTCATGTAACTACTGAGTTTTTTTTTTTTTTTGTAATACTATCTCGGTCTGCCTTCACTGGAATATATACAGTACAACAGTTAACAGGATAATACATAAAACTGGATAACTTTATATTTTTTATATTTGACATTTTACTGACTATCAAATCAGATGTGGTTCATATACCTAAAAGTGTGGCCACATCAAACATTATAGCACAACTTATAATCTAATTCTTTTCCAATATGTTAGAATTCTATACTAGAATAAAGAAAAATATGCAAACATATATATCTAAATGTATATATACATTTAGATTGATTTGTCACTTTTACAAGGATGTGTTAACTTATTTTTAGAAAATCATCCAAACATTTTAACCACAGGTGTTAAAGCCTTTCTATATCGTCGCTGTCCAATAAAAAACAAGTATCTCGAAAATGGCAACTTTACAGGAGAACAACGTTCTGAACTTTCAATGGAAGTCAATGGAACCAGACATTTTTCTAGGGTATTTTGGAGCATTTCTTTTGGTCCATTCATCATGAAATTCTACACAATGTAAACGACAGCTGTCGTATTCAAATTATGTGCAAAAATTAAAATCAATTTTCCATTTTTATTTTTCTACATCATTTGAACACAACCGTTGTCCTTTACATTCTGTGAGAGCTTCATGGACCACTAGAAATGCTTCAAAATACCTTGGAAAAATGTCTGGTTCCATTGACTTACACTGAAAGTTAAGAACTTTTTGGCCTCTACTATAAAGTTGCCGTTTTTAGGATTTTTCTTTGAACAGCGATGATATGAGTGTGTTTATATGCTATGTGTGTATTTGAACACTGTAACTGCTGCGACATTTCTTTTTGTCTTGCAATATTTTCACAAAAGCCCTTTTGGAAACATATAAAATAACGAGAAACTCTAAATTCTCTGGCTCGTCTTCCTCAAGATCATGCTTTCTGAATAACTGTGGTAATGTTTTCCCTTCAGTGCGTCTGCATTGTGAATTTTTATGGTGTTTGCGCAAGTTGTTTTCACATTTTGTCCCAAAACGCATCTCAAAAACACACCCTTCATCATTACACCAGCAAAGCACACCCATTAGAGATATTGCAGTATCTTCTAATATGAAATTCAGGTAATATTTCCTTAAATTACCCTCAAAGCGAAGCAAAGCCCAGGTAGATTCAGCAGCATACAATCGCGTTCCAATTGATAACACAATATAAAATGCAATTATAATAAAAATAGCCCAGTCAAATGATACCCAGTGGAGGTTAAAGGCTGGACTATTTATGTACTCATGCAATTTTGTATTGTGTACTGATTAAAATCAGGCAATAATCCCATTATACCTTTACACAGCCCCTCCTAGACTTATATCTCCTTGTCTGCATCACCGTACCTGGAACATAACCCTGTTATATCACATCAAACCCACAACTCCATTACAAACATGATCCAAACCTGCTGTCATTTCACTCTCCAAAGGAAAACATGAGCAATAACACACGGCGTACCATGAACGATTGCAAACGAAAGCCAGGAGACGACAAAACGAGCAGAGCTTCGGGAACGCACCTTCTCCAGCTTCTCGAAGTGCTCCCGCAGGAACTTCATAGGACGCTCGGGCTTGGCGATGCACAGATTCACGATGCACTCCTTCAGGATCTGCTGGATGTTGTGTTTCTGCACGAAAACCTCGCAGCCCTTCAGACTCTCATCTTCTTCCAGATTGGAGGAGTTGGAGGAGGTGGCCATCTTATCTCCTATCGTTGCTGCAGGGTGCTAGGGTTGGGGTGGAGGGGTATGAGGAGGGGGTAGTGAGGGAAAACATTTCAGCGCTGGGTTGTTTGCACCAGAATACAGTCACATAGATGACATCTGCAGATGCTTGTTCTCAAGGGGGTTCCTGTGTGTACATTTCTTTTTTTTTTCCATGGAAACTTCTATGGAGGCTTCCAGTGATGCTAATGAAGGATTTTTGGGGTCTATCTGCTATAGCCTGTCATCTGTGATGCTTGCGAAACACCTACAGACCTTCACCACAATTATTATGAAGACCAGCCTCACGTCCTCTGGCTATATGTGTGTAGGGCATCATTTCACTTCCGCCATCGATTCTCATAAAACATGCAGAGCACTGGCGATTTAAGGCTCGGTGCTGACCACTGCTATCCCTCACATGAACGAAACTGACCACAGCTGCCCATCAGGCACATCATACGGAAATCACCTGTTTACTGTGCGTTAGCTGTCAATCCGCTCACCTTCCCACTGATAACGCGGGCTACGTAAACATCGCTCAGCTCAAAACATCACGAGTCACTATTTCTACACGTTATTAATAAGCAATCATCGTAACCCTTACCGTTGTTTACGAGAGAGATGCTGTGGAGCTCTAGTTTGCTGGAGATGATGGTGGACGGTGGATGTTGGAGGCTGCTGCTGTTGATTAGCGACGTCCGACTCGTTCTACTGAACCGGTTCTCACCACGAAGCCGATTTGAACCGATTCAACCGAGTCCTTTATGTTTTATTACCACTTAATATATCACAACTCAGTCAGATAATATACCATACCTCCGTCATATCTGTATTACATATGAATGAGATGAGAACAACAAAAAACAGTTGACTTAAACAGCCACAGTGCGGCGTTTGATTCAGTGAGTCGACTCCGCAAGCCTGATTCAAACTGCTGCTGCGTCGATTCCAGTGACGTCAATAGGTCTCCGTGCTCGACCTCAGAGCTGCTTTCGAAACAAACATCAGTAGCGATCACCGCAGACACAGACACTGATTCAGTGAAACTATAAAACTGGCCTTATAGTCTGTGTATGTTATATGTGTATGTGTATGTAGATGGATGGATCTGGTTTTGCAGATATAATTTTAGGCTTGTGTTTACTTTTTATACCGCCCCTCCAATAACTGAGAGTCTCTTTGCGTCACACTGCACTTTTACGCACACTCTCAAATACCAGGACTAGATAACAGCGCGGAGCTCTGTGCACTCTGCTGCTGGCCTACGTGGTCTGGACCAGAAAGGGGCACCTAACAAGTCATACTGCAGTGGATGCAGCTCGTTGTGGTGTGTGACAAACTTTGGCAGCATGCAAATTTAGTCTATGAATTAATGCATACACACTATTTCTGATCCTACAGAGCCCATATATTGACATGGTGATTATTTTCTTTGGCCAATAATTAATACATTAGGGCTTTGTTCTAAAAAGAATCCACAATTTCATATACTTAGGACACACATTACAACATTAAGGCCAACATTTATTATACTGGATCAACAAATTACTATACAGAGGCCACAGGTTACTTGAGGCCACACATTACTACATTGAGGCCTCAAATGACAACATTCAGGTCACCTATAGGCCAATAATACACACACAAGGCTACAAATTTGGATAATGAATCCACAATTCACCAGAATAAAGCAACAAATTCCTATATTTGTGCCATAAATTAATATATTGAGGCCATAATTGTCTATATAGAGGCCACAGTTTAATTGAGGCCACATTTTGCCACAAATTACAATATAAAGGCCATAAATTACTATATTAGGGTGACCCATTCATTTACTGAGGCCACAAATTCATATACTGAAAACATAATGTACCATATTGAAGCAACAGATTCCTATGTTGGGGCCATAAATTAATATATTGAGGCCACAATTTACTATATAGATGCCACAAATTACGATATTAAGTCTATTCATAATACCAAGGCCACCCATTAATATACCAAGGTCACAAATAAATCTACAGAAACCCACAGTTGACTACATTAAGGCCACTCATTACTATATTGAGGCCACAATTTACTATATATTAAGGCACCAAATTAATATAACTGAATACACAATTTACTATACCAAGGCCACTACTTACTATATTGAGGTAACAAAATAATATACCGTAGTCACAATTTGTTGTAGTGAGGCTACAAATGACTAAACTGAGCCCACAATTTAGTACTTTAAGGCAGTTAGGGAACACACAAGGCCACAAATGCATATACTGAATTCACAATTCACTATATTAAAGCAACAAATTAATATATTGAGGCCACAATTCACTATATAGAGGCCACAGTTTACTTGAGGCCACATATTACTACATTAAGGCCACAATTTACTACATTTAAAACACAAATTATAATATAAAGGCCATTAATTACAATATTAAGATGACCCTTTCAATTACTGAGGCCACATGTTCATATACTGAAAACACAATCTACTATATTGTGTCTACAATTTACTATACTGAAGCAACATATTACTATGTTGGGGCCATAAATGAATATATTGAGGCCACAGTTTACTATATAGATGCCACAAATTACGATATTAAGTCTATTCATAATACCAAGACCACCCATTAATATACCAAGGCCACAAATAAATATACTGAAATCACAATTTACTACGTTAAGGCCACTCATTACTATATTGAGGCCACAATTTACTAAATATTAAGGCACCAAATTAATATAACTGAATACACAATTTACTATACCAAGGCCACTACTTACTATATTGAGGTAACAACATAATGTACCATAGTCACAATTTGTTGTAGTGAGGCTACAAATGACTAAACTGAGCCCACAATTTAGTACTTTAAGGCAGTTAGGGAACCGATCCATCGCCTTGTGACTGGAAGGTCGCCGGCTTGAACCTCTGGACCAACAGGGCACTGTGGATAGGCACTACGGATAGGGCTGCCCACCACTAGTGTGTGTATGTGTGGGTCTTTCATGTGGGGGTCAAATTCCACTGTGTGCAAAACACAAGTGGCTAATAATTCTAAATTTAATTAATTAATTACTATTTTGAGGCTACAAATGCAGTGGTAAGTCTGAAACAACCCCCCCCCCCCACCCCCAACCCTTGTGTTAAAACATATTTAAATCACGAATGTATTATAAAATAATGTATATCTAACTATTTGATATAATAACTTTTTGAAAGGGAGTTTTAGAGGCATTAAACTCTTGAGGCGTTTGGTTCCATTCACTACCACTGTGAACCATTTTGACTCAGTAAGTTACTCCAGAACGGAGCATTTCACATGAAATACATTTAAATGTCCTCCTTTACATGTAACTCCTTAAATTAATCACGTATTTGAACAGTATATGTGTTATTCAGTGGGAGTAGCAGCATGTTAGCTTAGCATAGCATAGTACAGTCAGTGTAAGGGAGTAGCGGGTTTGGCCGGAAAGCGATGTGTTTTGTCGTAACGCTACGCCGATCGTTGTCATAGCGACCAGGGACTCTCCAGCACGTGTGTGTAGAGATGGCGGCCGAGGAGGACCGTGCTCCTGCTGCTGGGGTTCTGAGATCTTTAGCTCGCCACCTGAATTGTCTAAACGAGGACAACAAGAGCGCCAGAAAGCGAGCTTTGGACTCGATCAGGACCGAAACCGTCGCTAATAAAGCGCTGCCGAGCTCCGAGCTGCAGCAGGTGTTCGCAGGTGTGCTGAAGTCGCTGCTGAGGTGTCTGTCAGATCCCGGGGAGAGATGCAGAGAAGCCGCAGCGCAGATGATCGCAGACTTCATGAGGTGTGTTCCAGAACCAGAAGAAGCTCTGCCGTATCTGATGCCCTGCTTGGCTCAGCGACTGGGCGGCAAGGAGATCCTAGAACCGGCGGAGGAGCTGAGGCTCTCCATGGTGGAGCTCGTGTCTCTCACCGTGGAGCTTTGCGGGAGGAAGCTCGCTCCGTACCTGGACGACGTGGTCAGAATCCTTCAGAAAACTATAACCGACCCGTTTCCTGACGTTAAAAGGGAGAGCTGTAGATGTGCGATCGCTTTCGCTCGCTGTGTACCAGGTAGGTAACGCTGGGGGTGCTAACAGATAGCATACAGTGAGTTAGCTTTAAGCTAACGCGCAGACAGGAAGCTAACTGTCTAAATAGTGAATCTACTGATGTGACAGTTTATGAACGAAGTTACAGAAACACGTCTGATTCTGTAAGATCCGATCCGACTGATTAGATTCAGTTGATCTTTAAGTTGAGCTAATTGAGGTAGCTGTGAGCTAACTAGCTAATTCAGTGGAAGCCGGACGTTTGTTGTTGTGGTATGCGGTGCTGGTTGCTATGGTGTCAGCCATCAGTGATGAGTAGTTTGATTAAACTCTGATATATTTTGCTACAGTATCTCATAATAATGACTTAGTATCTCATAATAATGACTTAGTGTCTTAAAATATGACTGACTTATATCAAAGTAATGGCTCTTTCTCGAAATAATGACTTAGTATCTCAAAATAACGACTTAGTATCTCAAAATAATGACTTAGTATCTCAAAATATGACTGACTTATATCAAAGTAATGGCACTTTCTTGAAATAATGACTTAGTATCTCAAAATAATGACTTAGTATCTCAAAATAATGAGTTAGTATCTTAAAATATGACTGACTTATATCAAAGTAATGGCTCTTTCTCGAAATAATGACTTAGTATCTCAAAATAATGACTTAGTATCTCAAAATAATGAGTTAGTATCTTAAAATATGACTGACTTATATCAAAGTAATGGCTCTTTCTCGAAATAATGACTTAGTATCTCAAAATAACGACTTAGTATCTCAAAATAATGACTTAGTATCTCAAAATATGACTGACTTATATCAAAGTAATGGCACTTTCTTGAAATAATGACTTAGTATCTCAAAATAATGACTTAGTATCTCAAAATATGACTGACTTATATCAAAGTAATGGCACTTTATTGAAATAATGACTTAGTATCTCAAAATAATGACTTAGTATCTTAAAATATGACTGACTTATATCAAAGTAATGACACTTTCTCGAAATAATGACTTAGTATCTCAAAATAATGACTTAGTATCTCAAAATATGACTGACTTATGTCAAAGTAACGGCACCTTCTTGAAATAATGACTTAGTATCTCAAAATAATGACTTAGTATCACAAAATAATGACTTAGTATCTCAAAATATGACTGACTTATGTCAAAGTAATGGCACTTTCTTGAAATAATGACTTAGTATCTCGAAATAATTACTTATTATTTTAAAATATGACTGACTTATGTCAAAGTAATGGCACTTTCTTGAAATAATGACTTAGTATCTCGAAATAATTACTTATTATTTTAAAATATGACTGACTTATATCAAAGTAATGGCACTTTCTCGTAATAATGTCTTAGTATCTCAAAATAATGACTTAGTATCTTAAAATATGACTGACTTATATCAAAGTAATGGCACTTTCTTGAAATAATGACTTAGTATCTCGAAATAATTGCTTATTATCTTAAAATATGACTGACTTATATCAAAGTAATGGCACTTTCTCGAAATAATGACTTAGTATCTCAAAATAATGACTTAGTATCTCAAAATAATGATTTAGTATCTTAAAATATGACTGACTTATATCAAAGAATTGGCTCTTTCTCGAAATAATGACTTAGTATCTCAAAATAACGACTTAGTATCTCAAAATAATGACTTAGTATCTTAAAATATGACTGACTTATATCAAAGTAATGGCTCTTTCTCGAAATAATGACTTAGTATCTCAAAATAATGACTTAGTATCTCAAAATAATGACTTAGTATCTTAAAATATGACTGACTTATATCAAAGAATTGGCTCTTTCTCGAAATAATGACTTAGTATCTCAAAATAATGACTTAGTATCTCAAAATATGACTGACTTATATCAAAGTAATGGCACTTTCTTGAAATAATGACTTAGTATCTCAAAATAATGACTTAGTATCTTAAAATATGACTGACTTATATCAAAGTAATGACACTTTCTCGAAATAATGACTTAGTATCTCAAAATAATGACTTAGTATCTCAAAATATGACTGACTTATGTCAAAGTAACGGCACCTTCTTGAAATAATGACTTAGTATCTCAAAATAATGACTTAGTATCTCAAAATATGACTGACTTATATCAAAGTAATGGCACTTTCTTGAAATAATGACTTAGTATCTCGAAATAATTGCTTATTATCTTAAAATATGACTGACTTATATCAAAGTAATAGCACTTTCTCGAAATGATGACTTAGTATCTCAAAATAATGACTTAGTATCTCAAAATATGACTGACTTATGTCAAAGTAATGGCACTTTCTTGAAATAATGACTTAGTATCTCGAAATAATTACTTATTATTTTAAAATATGACTGACTTATGTCAAAGTAATGGCACTTTCTTGAAATAATGACTTAGTATCTCATAATAATGACTTAGTGTCTTAAAATATGACTGACTTATATCAAAGTAATGGCTCTTTCTCGAAATAATGACTTAGTATCTCAAAATAACGACTTAGTATCTCAAAATAATGACTTAGTATCTCAAAATATGACTGACTTATATCAAAGTAATGGCACTTTCTTGAAATAATGACTTAGTATCTCAAAATAATGACTTAGTATCTCAAAATAATGAGTTAGTATCTTAAAATATGACTGACTTATATCAAAGTAATGGCTCTTTCTCGAAATAATGACTTAGTATCTCAAAATAATGACTTAGTATCTCAAAATAATGAGTTAGTATCTTAAAATATGACTGACTTATATCAAAGTAATGGCTCTTTCTCGAAATAATGACTTAGTATCTCAAAATAACGACTTAGTATCTCAAAATAATGACTTAGTATCTCAAAATATGACTGACTTATATCAAAGTAATGGCACTTTCTTGAAATAATGACTTAGTATCTCAAAATAATGACTTAGTATCTCAAAATATGACTGACTTATATCAAAGTAATGGCACTTTATTGAAATAATGACTTAGTATCTCAAAATAATGACTTAGTATCTTAAAATATGACTGACTTATATCAAAGTAATGACACTTTCTCGAAATAATGACTTAGTATCTCAAAATAATGACTTAGTATCTCAAAATATGACTGACTTATGTCAAAGTAACGGCACCTTCTTGAAATAATGACTTAGTATCTCAAAATAATGACTTAGTATCACAAAATAATGACTTAGTATCTCAAAATATGACTGACTTATGTCAAAGTAATGGCACTTTCTTGAAATAATGACTTAGTATCTCGAAATAATTACTTATTATTTTAAAATATGACTGACTTATGTCAAAGTAATGGCACTTTCTTGAAATAATGACTTAGTATCTCGAAATAATTACTTATTATTTTAAAATATGACTGACTTATATCAAAGTAATGGCACTTTCTCGTAATAATGTCTTAGTATCTCAAAATAATGACTTAGTATCTTAAAATATGACTGACTTATATCAAAGTAATGGCACTTTCTTGAAATAATGACTTAGTATCTCGAAATAATTGCTTATTATCTTAAAATATGACTGACTTATATCAAAGTAATGGCACTTTCTCGAAATAATGACTTAGTATCTCAAAATAATGACTTAGTATCTCAAAATAATGATTTAGTATCTTAAAATATGACTGACTTATATCAAAGAATTGGCTCTTTCTCGAAATAATGACTTAGTATCTCAAAATAACGACTTAGTATCTCAAAATAATGACTTAGTATCTTAAAATATGACTGACTTATATCAAAGTAATGGCTCTTTCTCGAAATAATGACTTAGTATCTCAAAATAATGACTTAGTATCTCAAAATAATGACTTAGTATCTTAAAATATGACTGACTTATATCAAAGAATTGGCTCTTTCTCGAAATAATGACTTAGTATCTCAAAATAATGACTTAGTATCTCAAAATATGACTGACTTATATCAAAGTAATGGCACTTTCTTGAAATAATGACTTAGTATCTCAAAATAATGACTTAGTATCTTAAAATATGACTGACTTATATCAAAGTAATGACACTTTCTCGAAATAATGACTTAGTATCTCAAAATAATGACTTAGTATCTCAAAATATGACTGACTTATGTCAAAGTAACGGCACCTTCTTGAAATAATGACTTAGTATCTCAAAATAATGACTTAGTATCTCAAAATATGACTGACTTATATCAAAGTAATGGCACTTTCTTGAAATAATGACTTAGTATCTCGAAATAATTGCTTATTATCTTAAAATATGACTGACTTATATCAAAGTAATAGCACTTTCTCGAAATGATGACTTAGTATCTCAAAATAATGACTTAGTATCTCAAAATATGACTGACTTATGTCAAAGTAATGGCACTTTCTTGAAATAATGACTTAGTATCTCGAAATAATTACTTATTATTTTAAAATATGACTGACTTATGTCAAAGTAATGGCACTTTCTTGAAATAATGACTTAGTATCTCAAAATAATGACTTATTATTTTAAAATATGACTGACTTATATCAAAGTAATGGCACTTTCTCGTAATAATGTCTTAGTATCTCAAAATAATGACTTAGTATCTTAAAATATGACTGACTTATGTCAAAGTAATGGCACCTTCTTGAAATAATGACTTAGTATCTCGAAATAATTGCTTATTATCTTAAAATATGACTGACTTATATCAAAGTAATGGCACTTTCTTAAAATAACGACTTAGTATCTCGAAATAATGACTTAGTATCTCAAAATATGACTGACTTATATCAAAGTAATGGCACTTTCTTGAAATAATGTCTTAGTATCTCGAAATAATGACTTCGTATCTCAAAATATGACTGACATATCAAAGTAATGGCACTTTCTCAAAATAATACCTTAGTATTTCCAAATAACAACTTATTAACTCAAAACATGACTTGCTGACTTATATTGACATTTTCTTGATATAATGCCTTAGTATTTCGAAATAATGACTTAGTATCTCAAAATGGCTTAATATTTAAAAAATAATGACTTAATATCTCAAAAATGACTTAGTATTTCAAAAATAATGACTTGGTATCTCAAAATAACTACTTAGTATCGCAAAAATGACTTAGTATCTCAAAAAAGGCTTAGTATTTTAAAAATAATGACTTAGTATCTCGAAATAATTGCTTATTATCTTAAAATATGACTGACTTATATCAAAGTAATGGCACTTTCTTGAAATAATGACTTAGTATCTCGAAATAATTACTTATTATTTTAAAATATGACTGACTTATGTCAAAGTAATGGCACTTTCTTGAAATAATGACTTAGTATCTCGAAATAATTACTTATTATTTTAAAATATGACTGACTTATATCAAAGTAATGGCACTTTCTCGTAATAATGTCTTAGTATCTCAAAATAATGACTTAGTATCTTAAAATATGACTGACTTATATCAAAGTAATGGCACTTTCTTGAAATAATGACTTAGTATCTCGAAATAATTGCTTATTATCTTAAAATATGACTGACTTATATCAAAGTAATGGCACTTTCTCGAAATAATGACTTAGTATCTCAAAATAATGACTTAGTATCTCAAAATATGACTGACTTATGTCAAAGTAATGGCACTTTCTTGAAATAATGACTTAGTATCTCGAAATAATTACTTAT
This sequence comes from Megaleporinus macrocephalus, assembly GCA_021613375.1. Taxonomy (NCBI): domain Eukaryota; kingdom Metazoa; phylum Chordata; class Actinopteri; order Characiformes; family Anostomidae; genus Megaleporinus; species Megaleporinus macrocephalus. Next base: position 37,272,800 of record CM038719.1, on the reverse strand, counting down.
TATTTTAAAATATGACTGACTTATATCAAAGTAATGGCACTTTCTTGAAATAATGACTTAGTATCTCGAAATAATTACTTATTATTTTAAAATATGACTGACTTATATCAAAGTAATGGCACTTTCTCGTAATAATGTCTTAGTATCTCAAAATAATGACTTAGTATCTTAAAATATGACTGACTTATGTCAAAGTAATGGCACCTTCTTGAAATAATGACTTAGTATCTCGAAATAATTGCTTATTATCTTAAAATATGACTGACTTATATCAAAGTAATGACACTTTCTTAAAATAACGACTTAGTATCTTGAAATAATGACTTAGTATCTCAAAATATGACTGACTTATATCAAAGTAATGGCACTTTCTTGAAATAATGTCTTAGTATCTCGAAATAATGACTTCGTATCTCAAAATATGACTGACTTATGTCAAAGTAATGGCACTTTCTTGAAATAATGACTTAGTATCTCGAAATAATTACTTATTATTTTAAAATATGACTGACTTATGTCAAAGTAATGGCACTTTCTTGAAATAATGACTTAGTATCTCAAAATAATGACTTATTATTTTAAAATATGACTGACTTATATCAAAGTAATGGCACTTTCTCGTAATAATGTCTTAGTATCTCAAAATAATGACTTAGTATCTTAAAATATGACTGACTTATGTCAAAGTAATGGCACCTTCTTGAAATAATGACTTAGTATCTCGAAATAATTGCTTATTATCTTAAAATATGACTGACTTATATCAAAGTAATGGCACTTTCTTAAAATAACGACTTAGTATCTCGAAATAATGACTTAGTATCTCAAAATATGACTGACTTATATCAAAGTAATGGCACTTTCTTGAAATAATGTCTTAGTATCTCGAAATAATGACTTCGTATCTCAAAATATGACTGACATATCAAAGTAATGGCACTTTCTCAAAATAATACCTTAGTATTTCCAAATAACAACTTATTAACTCAAAACATGACTTGCTGACTTATATTGACATTTTCTTGATATAATGCCTTAGTATTTCGAAATAATGACTTAGTATCTCAAAATGGCTTAATATTTAAAAAATAATGACTTAATATCTCAAAAATGACTTAGTATTTCAAAAATAATGACTTGGTATCTCAAAATAACTACTTAGTATCGCAAAAATGACTTAGTATCTCAAAAAAGGCTTAGTATTTTAAAAATAATGACTTAGTATCTCGAAATAATTGCTTATTATCTTAAAATATGACTGACTTATATCAAAGTAATGGCACTTTCTTGAAATAATGACTTAGTATCTCGAAATAATTACTTATTATTTTAAAATATGACTGACTTATGTCAAAGTAATGGCACTTTCTTGAAATAATGACTTAGTATCTCGAAATAATTACTTATTATTTTAAAATATGACTGACTTATATCAAAGTAATGGCACTTTCTCGTAATAATGTCTTAGTATCTCAAAATAATGACTTAGTATCTTAAAATATGACTGACTTATATCAAAGTAATGGCACTTTCTTGAAATAATGACTTAGTATCTCGAAATAATTGCTTATTATCTTAAAATATGACTGACTTATATCAAAGTAATGGCACTTTCTCGAAATAATGACTTAGTATCTCAAAATAATGACTTAGTATCTCAAAATATGACTGACTTATGTCAAAGTAATGGCACTTTCTTGAAATAATGACTTAGTATCTCGAAATAATTACTTATTATTTTAAAATATGACTGACTTATATCAAAGTAATGGCACTTTCTCGTAATAATGTCTTAGTATCTCAAAATAATGACTTAGTATCTTAAAATATGACTGACTTATGTCAAAGTAATGGCACCTTCTTGAAATAATGACTTAGTATCTCGAAATAATTGCTTATTATCTTAAAATATGACTGACTTATATCAAAGTAATGACACTTTCTTAAAATAACGACTTAGTATCTTGAAATAATGACTTAGTATCTCAAAATATGACTGACTTATATCAAAGTAATGGCACTTTCTTGAAATAATGTCTTAGTATCTCGAAATAATGACTTCGTATCTCAAAATATGACTGACATATCAAAGTAATGGCACTTTCTCAAAATAATACCTTAGTATTTCCAAATAACAACTTATTAACTCAAAACATGACTTGCTGACTTATATTGACATTTTCTTGATATAATGCCTTAGTATTTCGAAATAATGACTTAGTATCTCAAAATGGCTTAATATTTAAAAAATAATGACTTAATATCTCAAAAATGACTTAGTATTTAAAAAATAATGACTTGGTATCTCAAAATAACTACTTAGTATCTCAAAAATGACTTAGTATCTCAAAAAAGGCTTAGTATTTTAAAAATAATGACTTAGTATCTCGAAATAATTGCTTATTATCTTAAAATATGTCTGACTTATATCAAAGTAATGGCACTTTCTTGAAATAATGACTTAGTATCTCGAAATAATTACTTATTATTTTAAAATATGACTGACTTATGTCAAAGTAATGGCACTTTCTTGAAATAATGACTTAGTATCTCGAAATAATTACTTATTATTTTAAAATATGACTGACTTATATCAAAGTAATGGCACTTTCTCGTAATAATGTCTTAGTATCTCAAAATAATGACTTAGTATCTTAAAATATGACTGACTTATATCAAAGTAATGGCACTTTCTTGAAATAATGACTTAGTATCTCGAAATAATTGCTTATTATCTTAAAATATGACTGACTTATATCAAAGTAATGGCACTTTCTCGAAATAATGACTTAGTATCTCAAAATAATGACTTAGTATCTCAAAATATGACTGACTTATATCAAAGTAATGGCACTTTCTTGAAATAATGACTTAGTATCTCGAAATAATTACTTATTATTTTAAAATATGACTGACTTATGTCAAAGTAATGGCACTTTCTTGAAATAATGACTTAGTATCTCGAAATAATTACTTATTATTTTAAAATATGACTGACTTATATCAAAGTAATGGCACTTTCTCGTAATAATGTCTTAGTATCTCAAAATAATGACTTAGTATCTTAAAATATGACTGACTTATGTCAAAGTAATGGCACCTTCTTGAAATAATGACTTAGTATCTCGAAATAATGACTTCGTATCTCAAAATATGACTGACATATCAAAGTAATGGCACTTTCTCAAAATAATACCTTAGTATTTCCAAATAACAACTTATTAACTCAAAACATGACTTGCTGACTTATATTGACATTTTCTTGATATAATGCCTTAGTATTTCGAAATAATGACTTAGTATCTCAAAATGGCTTAATATTTAAAAAATAATGACTTAATATCTCAAAAATGACTTAGTATTTCAAAAATAATGACTTGGTATCTCAAAATAACTACTTAGTATCTCAAAAATGACTTAGTATCTCAAAAAAGGCTTAGTATTTTAAAAATAATGACTTAGTATCTCAAAAATGACTTAGTATTTAAAAATAAAGACTTAGTATCTCAAAACATGACTTGCTGACTTATATCAAAATAATCACACTTTCTTGATATAATGCCTTAGTATCTCAAAAAATGACTTAGTATCTCAAAAATGGCTTAGTATTTTAAAAAGAATGACTTAGTATCTCAAAATAATGACTTAATATCTCAAAAATGGCATAGTATTTCAAAAATTAATGACTTAGTATCTCAAAACATGACTTGCTGACTTACTAAAACTGACTTACTAAAATATCTTATAACTTATAATGACACTTTCTCAAAGCAATGCTAAAATAGTGGCAGTTTTTCATTGTGACTTAGTATCTTGAAATAATGACTTTGTTTCTCAAAAGAAAGTCTCATAATAAAGACTTAGTATCGTAAAATAATGACTGAATATCTCAAAATGTGACTTAATAACTTATATCTTATAACTTATAATGGCATTTTCTCAAAATAATGACACTCTTGAAATAATGACTTAATATCTTAAAATAATGACTTAGTATCTCAAAACATGACCTGCTGACTTATATCAAAATAATGACACTTTCTTGATATAATGCCTTAGTATCTCAAAATAATGATACATACAATACATACAATAACATAGGAAATTAATATGGGCCAAGTTTAACCCATGTTGTGCATTAGAAGAAGTTTGCTTAGCTTCTGCATCAAAGGGTTAACATAAAGATTAAACTCTGTGTGTCTTTTCAGATCATTTCCACATGCAGGCCGAGAGTCTGGTGAAGCCCCTCATGCAGACTCTGTCTCACCAGCACTCCCGCGTGCGAGTGGCTGCCACAGAGGCGACCGGCACTGTCATTCAGTTCAGCACGGGGAAGAATGTGGACGATGTGCTGTCTCACCTGGCCCAGAGACTCTTCGACGACTCTCCACAGGTTAGATCGCCCTCCGTCTCTCATACACAGCCTTGTATGTTCTGTATTCCCTGCTGCAGGGCATTCCAGACCCCCGATCCCAACCAACCACACCCGATCAAACTCAGCTGAAGTCCTGACAGATGGCAAACAGTATGCTTAATCATTTTAATAGCCTTTATTGGTTCAGTGCATGTGTGACGGCAGGGTTTTAGGGGTCTGATGAATGTATGTTCTGCATATCTGTAATACACTGTTGAATATGATGTGGAGTTAGTGCTCAAACCAAAACCAGCACCACTGCAGTCCACCTACAGGCCAGTAACCTAGACCAGTGTTGTGCAGATACGGTGTAAAGCAAAGAAACTCTACTCGTCAAATGTATTGCAATTAAACTTAAAACAACCAAAGTTATGAATTTGGTAGCAGCCAATTAGCTCCTCACAAACTGCTTTTTCAGATGAAAGAAGGATGAAAGAGACTAACAGGCTAACAAATCTAATATTTATCTGTTAAGAAAGATTGTCTTGCTTGGAAAAGTTCAAGCCCTAGGGTCCCAACCATCTCCACTGTACTGTTATTGGCCATTTAGCAGATGACTTTGTTGCGATTAGAGCTGCCAACTACCACACTTTAACCAGAAGACTCCTTCTGTTCAGTCCAATCTCCTGCCAAACTTGTATTTCTCCCACAATACAGTCTGATTTCTCACCAAACTTGTATTTTCTCCCTCAATTCAGCCCAATCTATCAACAAATTTATATTTTTCCTGCAATTCAGTCCAATCCCCTGCCAAATGTATATTCTCTCACACAATTCAATACGATCTGCCGCCAAACTTGCTTTTTCTCCTGCAATTCAGTCTAATCTTCCACCAAACTTGGATGTTCTCCCTCAATTCAGCCTGATCTATCAGCAAACTTATATTTTCTCCTGCCAAACTTCAATTTTCTCCCATAATTTAGCCCAATCTAGTGGCAAATTTGTTTTTTCTCCTGCAATTCAGTCTAATCTTCCACAAAACTTGTATTTTCTCATGCAATTCAGTCTAATCTTCCACCAAACTTGTATTATCTCCTGCAATTCAGTCCAATCTCCTGCCAAGTGTATATTTTCTCATGCTTTCAGTCCGATCTCCTGCCAAATTTATATTTTCTGATGCAATTCACTCTGATCTCTCACCAAACTTGTATTTTCTCATGCAATTCAGTCCGATCTCCTGCCAAACTTATATTTTCTACCAGCTGCTTTGCTAACAACAGTAATCTAAACAGAATCCAAATGGGCTTCCTGTCAGTTTCTCATAATACAAATAAAAAACTGACCACCGCAACCTATTAACCACACTTTTAACAGTGACCGCTAACAATCAGCCGATCATTTAATCAGATTTGGGAGGCGAGTGAAGAATTGCAAATCTGTCTTGGCTCAAGGTGACGGTCTGCAGTTGTGGTTGTGCTGGAACTTTTTTGGTGGTGGATCTTTTGCCAATTTTTTCATTTAAAAAAAATTACATTTAAACACATAAGAAGTCCTTTACACTGCGAGAATGAACCAGTAGCAAAGCTCCAAAATACCTGAAATGAATCAAAATACATTTTTGTTGCCTTAACTTACAGTAAAAATGGCTATTTTGCAGATGCTTGTTTTTGCTTTGGGGTGTGACGATATATCTGAAACAATGCTCAGGGTTTCTTTGCTTTGCTTATTTTTTTATTTGCCTACACTGTTGTGAAAGCAACAGATCCCTTAACTGCAGATCTTGTGGTTCTGCAAGTGTCAACCAGTATTTTACAGCCTTCTATATTTTCCTATGATGGTTAGTCTTTAGTGTAATCCTCAAAATTAATACTCCTCGCTGTTCGTCTCTTCTCAGGTAAGGAAAGCTGTGACGGCGGTGGTCGGCGACTGGCTTCTCCACCTGCAGGACAGATACTCTTACTTCCACAAGCTCATCCCACTACTGCTCAGCAGCCTCGGCGACGACATCCCAGAGATAAGGTAACAACCTACACGGTCCATTATCGTGGTGTTCACACAGTCAGGTACAGATAGACGAGCTATAAATGCTGCCATATAGATACACAGTCATCATTTTCTTTACCGAATGTGAAAATGTGAGGTTGGTGTAAATGCTGTTAGGATTAGTGAGAGCTTCATATCAGTCTTATCACCTTAATGAACTTGTAGCAAAGTAAGAGTTCTGGAAAAAGCTGTTCACACATCAACATACCACATGGGCATTGGCGTAGGAACGGGCAATATCAGAAACAGGTAGATTTGTCCCACGCAAAAATGTAAAAACTGTTTAAAAACTTTTATTTTAAAAGCTTGTTTCGGCAGCCTTCGCAATTCACACGCTGTGTTTGTTGTTAGCAACTGGCTCTGGTTGTTAGGTGGTCTTTCACTTTGTTAAGGCTTGTCTTGAGATGTTTGTTCAGAAATATCCTGCAGTCAGCAGCTTCACTGAGCTGAGCTCTCGCCTCGCTGGAGCGTCGGGTCGCTCTCGCCAGCTTTAAGCAAAATATACTGCAATAAAAACAGCTTTAGTATAATGTGTTGTTATGGTAACAGACTAGGAGGGTATGGGTTAGCTAACGTTTATATTAACTTTAGTCAGAAAGCACTCTGAAACATAAAGTAACATTACTCTCTGGTCACGCCCCAAACTGCAGACTGCTACTACACTAAATATGTAAAAAAATAAATATATTAAATAAATTAATTAATTCATTAATTAAAACACACCATCGTTAGAAGTGCTTTCAATAGTGAAGTAAGTAATGTTCCAGAGGGTGCTGTTTGGGACACTGTCTAACATTAGTGTATGTATATGTGTACATAATCCAGATATTGTATGTATATTTTTAAAGTTTTCTGATGACAGTAGCATGTAATGTGGAGTATCTTGTTTAGTTTAGGTTGTAAATTGGTCTGTAATTGGATTTATCTAATAATAATCAGACATACAGATAATATTATTTATTAGTAATTTACTGTAATTCCACAAATGTTGTTCTACGTCACTACACATACAGTGATTTACTACCTTACCTACAGTATGATCAGGTTATAGGTAATATTTAAGGGATAGGGTGGGCTTTGATTCATATTAGCAAATGTGCCCACCCAATGTCAAATCTGTTCCTACACCCTTGCACGTGGGTTTACATTTTGGTGCACCTGGTCATGTAATAATGCCTGTTTGTTTCTTTGTCCTCACCTGAAAGAGACGGATTGGCTGAACTGTCCATGCAATCTTTTAAACCCGACCCTACCAGTCAAAAGTTTGGATACACCTAACTGAATATACACCCATCAGCCAGAACATCCTTATATATACACACACTGTCCACTGTATTAGCTCCACTGACCATACAGGAGCTCCACTTACAGACTGTAGTCCATCTGATTCTATGTATACTAGTTTATTCCCTTTCACTCTGTTCTTCATTTTTAGGACCCTCACAGGACCATTACAGAGCAGGTACTATTAGGAAGGTGGATCATTCTCAGGTGGTGGTGTGTTAGTATATGTTGCGCTGGTATGAGTGGATCAGACACAGTTTGAGGCGCTCACAGATCTCCTGTTTTTTGTAACCTGGTTCTTCAGGGAACCAGAGGTGGTGCTTCTGTGTTGTCTCTCAAAGCAGTGCTACCTCTGTTTTTGATCATGCATATTAAAGGTTCTTGAAGAAACATGATCCGTCTATTGAACTGTTTTTGGATCTTGATTGGTTCCTAATGGAGCTTTTGTTTCGTAGAGAGCTGATCGGAGCCTCAGACTGCAGTTCAGTGCTCAGACGCTGAGAATAAGTGGATGTTCTTGCTGTTCTTCAGGAACGTGGCTGTGGAGCTTTGGAGGCAAGTCGGTGCTCAGTGGGAAAAAGAAAACGAAGACGATCTGAAGGACAAAATGGATTTCCTCCTGTCCCCGCCGCCTCGGTACCCGCCTGGGGGTGAGTTTAACAAATATGAGCTCTTAAGTGCCCCTCACAGTGAGCCTGCCATTGCTCAGGAATCTGAGGGGATTTAAAGCTCAGGAATGTTAGTCCTCCCAAACATGTGATCAACAAACTTCATAGAACACAGCACGCGTTTAGACAATGAATAGTCGTTTAAATAATTAGCTATTTAATTTTCGACTGCATGCAACTGTTGAAGTACAAGCCCGAAGTGGCTAAATTACCTGTATTGCTTACTAGCTGTGTTTGATTAATCGGTAACATTCATTGTATGAAGCAAGGGCGTAGCAGCGGGTTTGACATTGGGGGTGAAACATTTGCTAATATGAATTAAAGCCCACCCTATCCCCTAAATATTACCTATAAGCTGATCATACTGTAGGTAAGGTAGTAACTCACTGTATGTATAGTGACGTAGAACAACATTTGTGGAATTACAGTAAATTATAAATAAATAAACAAAATATAACATTATCTGTACGCCTGATTATTATTAGATAAATCCAATTACATCTAAAGATACTCCACATTACATGGTACTGTTATCAGAAAACTTTTAAACTATACATGCAATGTCTGGATTATATACATATATAACTAACAATATATTTTATTTTATTTGGAGCATAGCGCTGAAATTAAATAATAAATAAATGTATGTTAAGGTTTCCTGACTAGACAAGACTAACATTAATGTTAGGCAGTAAGGCTGTGTCCCAAACAGCACCCCCGGAACATTGCATACTGCACTACTGAAAGCACTTCTAATGATGATGTGCTTTAATTAATTAATTAATAATTTTTTTTTTATTATTATATTTTATTTTATACGTATGTAGTGTAGTAGCAGTCTGCAGTTTGGGGCGTGACCAGAGAGTAATGTAACTTTACGTTTCATAGTGCTTTCTGACTAAAGTTAATATAAACGTTAGCTAACCCAAACCCTCCTAGTCTGTTACCATAACAACGCATTATACTAAAGCCGTTCTAACATACTAACTAGAGATGGACCGATCGGCGTTTTTGAGGCGATTCTGATCGCCGATCACCTTTCACACGATCGGCCGATAGCCAATACCGATCGAGGGCGGGGCTATATGCCACGGCAGGGCTACATGTAGTTATTAGCGCAAGCAAGTCATAAAACATGGTGGAAACTGGTTTATTACCATTTTTAACGAGCTCATGTGAAACAGCATAATATTTTTAAAAAAATTAATAGTAAATAAACAAAGTACATCAAACAAATATCCCCAATATACTGTAATCACTCAATTTAGACCCTTAATTTAAAACAAAAAAAGCGAATTAAATAAATGCAGTAAAAACTGCAGTCATTAATCGCAGACTCTTATTTTAAACAAAAACTGTAATCATTAAATGTAGATCTTGAATTGTTGCTGCTGTTCTGTTCGTACCGGTCAGATCTGGTCTGCACGGTGTTCTGGACGGACGCAACGCAACGCATGCAACGCAAATGAAAACTGTTCTCGCGAGGCGCAGCGCTTAAGTCAGTCTGTGGAAAATGAAAGGGTGTGTGTTTCCACCTAGTGGTTCAGAGAGGAATTGCAAGGACCTGACCGGAGGGGGTTTCAACGAAACGCTAGCTAGAAATACAGAAATTAAGCTCATTTGTTTAAGACCATTGTACGGCTCTCGGGATCGGCTAAATTGGAGAAATATCGGCCGATCACCGATCACATATTTTGATTAAAAATTGTCCGATACCGATACATAGCCGATCAATTTTTCCATCTCTAATAACAACACATTATACTAAAGCTGTTCTAACATACTAACATTATATCCCCCCGGTTCCTACACCAATGGTATGAAGTCATACACTACACTGTTGTAGCTACACAGTTATTACACCAACATTACCCAGAACTGTCAGCACTGCCCTCTTAACAGGTCAGCATTGCCCTCTTAACAGGTCAGCACTGTCTCAATGATACATTTGACTGTTTTCTTTTATTTCAGTTTATATACTCGGAACACCTACTTAACACTCTGCTTGTTACACAAATCTAACAAATGTGACTTATTGTAGTCTTAGGTAATTACGGTCATCACCATAAAATGAGGAACAATGGAAATGTAATAGAAAACAAAAGTCACAATGAAAGGTAGCAATAAATAAATAAATAAGTAATTATAAATCACCATTGAAGGTGGAATGGGAAAGCCAATAGGAAACCAGCCATTGTTGAAACCATTGTTCACAAGGCTCTTCATCCTTGCCTGAACATCTTTGTCAATCTTTGTCCTTCAGATCTTCTCCTCTTTGGCTGTTTCTTAGCCATCTATCCTTCCTGACAATGCATGGAGTCCAGCACGTAGCCCCTCACCTTCCCCCTGTGCTATGCACAAGTACGAACAATTTTTTTTGTTTGCTTGTTTTATGAGTTTTGTATAATAATAATAATAATAATAATAATAATAATAATAATAATAATAATAATAATAATAATAATAACAATAACAATAATAATAATAATAATAATGATAATAATAATAATACCTGCTCTGTGGTGGCCCTGTTGGGGGTCCTGACCATTAGAACACCACAAGAACAGGGTATAAAGTATACAGAGAATCAGATGGACTACAGCCTGTGGGTGTAGAACTACAAAGTGCTCCTATATGGTAAAAACGTGGTGGTGGTTCACTGTAGAGGTGAAATATGAAAACAATAGATTAAGTATGTATTTCTGAAGGAACCAAGCCAGTAAAGTAACTGATGCTTTTCAGTTCCTCGGGAATCAGATATCCCCGCCCTACAGCTCAGTCTCGGAACTAATATTTCTTTTTTTTTTTTTTTTCTTTTTTTTTCATTCCAAGTTAAGTTAAAGTGGGTCAGCTGGAGTTTGCCAGTCTGGCAGACCTCACCCCTTTTTATTAATAACTATCATGAGCAGCTGCAAGATGATTTATTAATGATTGACGCAAGAGCGAGCACACTGGTACCGTTGGGCTGAAATAATTTTGGATGAAAAGACACAGTGAACTTCTGCATTCCTCTCTTCAGCACATTGCAGGCCTGATATCTGCTGCGCGCTGCCCTGCTCAATAACGCTCACCTCATTTGCCTCTATCTCCAGAGAAGATGTTGACAAATATTTTTGACAGTGGTTTTGAAGTCCGGCTGAGCCCGTTGTGAAGGCAGCGCAGCGGCTCGGGCTCTTCAGAAGTAGATTGCAGTGCGTGACCTTCGCTGGGGCAGGTTAAGTGCAAGTTCGGTTCAGCTCAGTGGAGATGGGAACCTTCCCAACCATTGAGAAGGGGCAGGGGGTCAGACTCAGCCCTGGAGAGCCCTGCAGAGTTTGGGGTCAGAGAGTTTACAGTCTGAGGGCGAAGTTTGCGCCATTCTTTTTTTATGTGAGCACTGATGTGCCCACGCACCGTCACCGACCCTGGCTTTTCAGCCTTACGCTGGTAACAGTCTAGCTATGGGGTGTTTAATTAGAGGTCAGTTAGGTCCAGCAAGAGGAGATTACTCAGGCCAAGGTCCGGACCATCATCATTTCTAACTGGTGTTATGATTCAGTACTGTATCCTATATATTTGTGTTACCTAGTATCAGCATCTTATACCATCAGCTACTGAAACACCAACACATCACACATACCGTTCAGTATATTTCAGTATATTTACTGTAACTCAGATTCATAGATTGACATGTTGGTTGTACAGAGCGGTGTTCTCCAAAACTAGGCAAGCAGGTCCACTCCAGAACCGTTCCTGTTAAACACTCAGTTTCACTGTTGACTTCATTCTTTCTGACTCGCTTTAGTCTCCAGCTGCTGCTCCTCGCTTCGTACCTCGCCTCTGTATGTGCGCGCCGCATGCTTCAATCTGCACAGATCTGATTGGCTGAGGAGCCTTCAGTGATCTGACAGCGCACACGATTGGTCTCTGAGTTCACTGCGCCGTAAAGCCCGTATACCGTAAAGACAAGAAAAGCTCCGCTACTTATAATAAACACAGTCAAAATTAAATAATTCTTAATAGTTTATTAATTTGGGTCCGCATTGGACAACGTCTGGGTCTAGAACCAGACCGCGGCCCGCCTATTAGTGACCTCTGCTCTAGCTGGTCCTTTCCTGGCCTGGAGAGCAGAAGGTCCAGATCATTTCCAGAAACAATCCAAAAGACTGACTAAGCAGACCACAGTGTATGTTTCCACCAATCCCAGCGTTATTGGGCCACTACACCACCGGGCTGACCACTACACCACTGTGCCCAACCGAACTGTAATATTATTTCATTCAATTTCAAGCAACGAACAAATCTTTGATTATTTAACGTTAGCTGTCATTAGCCTTCATTATTAAGTACATTCCATGACAGAGGCACATGTACACACTGCTGCAAATAATAGAAGTGTATGTGGGTGTATATATGCATATGTATAGATATGTAAATATGAGTATGTGTGTATGCATGTATCTATATGTATATATATATATATATATATATATATATATATATATATATATATATATATATATATATATATATATATAAATTATTTAATTATAATTAATTATATATATATATATATATTATATATACATTATATAATATATATATGTATATATATATATATATTCCTTTTTTCTTCTTTTTTCTCTTTTGTTTAATTTGTTTGTTTATTTAGTTATTTATTTATCGATTCATATTATTATTATTGTTTATTTATTTTATTTTCTCCTGATTTATTTTCTTTCTTCTTTCTTTTTTCCCCTCTCTCCTCTTTTTCTTCTCCTTTATTGCCTGTCAGGCCTGTCTGAATAAATAAATAAATGAAATAAAAATACAAACATTAACAAGAATAGGCTATAGAAACCTATAGAGCTGTTCTTGTAAAAGCTAATATGTTTGGTACATCAGTGCATTCGGATTACCATTCTGATTGCGAAAATTGCCTGACATGATGGGGTTAAAAAAACAAAAAACAAAACAAAACGTGCATTGGCTGTTGCGCTAGCAAGCCTGCAGGAAATAGTTTAATAAATAAATAAATTAATTAATTAATTAATACAATGTTTAATAACTTTTGCCCAGTCCACAATGTTTTTCCAATAAGTTTCCAATAAATTTAGCAAATAAACTGTAATTGTGTTTGTGTAAGTATGCGTTAAGGTATTTACACTCAGAACAGCCAATCAAAACATGTAATTTGACCAGGGACGAATACTTTCGAATAGCTCCAGCGCCTCTCATTACTCTTAAAGCAGTAAGATTGATGGGTCGGCAGCATTAAGCCCCCTGCCTTTGAACTCCACGCTGCCCGGGGCACTGATGGGCCGGATAGCGAGAGAGTTAGTGCTCTCTGTTTTTGTCTGTGCCTACATAGGCAGCATCGTGTTGCTCGTGTTTATCAGTGAAATGGACGAGCGCCTGATCTGATCCTGTCCGAGTTAACACAGCAGTCCACGTACCATCAGCTCGGTGCAGCAAGTGCTCTGGTGCTGATCTACAGAAACAGGCATCGCTATTCAAGCATCACTGGAACTGATTCAGTTCATTTAGTCATGCAGTAAGTACAAAGGGTTGCCAGGTCAAGGGGAGATTTCATTAGGGCTGCATGATGTAACATATTCGTCTGCAGTATTTCAATGTGCCTGTAATAAACACATGGGCCCACCCAGTTTTCAGACTGGGGTCTTCCAGTCAGAGATGCACCGAAACTATCGGCTATGATTTTATTACATGAGATTATCCAGCAGCTTCATGTTCGGTGGTGTTGTGTTGTCCTACTGCTGAGCTGGAGAGTGTATAGGTGCAGTAATGCGCTGCTGGTCTAGACAGGTTCAGGTAATTACAGCAGGAGGCTGACAGTAGGAGTTACAGTGATAATAGAGCCGACCCCGCAGGATACACACACACACACACACACACACACGCTCGCTCGCTCGGGATCTACAACCTGTCAGGGTTAGCTTGGTCATCCGGGTGGAGTTAGACACTAATGAAGGGGTGGGAAAACACACAGACGTTTCTCATTTGTTTTTATGCCATGTCAGGACATACGCCCTGTGTGTATAAAATATATGTAAGTGTGCATATATAATAATAATTACGTATAAAGTGTATTTTATATATTAGAGCTGCAACAGCCTTTTTCCCTTCCAGTACCGAGTATACCCCGATAAACAGATAAACATACTGCTCTGACCTATTAAGTCCTATTATTTCTGCAAGTACATTTTTTAAATATTTTATGTAGGTGTAGGTGTAGGTGTAGTATTATATAAGGTACTGAGGTTAAGGTTAGGTTTAGGTGTAGTATTATATAAGGTACTGAGGTTAAGGTTAAGGTTAGGTTTAGGTGTAGTATTATATAAGGTACTGAGGTTAAGTTTAGGTGTAGGTGTAGTATTATATAAGGTACTGAGGTTATGTTTAGGTGTAGGTGTAGTATTATATAAGGTACTGAGGTTAGGGTTAGGTTTAGGTGTAGTATTATAAGGTACTGAGGTTAAGGTTAGGTTTAGGTGTAGTATTATATAAGGTACTGAGGTTAAGGTTAGGTGTAGGTGTAGTATTATATAAGGTACTGAGGTTAAGGTTAGGTTTAGGTGTAGGTGTAGTATTATATAAGGTACTGAGGTTAAGGTTAGGTGTAGGTGTAGTATTATATAAGGTACTGAGGTTAAGGTTAGGTTTAGGTGTAGTATTATAAGGTACTGAGGTTAAGGTTAGGTTTAGGTGTAGTATTATAAGGTACTGAGGTTAGGGTTAGGTTTAGATGTAGTATTACATAAGGTACTGAGGTTAAGGTTAGGTTTAGGTGTAGGTGTAGTATTATATAAGGTACTGAGGTTAAGGTTAGGTGTAGGTGTAGTATTATATAAGGTACTGAGGTTAAGGTTAGGTTTAGGTGTAGGTGTAGTATTATATAAGGTACTGAGGTTAAGTTTAGGTGTAGGTGTAGTATTATATAAGGTACTGAGGTTAAGGTTAGGTTTAGGTGTAGTATTATATGGGATACTGAGGTTAAGGTTAGGTGTAGGTGTAGTATTATATAAGGTACTGAGGTTAAGGTTAAGGTTAAGGTTAGGTGTAGGTGTAGTATTATATAAGGTACTGAGGTTAAGGTTAGGTGTAGGTGTAGTATTATATAAGGTACTGAGGTTAAGGTTAGGTTTAGGTGTAGTATTATAAGGTACTGAGGTTAAGGTTAGGTGTAGGTGTAGTATTATATAAGGTACTGAGGTTAAGGTTAGGTGTAGGTGTAGTATTATATAAGGTACTGAGGTTAAGGTTAGGTGTAGGTGTAGTATTATATAAGGTACTGAGGTTAAGGTTATGTTTAGGTTTAGGTGTAGTATTATATAAGGTACTGAGGTTAAGGTTAGGTGTAGGTGTAGTATTATATAAGGTACCGAGGTTAAGGTTAGGGTTAGGTGTAGGTGTAGTATTATATAAGGTACTGAGGTTAGGGTTAGGTGTAGGTGTAGTATTATATAAGGTACTGAGGTTAAGGTTAGGTTTAGGTGTAGGTGTAGTATTATATAAGGTACTGAGGTTAAGGTTAGGTGTAGGTGTAGCATTATATAAGGTACTGAGGTTAGGGTTAGGTTTAGGTGTAGTATTATAAGGTACTGAGGTTAAGGTTAGGTTTAGGTGTAGTATTATAAGGTACTGAGGTTAAGGTTAGGTTTAGGTGTAGGTGTAGTATTATATAAGGTACTGAGGTTAAGGTTAGGGTTAGGTGTAGGTGTAGTATTATATAAGGTACTGAGGTTAAGGTTAGGTGTAGGTGTAGTATTATAAGGTACTGAGGTTAAGGTTAGGTTTAGGTGTAGTATTATAAGGTACTGAGGTTAAGGTTAGGTGTAGGTGTAGTATTATATAAGGTACTGAGGTTAAGGTTAGGTGTAGGTGTAGTATTATATAAGGTACTGAGGTTAAGGTTAGGTTTAGGTGTAGTATTATATAAGATACTGAGGTTAAGGTTAGGTGTAGGTGTAGTATTATATAAGGTACTGAGGTTAAGGTTAAGGTTAGGTTTAGGTGTAGTATTATATAAGGTACTGAGGTTAAGTTTAGGTGTAGGTGTAGTATTATATAAGGTACTGAGGTTATGTTTAGGTGTAGGTGTAGTATTATATAAGGTACTGAGGTTAGGGTTAGGTTTAGGTGTAGTATTATAAGGTACTGAGGTTAAGGTTAGGTTTAGGTGTAGTATTATTAGGTACTGAGGTTAGGGTTAGGTTTAGGTGTAGTATTACATAAGGTACTGAGGTTAAGGTTAGGTTTAGGTGTAGGTGTAGTATTATATAAGGTACTGAGGTTAAGGTTAGGTGTAGGTGTAGTATTATATAAGGTACTGAGGTTAAGGTTAAAGTTAGGTGTAGGTGTAGTATTATATAAGGTACTGAGGTTAAGGTTAAGGTTAGGTGTAGGTGTAGTATTATATAAGGTACTGAGGTTAAGGTTAGGTGTAGGTGTAGTATTATATAAGGTACTGAGGTTAAGTTTAGGTGTAGGTGTAGTATTATATAAGGTACTGAGGTTAAGGTTAGGTTTAGGTGTAGTATTATAAGGTACTGAGGTTAAGGTTAGGTGTAGGTGTAGTATTATATAAGGTACTGAGGTTAAGGTTAGGTGTAGGTGTAGTATTATATAAGGTACTGAGGTTAAGGTTATGTTTAGGTTTAGGTGTAGTATTATATAAGGTACTGAGGTTAAGGTTAGGTTTAGGTGTAGTATTATAAGGTACTGAGGTTAAGGTTAGGTGTAGGTGTAGTATTATATAAGGTACTGAGGTTAAGGTTAGGTGTAGGTGTAGTATTATATAAGGTACTGAGGTTAAGGTTATGTTTAGGTTTAGGTGTAATATTATATAAGGTACTGAGGTTAAGGTTATGTTTAGGTTTAGGTGTAGTATTATATAAGGTACTGAGGTTAAGGTTAGGTGTAGGTGTAGTATTATATAAGGTACTGAGGTTAAGGTTAGGTGTAGGTGTAGTATTATATAAGGTACTGAGGTTAAGGTTAAGTGTAGGTGTAGTATTATATAAGGTACTGAGGTTAGGGTTAGGTGTAGTATTATATAAGGTACTGAGGTTAAGGTTAGGTGTAGGTGTAGTATTATATAAGGTACTGAGGTTAAGGTTAAGGTTAGGTTTAGGTGTAGTATTATATAAGGTACTGAGGTTAAGGTTAAGTGTAGGTGTAGTATTATATAAGGTACTGAGGTTAAGGTTAGGTTTAGGTGTAGTATTATAAGGTACTGAGGTTAAGGTTAGGTTTAGGTGTAGTATTATAAGGTACTGAGGTTAGGGTTAGGTTTAGATGTAGTATTACATAAGGTACTGAGGTTAAGGTTAGGTTTAGGTGTAGGTGTAGTATTATATAAGGTACTGAGGTTAAGGTTAGGTGTAGGTGTAGTATTATATAAGGTACTGAGGTTAAGGTTAGGTTTAGGTGTAGGTGTAGTATTATATAAGGTACTGAGGTTAAGTTTAGGTGTAGGTGTAGTATTATATAAGGTACTGAGGTTAAGGTTAGGTTTAGGTGTAGTATTATATGGGATACTGAGGTTAAGGTTAGGTGTAGGTGTAGTATTATATAAGGTACTGAGGTTAAGGTTAAGGTTAAGGTTAGGTGTAGGTGTAGTATTATATAAGGTACTGAGGTTAAGGTTAGGTGTAGGTGTAGTATTATATAAGGTACTGAGGTTAAGGTTAGGTTTAGGTGTAGTATTATAAGGTACTGAGGTTAAGGTTAGGTGTAGGTGTAGTATTATATAAGGTACTGAGGTTAAGGTTAGGTGTAGGTGTAGTATTATATAAGGTACTGAGGTTAAGGTTAGGTGTAGGTGTAGTATTATATAAGGTACTGAGGTTAAGGTTATGTTTAGGTTTAGGTGTAGTATTATATAAGGTACTGAGGTTAAGGTTAGGTGTAGGTGTAGTATTATATAAGGTACCGAGGTTAAGGTTAGGGTTAGGTGTAGGTGTAGTATTATATAAGGTACTGAGGTTAGGGTTAGGTGTAGGTGTAGTATTATATAAGGTACTGAGGTTAAGGTTAGGTTTAGGTGTAGGTGTAGTATTATATAAGGTACTGAGGTTAAGGTTAGGTGTAGGTGTAGCATTATATAAGGTACTGAGGTTAGGGTTAGGTTTAGGTGTAGTATTATAAGGTACTGAGGTTAAGGTTAGGTTTAGGTGTAGTATTATAAGGTACTGAGGTTAAGGTTAGGTTTAGGTGTAGGTGTAGTATTATATAAGGTACTGAGGTTAAGGTTAGGGTTAGGTGTAGGTGTAGTATTATATAAGGTACTGAGGTTAAGGTTAGGTGTAGGTGTAGTATTATAAGGTACTGAGGTTAAGGTTAGGTTTAGGTGTAGTATTATAAGGTACTGAGGTTAAGGTTAGGTGTAGGTGTAGTATTATATAAGGTACTGAGGTTAAGGTTAGGTGTAGGTGTAGTATTATATAAGGTACTGAGGTTAAGGTTAGGTTTAGGTGTAGTATTATATAAGATACTGAGGTTAAGGTTAGGTGTAGGTGTAGTATTATATAAGGTACTGAGGTTAAGGTTAAGGTTAGGTTTAGGTGTAGTATTATATAAGGTACTGAGGTTAAGTTTAGGTGTAGGTGTAGTATTATATAAGGTACTGAGGTTATGTTTAGGTGTAGGTGTAGTATTATATAAGGTACTGAGGTTAGGGTTAGGTTTAGGTGTAGTATTATAAGGTACTGAGGTTAAGGTTAGGTTTAGGTGTAGTATTATTAGGTACTGAGGTTAGGGTTAGGTTTAGGTGTAGTATTACATAAGGTACTGAGGTTAAGGTTAGGTTTAGGTGTAGGTGTAGTATTATATAAGGTACTGAGGTTAAGGTTAGGTGTAGGTGTAGTATTATATAAGGTACTGAGGTTAAGGTTAAAGTTAGGTGTAGGTGTAGTATTATATAAGGTACTGAGGTTAAGGTTAAGGTTAGGTGTAGGTGTAGTATTATATAAGGTACTGAGGTTAAGGTTAGGTGTAGGTGTAGTATTATATAAGGTACTGAGGTTAAGTTTAGGTGTAGGTGTAGTATTATATAAGGTACTGAGGTTAAGGTTAGGTTTAGGTGTAGTATTATAAGGTACTGAGGTTAAGGTTAGGTGTAGGTGTAGTATTATATAAGGTACTGAGGTTAAGGTTAGGTGTAGGTGTAGTATTATATAAGGTACTGAGGTTAAGGTTATGTTTAGGTTTAGGTGTAGTATTATATAAGGTACTGAGGTTAAGGTTAGGTTTAGGTGTAGTATTATAAGGTACTGAGGTTAAGGTTAGGTGTAGGTGTAGTATTATATAAGGTACTGAGGTTAAGGTTAGGTGTAGGTGTAGTATTATATAAGGTACTGAGGTTAAGGTTATGTTTAGGTTTAGGTGTAATATTATATAAGGTACTGAGGTTAAGGTTATGTTTAGGTTTAGGTGTAGTATTATATAAGGTACTGAGGTTAAGGTTAGGTGTAGGTGTAGTATTATATAAGGTACTGAGGTTAAGGTTAGGTGTAGGTGTAGTATTATATAAGGTACTGAGGTTAAGGTTAAGTGTAGGTGTAGTATTATATAAGGTACTGAGGTTAGGGTTAGGTGTAGTATTATATAAGGTACTGAGGTTAAGGTTAGGTGTAGGTGTAGTATTATATAAGGTACTGAGGTTAAGGTTAAGGTTAGGTTTAGGTGTAGTATTATATAAGGTACTGAGGTTAAGGTTAAGTGTAGGTGTAGTATTATATAAGGTACTGAGGTTAAGGTTAGGTGTAGGTGTAGTATTATATAAGGTACTGAGGTTAAGGTTAGGTGTAGGTGTAGTATTATAAGGTACTGAGGTTAAGGTTAGGTGTAGGTGTAGTATTATATAAGGTACTGAGATTAAGGTTAGGTGTAGGTGTAGTATTATATAAGGTACTGAGGTTAAGGTTATGTTTAGGTGTAGTTGTAGTATTATATAAGGTACTGAGGTTAAGGTTAGGTTTAGGTGTAGTATTATAAGGTACTGAGGTTAAGGTTAGGTTTAGGTGTAGTATTATTAGGTACTGAGGTTAAGGTTAGGTTTAGGTGTAGTATTATAAGGTACTGAGGTTAGGGTTAAGGTTAGGTTTAGGTGTAGTATTATATAAGGTACTGAGGTTAGGGTTAGGTGTAGGTGTAGTATTATATAAGGTACTGAGGTTAAGGTTAAGGTTAGGTGTAGGTGTAGTATTATATAAGGTACTGAGGTTAGGGTTAGGTGTAGGTGTAGTATTATATAAGGTACTGAGGTTAGGGTTAGGTGTAGGTGTAGTATTATATAAGGTACTGAGGTTAAGGTTAGGTTTAGGTGTAGTATTATATAAGGTACTGAGGTTAAGGTTATGTTTAGGTGTAGTTGTAGTATTATATAAGGTACTGAGGTTAAGGTTAGGTTTAGGTGTAGTATTATAAGGTACTGAGGTTAAGGTTAGGTTTAGGTGTAGTATTATTAGGTACTGAGGTTAAGGTTAGGTTTAGGTGTAGTATTATAAGGTACTGAGGTTAGGGTTAGGTTTAGATGTAGTATTACATAAGGTACTGAGGTTAAGGTTAGGTTTAGGTGTAGGTGTAGTATTATATAAGGTACTGAGGTTAAGGTTAGGTGTAGGTGTAGTATTATATAAGGTACTGAGGTTAAGGTTAGGTTTAGGTGTAGGTGTAGTATTATATAAGGTACTGAGGTTAAGGTTAGGTGTAGGTGTAGTATTATATAAGGTACTGAGGTTAAGGTTAGGTTTAGGTGTAGTATTATAAGGTACTGAGGTTAAGGTTAGGTTTAGGTGTAGTATTATAAGGTACTGAGGTTAGGGTTAGGTTTAGATGTAGTATTACATAAGGTACTGAGGTTAAGGTTAGGTTTAGGTGTAGGTGTAGTATTATATAAGGTACTGAGGTTAAGGTTAGGTGTAGGTGTAGTATTATATAAGGTACTGAGGTTAAGGTTAGGTTTAGGTGTAGGTGTAGTATTATATAAGGTACTGAGGTTAAGTTTAGGTGTAGGTGTAGTATTATATAAGGTACTGAGGTTAAGGTTAGGTTTAGGTGTAGTATTATATGGGATACTGAGGTTAAGGTTAGGTGTAGGTGTAGTATTATATAAGGTACTGAGGTTAAGGTTAAGGTTAAGGTTAGGTGTAGGTGTAGTATTATATAAGGTACTGAGGTTAAGGTTAGGTGTAGGTGTAGTATTATATAAGGTACTGAGGTTAAGGTTAGGTTTAGGTGTAGTATTATAAGGTACTGAGGTTAAGGTTAGGTGTAGGTGTAGTATTATATAAGGTACTGAGGTTAAGGTTAGGTGTAGGTGTAGTATTATATAAGGTACTGAGGTTAAGGTTAGGTGTAGGTGTAGTATTATATAAGGTACTGAGGTTAAGGTTATGTTTAGGTTTAGGTGTAGTATTATATAAGGTACTGAGGTTAAGGTTAGGTGTAGGTGTAGTATTATATAAGGTACCGAGGTTAAGGTTAGGGTTAGGTGTAGGTGTAGTATTATATAAGGTACTGAGGTTAGGGTTAGGTGTAGGTGTAGTATTATATAAGGTACTGAGGTTAAGGTTAGGTTTAGGTGTAGGTGTAGTATTATATAAGGTACTGAGGTTAAGGTTAGGTGTAGGTGTAGCATTATATAAGGTACTGAGGTTAGGGTTAGGTTTAGGTGTAGTATTATAAGGTACTGAGGTTAAGGTTAGGTTTAGGTGTAGTATTATAAGGTACTGAGGTTAAGGTTAGGTTTAGGTGTAGGTGTAGTATTATATAAGGTACTGAGGTTAAGGTTAGGGTTAGGTGTAGGTGTAGTATTATATAAGGTACTGAGGTTAAGGTTAGGTGTAGGTGTAGTATTATAAGGTACTGAGGTTAAGGTTAGGTTTAGGTGTAGTATTATAAGGTACTGAGGTTAAGGTTAGGTGTAGGTGTAGTATTATATAAGGTACTGAGGTTAAGGTTAGGTGTAGGTGTAGTATTATATAAGGTACTGAGGTTAAGGTTAGGTTTAGGTGTAGTATTATATAAGATACTGAGGTTAAGGTTAGGTGTAGGTGTAGTATTATATAAGGTACTGAGGTTAAGGTTAGGTGTAGGTGTAGTATTATATAAGGTACTGAGGTTAAGGTTAGGTTTAGGTGTAGTATTATATAAGATACTGAGGTTAAGGTTAGGTGTAGGTGTAGTATTATATAAGGTACTGAGGTTAAGGTTAGGTTTAGGTGTAGTATTATATAAGGTACTGAGGTTAAGGTTAGGGTTAGGTGTAGGTGTAGTATTATATAAGGTACTGAGGTTAAGGTTAGGTTTAGGTGTAGTATTATATAAGGTACTGAGGTTAGGGTTAGGTGTAGGTGTAGTATTATATAAGGTACTGAGGTTAAGGTTAGGGTTAGGTGTAGTATTATATAAGGTACTGAGGTTAAGGTTAAGGTTAGGTTTAGGTGTAGTATTATATAAGGTACTGAGATTAAGGTTAGGTGTAGGTGTAGTATTATATAAGGTACTGAGGTTAGGGTTAGGTGTAGGTGTAGTATTATATAAGGTACTGAGGTTAAGGTTAGGTTTAGGTGTAGTATTATATAAGGTACTGAGGTTAAGTTTAGGTGTAGGTGTAGTATTATATAAGGTACTGAGGTTAAGGTTAGGTTTAGGTGTAGTATTATAAGGTACTGAGGTTAAGGTTAGGTGTAGGTGTAGTATTATATAAGGTACTGAGGTTAAGGTTAAGGTTAGGTTTAGGTGTAGTATTATATAAGGTACTGAGGTTAGGTTTAGGTGTTGGTGTAGTATTATATAAGGTACTGAGGTTAAGGTTAGGTTTAGGTGTAGTATTATATAAGGTACTGAGGTTAAGGTTAGGTGTAGGTGTAGTATTATATAAGGTACTGAGGTTAAGGTTAGGTGTAGGTGTAGTATTATATAAGGTACTGAGGTTAAGGTTAGGTGTAGGTGTAGTATTATATAAGGTACTGAGGTTAAGGTTAGGTGTAGGTGTAGTATTATATAAGGTACTGAGGTTAAGGTTAGGGTTAGGTGTAGTATTATATAAGGTACTGAGATTAGAGTTAGGTTTAGGTGTAGTGTTGTATGAGATACTGAGGTTAAGACTGCTATATACAGCCTGCCTATATACAGACTGGTTTCACACAGACTGCCTATTTACAGACTGCCTTCATACAGCCTGCTTTCATACAGCCTCCCTATATACAAACTGCCTATATACAGACTGCCTTCATACAGACTGCCTATATACTGACTGCCTATATACAGACTGCCTTCATACAGCCTGCGTATATACAGACTGCCTATTTACAGACTGCCTATATACAGACTAGTTTCACATAGACTGCCTATTTACAGACTGCCTTCATACAGCCCGCCTATATACAGTCTGCCTATTTACAGACTGCCTTCATACAGACTGCCTTCAAACAGCCTGCCTATATACAGACTGCCTATTTGCACACTGTTTATTTACAGACTGCCTATAAACAGACTGCCTATTTACACACTGCCTTCACACAGACTGCCTATTTACACACTGCCTATATACAGACTGCCTTCACAAAGACTGCCTATTTACACACTGCCTTCACACAGACTGCCTATATACAGACTGCCTACATACAGCCTGCCTATATACAGCCTACCTTATACAGACTGCTAATGAGCTTGAACTACAGCTACGATTCATTAAAATAAAAAAGGAATATGTAATTTCAGTATTCCTACTGTGGCACTTAAATGGTTAATGATCATTAGTATGTAATATATATACATATACTGGGGTTCACTATAGTCAGGACATTCAGTACTGAATATGCACAAAAACATACACATATACACACACACACACACACACACACACACACACACACGGAGCAAGTGCTGTAAATCTCTCCTCCTTGTATGAAGAGGTCACTGTGAGACAGACAGTCCTGTCTTGTCCTGCCCTGTGCTGCTGTGCCGTGTCCTGTCGTGCGCTGTATGTGTTTCTGTCTGATTTATAACTCTCCTCTCTCACTCTCTCTCCTCTTTGATTCCCTCTCTCTCTCATTTTCTCACTCTTTGTTCTCCCTCTTTAACTTTCGTCCCCTCTCGTTTTTGCTCACTTTCAATTATACTAGACAAGAGTTCAACATGAAGGCCGAAGCAGTGTACGCGCATACTTGGTCCCAGTGTTGTCACACTGTAAGGAACATGTATTGAAGCTCTGGTGGGATGTAGGACGGGGGTCCCCCTCAGGAAAGAGTGCTTTTTTTACATCAAACACTGGGCCAGACATGTACATGTCATTTCAGTGTCCAGCATCTTCACAGTGTTGGTTTAGCTGATGGATCATTAACTGGTTTCTGCTTTAAGTTGATTATCTTTACAGACATTTACTGTTTTTTATGGACTTGCAGCTCCGTAAAAGACACACTGAGCAGTAGAAGAATGAGGGCTGAAATCTCTGTGTCACCCCAACATTGTCCACCTTAACGAAGCTAGGTTTGAATTTCTCGTTCCACCTTAAATGATGCCAGAATTTAACAGCCACAACATTTAAGGTGTGACAGGAAATTCAGATAAGAAACCAACTTTAACAAGCCCACCAGAACATAATGCAGAACCTTTGTAGGGCCAGCGTGTCTTAGTCCACGACCACCCACACCCACTGAGAAGACTCACCACTGTGTTATATAAGCTGGCTGTGTGTGGAGGGTATAGGGGTCGTGGGTGAAGCGATTGGTGTAGGTGTGTTTACGGTGTATGCTAAACAATAATATCTGCTGAAACTGAATCACCAAAACCATCATATATTCAAAAAAACACATTCCACAGCTGAAAACATGAGCATCCTGAAACTCAGTAGTGTGTCATATTGTTTTTGAGGTTGGAGGCACGTGTGTGGTGCTTCAGGCATGCGGTCAGCACCATGCTGGCTACATCAACGTCATTGCTGATTGGCTAGATTTCCTGGAATCAGGAGAAAACTGGGTACATTTGATTGGTCCCGCACTGAAGCTCAATCTATCCATGTGGAAAAGGAAACGTCTGTACAGCTTCCTCTCTGCTCCACTGCGTAGTGCAAAGCCTGTAGATATCAAAGGCCGAGCTGTAGCCCTCACACCACTGCATCGCTCACGTCACACATCGGTTGCAATCAGGTGTTACAATGAATTTAGTTACTGCGCCTCAAGGAATGTGAGCTCTTTGCTGATTGGCTACCCTGCAACAAAACACTCCTTATAACTTCAGTCTGAATGGGTGGGGCTAAATCACTGTCTGCTGAATAGGGGGGGCTAAACTGCAATCGTCTGAATAGGTGGGACTAAACCATCGTTTGCGGAATGGTCAGAGCTGAACTGCTGTAGGTTGAATGGGTGGGGCTAAACTGCTGTAGGTTGAATGGGTGGGGCTAAACTGCAGTCGGCTAAATAGGTGGAGCTAAACTGCTGTTGACCACTTAGGCAGAGCTAAACTGCTGTAGGTTAAATGGGTGGGGCTAAACTCCAGTCGGCTGAATGGGTGGAGCTAAACTGCTGTGGGCTGAATTGGTGTGGCTTAACAGCTGTTGTCGAATGGATGGACTTGAACTGCTGTAGTCTGAATAGGTGGAGCTAAACTGCTGTAGTCTGAATAGGTGGACCTAAACTGCTGTAGGCTGAATGGGCGGGGCTAAACTGCTGTAGGCTGAATAGGAGAAGCTAAACTGCTGTAGGTTGAATGGGCGGGGCTAAACAGTTATATGCTGAATAGGTGGAGCTAAACTACTGTAGTCTGAATGGGTGGAGCTAAACTGCTGTAGGCTGAATAGGTGGAGCTAAACTGCTGTAGGCTGAATGGGTGGGGCTAAAATGCTGTAGGCTGAATGGGTGGGGCCAAACTGCTGTAGGCCAAATAGGAGAAGCTAAACTGCTGTAGGCTAAATGGGTGGGGCTAAACTGCTGTAGGCGTAGGCCAAAAAGGAGAAGCTAAACTGCTGTAGGCTGAATGGGCGGGGCTAAACTGCTGTAGGCTGAATGGGTGGAGCTAAACTACTGTAGGCTGAATGGGCGGGGCTAAACTGCTGTAGGCTGAATAGGAGAAGCTAAACTGATGTAGGCTGAATGGGCGGGGCTAAACTGCTGCAGGCTGAATAGGAGAAGCTAAACTGCTGTAGGCTGAATAGGAGAAGCTAAACTGATGTAGGCTGAATGGGTGGAGCTAAACTACTGTAGGCTGAATGGGCGGGGCTAAACTGCTGCAGGCTGAATAGGAGAAGCTAAACTGCTGTAGGCTGAATGGCCGGGGCTAAACAGTTATATGCCGAATAGGTGGAGCTAAACTACTGTAGTCTGAATGGGTGGGGCTAAACTGCTATAAACTGAACGGGCGGAGCTAAACCGCTGTAGGCCACGTGGGCGGGGCTAAACTGCTATAGACTGAATGTGTGGGGCTAAGCTTCTGGAGACTGAATGAACACGGCCTGTCTGCAGTAGGCTGAATTGGCAGATGTAGATATTTGTGACATCACAAAAACAATGACCTCAAACACGGACTGTGTTTTACAGATTCTTTTCTGTATGAATGGTCAGCGCACCTTAATAACCCACTCGCTCCTCTCTCTCCTTCTATCTCCCTCTCAGTGGAGCGTCCGGCTCTGGGCTGCAGGGAGCTGGTGGTGAGGAACCTGTCGAAGCTGATGCCCGCCGTGGCCCGAGATGCCGGTGACTGGCTGGCACAGACGCGGGTGAAAACCCTGCAGCTGCTGAGGGTCCTCCTACTGCACGCTGAAGAACACTGCACACAGCACCTACAGCCGCTGCTCACAACCCTGTACCGAGCCTGCACTGACCCAGAACCAGCCGCCAGAGCACATGTAAGGCTGTACTCTCTAAGAAGAACACAGTGGAGGGGATAAGCATAGATATACATACATAGATGATGCCTTGGGTTCAGCCAGGCACGTCAATGGCACAGCTATTTCTGGGGCGTCAATATTTCTGCTGGACTGCATTCAATAACATAACAGAGAAAGGTTCATTACACTATATATATATATATATATATATATATATATATATATATATATATATATATATATATATATATATATATATATATATAATGATAGATAGATAGATAGATAGATTTAGGTTATATATTATATAACAACTAATTCGACACTCATGTTTATGTGTAGTTCTGTAATAAGGAAGTTATGACCATGAGAACCCATAATGTCTCCGTACATGTGTATTTGTTTATAAGCGGATCTTGACTGCTTATATAGGGGATGCGAAGACCTAACACCTCAGATAAAGACAGCAGACAACACGGCATCTATATATGTATGTATCTCTATGGTGATAAGAAAGTATGGGTCACAATGATGTACACTACTGTGCAAAAGTCTTGGCCACCTAAGCTGACTGGTTAAAACCCCTTATCTAAGTGTATTTTCACCAGTAAGACCACAATATATAATTAGAACAGATGTAAATAATCATACACACAATATAAAGTAACATGAATATCTTATTGTGAGAGAAGTAGATCAGATCTTGAGCTCCAGTTTAGTGTAGTTCCAGATTTCTCCTGGACGCCCCAGACATTGTATGAATGTATTCAGTTCCTTCAGCAGTAATCTTGATTTAGCTTAATGAAGTACTGAGCAGTCAAAGCAGGTATTAGATGAGAACTGTAAATAATACTGGGTTGTTTATAAAAGGAGATGCTTGGAAAGGGTTAAATAAACACACTGATGTATGGAAAAGCACTACTTACTGTATTAATACTGTTTGAATATTTATATAATATTGAATATTGAATTATAAAGCTTTTGTAAATATCGTCGCTATCCAAAGAAAAACATATCTTTATTTTTAATGATTTTTATTTTTTTAACATTATTTGAACTCAAGAGCTGCCGCTTATATTGAGTAAAAAATTCATGCTAAATGGACCAATAGAAATGCTCCAAAATAACTTGGAAAAAAGTCTGGTTCCATTGACTTCCATTGAAAGCAAGGAAGGTTTTTAGCTTCTCCTGTAAAGTAGAATGCAGTTATTATGGCTTCTCCTGTATAAGAATCATAATGTTAAATATAACCATTTATTATTTACATCAGTTTATACTTTTATACACATGGTTCAGTATTTGGTTCAGCCAGTTGTGGTCCTCCAAACACCGTGCCCAGTGTATTTTAGTGTTTCTAACACGAAACACCTGCTTCAGCGCACCTCGTCTTGGAATTCGGAGGCCGTTCGTGACAGAAGTCAGGTAGGACAGAGGAAAAAGTACAAACACACATTGCAATGAGCCCTCATTTCCACTGATCCAAACCACAGCTCATTTTCATCGTAGAGCCAGTTTCATCAAGCGAGGGGCTTCACATCCACGTCCATCCACTTTGCTCGGGACGTTACCGTGTAATTTACGTCAGTTCGTTTGTTGAGGAAAGCTTTTGTTCCCCCCGTAACGGTTGACGGCGGGGTTAACGTATCTCTGATGTAAACACTGTTCGATTACGCCAGATTCTTTCATACGCCGCACATCAGAGACGACGCAGTGTTTAGTGTGTGCTAAGCAGCACCACATGCACACTGTCACAGCGAAACACTCCTCTGAAGTCATGAGCTCATCGGAGGTCTCGTTTGAGCTCTGACAGTCGGGACGGCTCTCGGAGAGCCGCGAGGAATGCGTTTCAGTCGCATCCAATTAGCGCAGACGCGGCGATTAGCGAGGCCCCATCACGACTAACACAGAACGTCACGGCGCATTGACAACCAGCCAGCGGTGTGTTTATTTCTGTTTAGTTAAACAATAACTGTTTGTTCCAGATCATTAAGGTGACGTCGCAGTGGTGCAGGGGTGGTGCTACGCCTCATCCTTTCATTGAGATCATCCTTCACTTATTTAATTTTCAGTCAGTCCAGCCATTTAAGAACAAGTGGTTGATTTGTTGGAGATATTTTCAAGGATATTGGAAAAAGTTGGCTGTCAAAAAGAATATTAATAGATTAATAGAACATGGGGTTCCTAACAACCACCTGGAAGACCTTACACAAAGCTGACATTCAGCTTTCTAGTCATCAGCCCCAGTTTTCCCAGTCCGCCTTAAATGGACTGGAAATGGAGCATCCTCAGACACCACAGTGTAACTGCTGCACCATTTAAGGTGGACCGGGAAGATCTTAATGAGATGTTAATATATTAATATTAATATTAATATTCACCAGTTCCACTTTATTTTTTACCGGTCCACCTTAAGTGGTGCAGCCTCAAGCGCCAGAATGTAACTGTTGCACCATTTAGGTTGGAACAGTAAAATCTTAACGAGATGTTTTAGTAGGGCCTAAATTTATTGGGGTAAGAATCAGAGATATTGTAGTGGCTGCACCATTTAAGGTGGAAAATCTGAATGAGTTGTTGGTGAATAGGAAGCTGAACCTTGTTAAACCTAGTTGTGCTACATTCCCAAACAAAGTAGGGCCTAAATTTATTGGGGTTAAAAATCAGAGAGGATCTTTCTTTTCTTTTAAGTACAAGTTGCATATTGTATTATTATATTAATAGAACATGTGGCTCCTAACAACTACCTGGAAGAATCAGAGATAATCTTTCATTTATTTATTTCCAGTCATACCAGCCTTTAAAGTACAAGTTGTGGATTTTTAAGGATATCAGAAAAAATTGCTGTTCAAACGAGTATTAATAGATTAATAGAACATGGAGCGCCTAACAACTACCTGGAAGACCTTACACAAAGCTGACATTCAGCTTCCTTTTCACCAGTTCCAGTTTTCCCAGTCCACCTTAAAAGGAGCATCCTCAGACACCACAGTGTAACTGCTGCACCATTTAACGTGGACCAGGAAGATCTTAATAAGATGTTGGTGAATAGGAAGCTGAACTCCAAACGTAGTAGGGTCTTAATGTCTTGGAGCAAGATTCAGAGATCTTCCTTCATTTATTTAATTTCCAGTTCAACCAGCCATTAAAGTACAAGTTGTGTATTTTATTACTATATTAATAGAACATGGGGCTCCTAACAACTACCTGGAAGACCTTACACAAAGCTGACATTCAGCTTCCTATTCATCAGCTCCAATTTTCCCAGTCCACCTTAAATGGTGCAGCCTTATTTGCCAGAATGTGCACCAGTTAGGTTGGAATGAGAAAATCTGAATGAGATGTTATAGTAGGGCCTAAATTTATTGGGGTAAGAATCAGAGATGATCTTTCATGTATTTAATTTCCAGTTGAACTAGCCATTAAAGTACAAGTTGTGGATTTTTGAGGTAATATTTTTAAGGATATCAGAAAAAAATGGTGTTTAAATGAGTATTAATAGATTAATAGATCATGGGGCACCTAGCAACTACCTGGAAGACTTTACACAAAGCTGACATTCAGCTTCCTTTTTACCAGTTTCAGTTTTCCCGGTCCACCTTAAATGGAGCAGCCTCAGACACCACAGTGTAACTGCTGCACTGTTTAACGTGGACCAGGAAGATCTTAATGAGATGTTGGTGTTGGTGAAGCTGAACTTAAAACTTTGTTGTGCTACACCTCCAAACGCAGTAGGGTCTTAATATCTTGGAGCAAAAATTCAGAGACTTTCATTCATTTATTTAATTTCCAGTTCAACCATCCATTAAAATACAAGTTGTGTATTCTATTATTATGATATTAATAGAACTTTGGGCTCCTAACAACTGCCTGAAAGACCTTACACAAAGCTGACATTCAGCTTCCTAATTATCAGCTCCAATTACCCAGTCCACCTTAAATGGTGCAGCCTTAAGTGCCAGAATGTAACTGTTGCACCAGTTAGGTCGGAAAGGAAAAATCTGAACCAGATGTTATAGTAGGGCCTAAATTTATTGGGGTAAGAATCAGATCTTTCATTTATTTAATTTCCAGTCAAACCAGCCTTTAAAGTACAAGTTGTGGATATTTGAGGTAATATTTTTAAGGATATCAGAAAAAAATTGTGTTTAAACGAATATTAATAGTTTAATAGAATATGGAGCACCTAGCAACTACCTGGAAGACCTTACACCAAGTTTCAGTTTTTCTGGTTCACTTTAAAAGGAGCATCCTCAGACACCACAGTGTAACTGCTGCACTGTTTAAGGTGGACCAGGAAGATCTTAATGAGATATTGGTGAATAGAAAGCTAAACTTAAAACTTGTTGTGCTACACCTCCAAACGCAGTAGGGTCAAGGACGGATTAAGTATAGTCTGGGCCCCTGGGCAACTCTCCCCAACCTGCGCCCCTCGTGATCAAGGGCCCTCTAATGGTATGCCCGGCTCTTCTCTAGGGCCCCCTGGTAGGGGCTCTCATAACCCGGGCCTTCTAAAATGATGCCCCCCTCTTTCCTAGGACTCCTAATAGCCAGAAGTCGAAGGCAGAGCAGTGGCACAACGCCTCAGCCATTTTCATAAGGGGCCCAAAAGCATGACTAGGGCCCCCAAAAGCATGGCTCGAGACCCATGAGTAGGGTCTTAATATTTGGAGTAAGAATTCAGAGATCTTCCTTCATTATTTAATTTAATTACACTTAAAGTACATTAAAGTACAATAAATATTTTCGAGGTATCAGAAAATGCTCAAAAAATATTAATAGATTAGTAGAACATGGGGCTATTAACAACTACCTGGAAGACCGTACACAAAGCTAACACTCAGCTTCCTATTCACTAGTTCAAATTTTCCCAGTCCACCTTAAATGGTGCTGCCCAAGGCGCCGCAATATAACTGCTGTAGCATTTAAGGTAAAACTGGAAAATTTGAATGAGATGTTGGTGAATAGCAACTAGAACATGGAGCTCCTAATAATTACCTGGAGAACCTGATAGATCTAGCAAACTGTCCCCATCAGATATACACAGCACCTTCATCTTTGAGAGAGAGGAGAACATCAAGCTCCACTCCTGCTTCAGATCTGAGAACACCTACAGGTGTTTCTGTCCATCCTTCCATGAGACTGTGAGAAAGCTCTTTGTGTGTCTCTCTCAGTGTTTGGAGTCGGCTGAGCTGCTGGGTGTGTTTGTGAGTCCGGAAGTGTTCCTCCGTCTCCTGCTGGCCGATGTGGAGAACTCGTCCTCCTCTTCCTCCGCATGGGCTCCTCTGATGATCCTGGCGGCCGTGCTGAAGGGCAGCTCCAGGGAAGCTCTGAGTCCACACCTCCTCCAGCTTGGACAAACGCTCGCCCACCCTGACGTCTGCCACTCCTCTGAGCAGGTGAGAACCTGGCTTTCTGACCTTTCCTACCTTCCTGGCTTGGTAGGGCTCCGTACGCAGATCTTTCAGCACTATCAGTCCACAAATCTCCCGGTCTACCACATCCCAAAGGTGATCTGTTGGAAGTAGATCCAGTGGCTGGGAAGGCCACTGAAGAACGTTGATCTCAATGTTCATGAAACCTGTATGAGATGACCTTTGCTTTGTGACATGGTGCATTCAGTACCCATAAGAAGATAGAAATTGTGGCCATGTAGGGATACACATGGTCAGCAACATTACTCAAAGAGGTCATGACGTTCAAGCGATTGATTGGTGTTAATGAGCCCAAGGTGTGCCCCATTGCACCACCTCCACCAGCCTGGACTGGTCACACAAGGCAGGTTGGCTCCATGGAATCATGCAGTTGGTGCCAAATTCTGACCCCACCATCTATGGGCCAGTTTTGTTATGCCTGTGTCCACTGTGGCCCAAGCTTTCTGGTCTAGGCTGACAGAAGCTGTAGGCAACCCGCCTTATGGTGCATTCTATGTATTTTCTGCTCACCACATTACTACAGAGTGCTTATCTGAGTTACTGGGTAGCCTTTCTGTGAGCTTGAACTAGTCTGGCCATTCTCCGCTGACCTCAGAAGCAGAACTGCTGCTCACCGGATCACTTCTTTTGGCAGCACCAATCACTGTGATGGCATTTTTCGTAGAGATGGAAGGATCGATCAGCTATGTATCGGTATCGGCTGATTTTTTATCAAAGTATGTGATCAGTGATCGGCCGATATTTCTCCAGTTTAGCCGATCCCGAGAGTCGATCAATGGCATTAAACAAATGAGCCTAATTTCTGTATTTCCAGCTAGTGTTTCATCCAAGAAGAGGAGAACCCCCTCTGGGCAGATCCCTGCAATTCCTATCTGAACCACTAGGTGGAAATACACACCCTTTCATTTTCCACAGACTGACTAAAGCAGCGGCCTCGCGAGAAAAGCATGCGCTGATAGAAAACATTGTCCGTCTGGCAGTGTTTACCGTATGTGACGCAGACTCATCCAGGACGTTTTTAAATTAGTAAAATCAGCGTTTCTCGTGGAAACCAAAGATATTTAACTCTATTAATCTGATACAGCACTACACACAGCTGAACACAGTGAGTATCAGCAAACAGCAGAGCTAGAACACACAGCTAACACAAATCAAACAACCCAGAACACCTACAGACCAGATCTGACCGGTACGAACAGAACAGCAGCAACAATTCAATATTCTACATTTAATGATTACAGATTTAGTTTAAAATAACAGAGTCTGAGTTTAATGACTGCAGTTTTTACTGTATTTATTTAATTAGCTTTTTTAGTTTTAAATTTAAATGTAATGATTGCAGTATTGGCGATATTTGTTTGATTTACTTTGTTTATTTACTGTTAATTTAGTTAAAAATATTAATCTGTTTTACATGAGCTCGTTAAAAATGGTAATAAACCAGTTTAGACCATGTTTCATGACTTGCTTGTGCTAATAACTACTTGTAGCCCTGCTGTGGCGTATACCCCGCCCTCGATCGGTATCGGCTATCGGCCGATCGTGCTGAAAGTTGATCGGCGATCGGAATCGGTCTCAAAAACGCTGATCGGTCCATCTCTACTCTTAAGGGCCGTATCAGATTAGAAGTAGAGATGGACCGATCAGCTTTTTTGAGGCCGATTCTGATCGCCGATCACCTTTTAACGTGATCGGCTGATAGCCAATACCCATCGAAGGTGGGGCTACATGTAGTTATTAGCGCAAGCAAGTCATGAAACCTGGTCTAAACTGGTTTATTATCATTTTTAACGAGCTCATATGAAACAGTATAATATTAGTAACTAAATTAGAAGTTGGTCTATGTGGGAGTAAACCGCTTGATTCAGCTCCAGAAGAGCCACATCTGAAAAGTATCTCTACTAGGAACAGCAGAGCGTAGATCCAGGTGGAACATTAAGCAGCAGAATGAACGTCTTCTACAGCCGAGAAGAGCTGCTTATCTAGAACTATAAACTCAATCACTCTGGCTGTGGTTCTTTAGCTCTCTGGCTGTTTCTGCTGCTGTTCTGTTCGTACCGGTCAGATCTGGTCTGTAGGTGTTCTGGGTTATTAGTTTAGTGTTAGCTGTGTGTGCTAGCTCTGCTGTTTACTGATACTCACTGTATTCAGCTGTGTGGTGTCTCTGAAGTGCTGTGTCAGATTAGTGTGTTAAATGTCTTTGTCTTGGTTCCTCCGTGAGAGACGCTGATGTTACTAATTTTACAGATGTTAAACTGCCCTGGATGAGTCTGAGTCACAAACACAGACAGACGACATGTTTTCTATCAGCACATGTGGTGAACGTTGTAAACTGTTCTCGCGAGGCCGCTGCTTTAGTCAGTCTGTGAAAAATGTAAGGGTGTGTATTTCCACTTAGTGGAAATGGCCGGAGCTGGCCAGAGGGCTCCTCTTCCTGGATGAAACGCTAGCTGGAGATACAAAAAACGGGATTGGCTAAATTGGAGAAATTTCGGCTCATCGCTGATCACATATTTTGATTAAAAATCGGCCAATACCGATATATAGCTGATCGATCCTTCCATCTCTATTTAAGAGACACCACACAGCTGAATACATTGAGTATCAGTGAACAGCAGAGCTAGCACACACAGCTAACACAAAACTAATAACCCAGAACACCATACAGACCAGATCTGACCGGAACGAACAGAACAGCAGCAGAAACAGCCAGAGAGCTAAAGAACCACAGCCAGAGTGATTGAGTTTATAGTTCTAGAGAACCACATTTTAACCATGTTTCATGACTTGCTTGTGCTAATAATTGCATGTAGCCTGCCGTGCCATAAAGCCCCGCCCTCGATTGGTATCGGCTATCAGGTTTAATCATCAGAACCGTGATTAAATGATAAATAATAGTGTTGGAGCAGCTCTGAAGTCTTAGTCCTTTAGACCTGACGGATCCCTCTTTTTAACCAAACACCAGTATTTATTTGGATTTATGGCTCGGCCAATCCGTGGGCTGCGTAGCTGCAGTCCGGAGGGGCCCGCTGCACTGCTTTCTGTTTTCCCAGACCAGATTTAACTCAGCAGCTCATCAGCAGGTCCTTCAGGAGTTGAAACAGGTGCGATAAAAGAGGCAAACACCAAACCCGAGTGGTCCGGGTGTCCTGGACCGGAGCTGGAAACCGCTCTTCAGCGCTCCAGGTCAGCAGATTCCATGCGAGGGGCTGGTTTCTGGAGCTGCACACAAAACCCCGGACCCAGAGGACGCCGCGAGCGTTTCAAAGGCGCTCGCATATGTGCTGTTTTTCACCTTCTCCGTTTCAAAGTTTGTTTACCCGCCGAGTTTGTGCTCACATGCAACTCTGGCAACCTCGTCCTCGCACCCTCGCGCTCCAAAAACATTTACACTGCTCTCCGTTTACTCGGGGGTGGGTGGAGGGGGGGGGGGGGCTGCGCTCAAGCAAATATTAGCTGTGTTTCAAATTGAGTGCTTAGGTTGTGTTCTAGCCAGCAGGGCTGCAGCTAATGATTACTTCTATGATAGATTAATCTATCAGCTGTTAATTAAATAGAACAAAAAGTCGCCCCCTACATTTCCAGTAGTGTAATGACCGCATGCATCATATAAATAAAATTTACCATCATAGCATGCTTTTTATATAAGATAATAGAAGCCATATCGCCCCCTACACTTCCTGTAGTGTATTACAGTCTGTCAGAATGGTTGTGTGGACCATATAAACATTATACAGCACTTATTAAATGAGATAGTGGAACTCATATCGCCCCCTTCGCTTCCTAAAGCATATAACAGTCTGTCAGAATGAATTAGTGGATCATATAAATATTATAGTGTTTCTAAATTAAATAATAGAAGTCATATCGCCCCCTACACTTCCTATAGCGTATTACAGTCTGTCAAAATGAATTTGTGGGTCATATAAATATCATAGTGTTTCTAAATTAAATAGTAGAAGTCATATCGCCCCCTACACTTCCTAAAGCATATAACAGTCTGTCAGAATGAATTTGTGGGTCATATAAATGTCATAGTGTTTCTAAATTAAATATTAGAACTCATATCACCCCCTACACTTCCTATAGCGTATTACAGTCTGTTAGAATGAATTTGTGGGTCATATAAATATCATAGTGTTTCTAAATTAAATAATAGAACTCATATCGCCCCCTAAACTTCCCATAGCGTATTACAATCTGTCAGAATTAATTTGTGGGTCATATAAATATTATAGTGTTTCTAAATTAAATAGTAGAAGTCATATCGCCCCCTACACTTCCTAAAGCATATAACAGTCTGTCAGAATGAATTAGTGGGTCATATAAATATTATAGTGTTTCTAAATTAAATAATTCAAGTCATATTACCCCCTACACTTCCTATAGCGTATTACAGTCTGTCAGAATGAATTTGTGGGTCATATAAATATTATAGTGTTTCTAAATTAAATAATAGAAGTCATATCGCCCCCTACACTTCCTATAGCGTATTACAGTCTGTCAGAATGAATTTGTGGGTCATATAAATATCATAGTGTTTCTAAATTAAATAATAGAAGTCATATCGCCCCCTACACTTCCTGTAGTGTATTACAGTCTGTCAGAATGGTTGTGTGGACCATATAAACATTATAGAGCACTTATTAAATGAGATAGTAGAAGTCATATCGCCCCCTTCGCTTCCTAAAGCATATAACAGTCTGTCAGAATGAATTAGTGGATCATATAAATATTATAGTGTTTCTAAATTAAATAATATAAGTCATATCGCCCCCTACACTTCCTATAGCATATTACAGTCTGTCGGAATGGCTTTGTGGGTCATATAAATATTATAGTGTTTTTAAAATTAAATAGTGTAAGCCATATCGCCCCCTACACTTCATGTAGCGTATTACAGTCTGTCAGAATGACTTTGGGGACCATATAAACATTACAGAGCACTTATTAAATGAGATAGAAAAAGTCATATCGCCCCCTACACTTCCTTTAGTGTATTACAGTCTGTCAGAATGACTGTGTGGGTCATATAAATTTTATATATTGTTTCTAAATTAAATAATAGAAGTCATATCGCCCCCTACACTTCCTAAAGCGCATTACAATCTGTCAGAATAAATTTGTGGGTCATATAAATATCATAGTGTTTCTAAATTAAATATTAGAACTCATATCGCCCCCTACATTTCCAGTAGTGTATTACAGTCTGTCAGAATGATTTGGTGTGTCATATAAATATTATAGTGTTTCTAAATTAAATAGTGTAAGTCATATTGCCCCCTACACTTCCTGTAGCGTATTACAGTCTTTCAGAATGACTGTGTGGGTTATATAAACATTATAGAGTGGTTCTTAAACAACACAATAGAACTCATATCGCCCCCTGCACTTCCTGTGGTGTAGTACAGTTTGTCAGAAAGACCGTGTAGATTATACCAGTTCTGCATCCATAGTAAGAATGAACCCCCAGTGGGGCCCGCTGGAATTTCCTCTATCCGACTGCAATAATAAGTCCCTAATTTTGCTTTGACCACTGCGTGTCTGTCGTGGCCCCTGCTGACCCTTCCTTTTTTTTTTTGGCTGCCAAACCACTCAGTTGTTTTACTTCAGTCCTCTCTGCCATGCTGCCCCCCCAACTCGACCCCCCATCGCACCCCTCCCTGATCTCTGTTTCCTGTGCTTTTCAGTTATGTGCTTTTTTCAGAGCGATGGATGAGACTTGGTGACAGACAGACAGAAGAAAGAGGTCACACAAACACACAGCTGCAGACGGACCTATAACTGATAGAGAGAGAGAGAGAGAGATGAGGGAGAGAGATAGAGAGGTAATGATATGAGAGAGAGAGAAAGATAACAGATAGGACAGCAGAGAAAAGAGAGATGGGTGGCGAGGCAAAGCTAATCGAGAGATGAGGGAGAGTATCAGAGATAGAGAGAAAGGTAAATAAGTGATAAAGGAGAGATACTACAGCAGAGAAAGATAGGAAAAGAGAGAGCAGGGTAAAGAGATAGGAGAGACGGCAAGAGAAAAATAGAGATATAAGAAAGAGAGATAAAGGAGAGCGTGAAGGTGAGACAGATAGAGAAAATGAAAGAGTAGATATAGAGACAGAGAGAGATACAGAGATAAATAGGAAGAAGAGAGAGATAGAAAGAGGCATGGATAGACAGCGAGACAGAAGGAGAAATAGAAGAAGCAGAGACAGTGAGAGAGAGATGGACAAAGAGTGAAAGGGACAGATTTTGGAGGGAGATACAAAAAGAAAGGGAGATAGAGGAGGCGGCTGACAGAGAGAGAGAGAGAGAGATCAGGAGACAAACACAAAGAGAGAGAGAGAGAAAGAGAGAGCGAGAGAGAGACAAAGAGTGAGAGTGAGGGAGAGAGTTAGTTTTCCAGGCTGTATTAGCACAGTGCCAGAAATCCAGCAGACCAGCGAGCAGAAGGAAACCGAATGGAACGCCAGAGCACCTGCAGTCAACACACACACACACACACACACACACACACACAAGGTCGGTGTAGCTTCAGAGACAGTGCGGCTTCATG
The DNA here is from genome assembly GCA_021613375.1 of Megaleporinus macrocephalus. Taxonomy (NCBI): domain Eukaryota; kingdom Metazoa; phylum Chordata; class Actinopteri; order Characiformes; family Anostomidae; genus Megaleporinus; species Megaleporinus macrocephalus. The sequence continues at coordinate 37,233,640 of CM038719.1, read as the reverse complement.
AGAATTTACAGTGCTGCCACAGCGCACGCATTTCTACACACGCTCACCTGTTTTTAATATCACACTGAGTAACAGCCACAGCCCGGGGAGCAGCTGCAGCACTGAGACTCTGCCATGATCCACTGTGGGAATCTAAAAAAACCATACAAACACATTTCTAAACGAGAGAGAGAGAGAGAGAGAGAGAGAGAGAGAGAGAGAGAGAGAGAGAGGGAGAGAGAGAGAGAGAGAGAGAGAGATAAAAAGAAAGATGGAAAGAGAAGTAGAGAGAGAGAGAGAGAGAGAGAGAGGGAGAGAGGGATGAGAGAGTGATAAAAAGAAAGATGGAAAGAGAAGTAGAGAGAGAGAGAGAGAGAGAGAGGGAGAGAGGGATGAGAGAGTGATAAAAAGAAAGATGGAAAGAGAAGTAGAGAGAGAGAGAGATCTCCTTTGATGTGACAGGCATAACAGAGTTTTCTCCTTTTTTATCGATCTGTGTGTGTATAAGCATATGTGTGTGTATATGAGCATAAGCGTGTGTGCATGTATATGTATGTATTTGTGTGTGTGTGTGTGTGTTTGTATGTGTGTGTTTGTATGTGTGTGTGTGTGTGTGTGTTTGTGTATGTATTTGTGTATGTCTGTATGTATGTATATATATATATATATATGTGTGTATGTGTGTGTGTGTATGTATGTATGTGTGTGTGTGTGTGTGTATGTATATGTGTGTGTGTGTGTGTATGTATTTGTGTGTATGTGTGTGTATGTATTTGTGTGTATGTGTGTGTGTTTGTATGTGTGTATGTATTTGTTTGTGTGTGTGTGTGTATGTATTTGTGTGTATATGTTTGTGTGTGTGTGTGTGTGTATGTATGTATTTGTGTGTATGTGTGTGTGTGTGTGTATGTATGTATTTGTGTGTATGTGTGTGTGTGTATGTATGTATATGTGTGTGTGTGTTTGTGTGTGTGTATGTATGTATTTGTGTGTATGTGTGTGTGTGTGTGTTTGTATGTATGTATGTATGTATTTGTTTATGTGTGTGTGTGTGTATGTATTTGTGTGTGTGTGTGTGTGTGTGTGTGTGTGTATTTGTGTGTATATGTGTGTGTGTGTGTGTATGTATGTATTTGTGTGTATGCGTGTGTGTATGTATGTATATGTGTGTGTGTGTGTGTGTGTGTGTGTGTGTGTGTGTGTGTGTATGTATGTGTGTGTGTATTTATGTATATGTGTGTGTGTGTGTGTGTGTGTGTGTGTGTGTGTGTGTGTGTGTGTGTGTGTGTGTATGTATGTATTTGTGTGTATGCGTGTGTGTATGTATGTATATGTGTGTGTGTGTGTGTGTGTGTGTGTGTGTGTGTGTGTATGTATGTATTTGTGTGTATGTGTGTCTGTGTGTGTTTGTATGTATGTATGTATGTATGTATTTGTTTGTGTGTGTGTGTGTGTATGTATTTGTGTGTGTGTGTATGTATGTATGTATGTATATGTGTGTGTGTGTGTGTGTATGTGTGTGTGTGCATGTGAGTGGTTTTATTTGGACAGAAGAGCGGAGTTAAGATGTAAAACTATAAACTATAAATAGTCTTCAAAGTGCAGGCGGGGGTCTCTAGAGAGAGCGGGGGGGGGTGAGGGACCCTTCACCCCTAAAGCCTCATTTACCAGAAAAGAACAGAAAAAAAAACTTCAGACAAAATGACTTGGCCCGCAGCCCCGTCTTTACCATAATAGCTCCATTTAGCCTTATTAATTTCAGCTGATGTTTATTTGTGTGTGGAGATCGAGGGGAGTTATGTGTCGTGTAATTGAGTTTTAAGGGATTTGAAGGGAGTGTCGGCCGCAGCAGCAGCAGAGAGGAGCTCTGTGTAGCTCACTGGTAGAGATAGCTTCTCTATGAGCACGTACTTACAAAAACCGACCTTACTTTCAATGGAAGTCAATGGAACCAAAAGTTTTTCCAAGCTATTTTAGCGCATTTCTATTGGTCCATTCATGTGACATGTACACACATTGTAAAATATTGTAAAAGTTTTATATTTTTAATATTTTAACGGTCATATAAACATTATAGAGTGTTTCTAAATTAAATAATAGAACGTGTATCGCCCCCTACACTTCTTGTTGTGTATTACGGTGTGTCAGAATTACTTTGTGCTTCATATAAATATTATAGTGTTTTTAAATTAAATAGTAGAACTCATATCGCCCCCTACACTTCCTGTAGTGTATTACAGTCTGTCAAAATGATTTTGTGGGTCATATAAACATTATAGAGTGTTTTTGAATGAGAGAATAGAAGTCATATCGCCCCCTACACTTCCTGTAGTGCATTACAGTCTGTCAAAATGACTTTGTGGATCATATAAACATTATAGAGCGCATACAGTGGCGACTATTTCGGAGCATTTCTATTGGTCCATTCATCATGACATGTACACAAATTATTTTAATATTTTTTAAATAAATTTTAAAATAATACAGCAGAAGTCATATCGCCCCCTACACTTTTTTTCCTGTCAGAATGACTTTGAGGGTCATATAAACATTATAAAGCGCTTTTAAAATAAAAAGTAGAAGTCATATCGCCCCCTACACTTCTTGTAGTGTATTACAGTCTGTCAGAATTACTTTGTGGGTCACATAAAGGTTATTAAGCACTTTTAGAATAAAATATAGAAGTCATATCGCCCCCTACACTTCCTGTAGTGCATTACAGTCTGTCAGAATGACTTTGTGGGTCATATAAATATTATAGAGCGCATACAAGTATCTCTAAAATAGTGACTTTACAGATAACAAGAGAGAACAAAAACTGACTATAATGTCAATGGAACTCAATGGAACCAGAAGTTTTCCAAGCAATTTTGTAGCATTTCTATTGGTCCATTCATCATGACATGTACACACAATGTAAACAGCAGCTGTTGAGTTCAAATGATGTAGAAAAAATTAAGATACATGTTTTTCTTTGGACAGAACTGATGTAATAATGAAGATAATAACAGTAATACTAACCTGTATTGTAAGAATATCAAGCAAAGTAATGATATATTTACTGCTTATTAGTTTTACATGAAGAATGTTTTAATAGCAAACCTAGTAGCTCAAAACAGTATGGCTTTCATATCTCAGTCCTCCGGCCTGATAACGTTAGCCCCTGCTCATAACGACCTCCTGCAAGACCTGGTAGACCATGTGTCCTTATCAGATAATCCAGCCCTGCTCTTGGCTTCAGATCGGAAAATATCCACTGGAGATTCTGTCCATCCAGCTGAAGCTGGAGCAAGGAAATAGACAAGAAGAAGAAGAAGGTTGGCGCTGGAATGCCAGAACTCAACGTCTGAGATGTGGATTGAGGTTTTATGGAATGTAAATTAGAGAAGAAGGCAGTACGTATGCCGCAGAAGCAATGAAAGACTCTTTGATCCGTCAGTCAAACTCAGTGGAGGAGTGGAGTTTTTCTGGAGTTGGTTTGTTTGGGAATGCTGACTAATAGAACAAACACTTTTGTGGGCATTATGCAAGAACGGCCCCGATTACACCACTGAGATCACATACACTACTGTATAAAAGTCTGAGGCAATAAATGTATTTTCACCACCAGATCTGATTAGAACAGATGTAAATAATCATACATACAATACAAAGTAACATGAATATCTTATTGTGAGAGAAATAGATCAGATCTTGAGCTTCAGTTTGAAGAAGTGTAGTTCCAGATTTCTCCTGGACGCCCCAGACATTGTATGAATGTATTCAGTTCCTTCAGCAGCAAATCTTGATTTAGCTTAATGAAGTACTGAGCAGTCAAAGCAGGTATTAGATGAGAACTGTAAATAATACTGGGTTGTTTATAGAAGGAGAAGCTTGGAAAGGGTTAAATAGACACACTGACGTATGGAAAAGCTCTACTTACTCTATTAATACTGTTTATATATAATAATGTCCCCAAGTGCTGAAGACTTTTGCACACCACTGCATATATAGAAGCTGCTGATGCTCTCATGGTCTTGAACTGACCATCCCAAAGCCCAGTCCTCAACATCATTACATATCATTGCTGTTCAAGGAAAAACGAGTATCCCCAAAATAGTAACTTTACAAGAGAGAACAAAACCAGTCTTTACTTTCAATGGAACCAGAATTGTTTCCATGCTATTTTGGAGCATTTCTATTGGTCCATTCATCATGAAGTTTAGTATGCACACACTAGTGAACATACACACTAGGGGGCAGTAAGCACACGTGCCGAGAGCAGGTGGGGTTAGGTGCCTTGCTCAAGGGCACCTCAGTCGGGGTTTGCCTGAACCGGGGATCGAACCGGCGACCCTCCCTAGACCGGATCCCTAAGCTTCAGGCCACGACTGCCCATGATGCTGTCAGGTTTAGTCTGTTGAACGCTGTTGGAGGACTGACCATCAGGGCCTCCTCCCCACCATCACCAGCCAGCTCTCCTGTCCATCTGTGTCAACTGCTACACCCTCAGTTACATCACTGTACACCACCCAGATGTACTAGCATTGAGATAGGATGGGACTGTTTCAGCTCACGCCCACTTTACATAAAGACTCAGTCAGAGACTGCCTCAGTCAGAGACTGCCTCAGTCAGAGACGGCCTCAGTCAGAGACTGCCTCTACCTGTGCAGCTTCTAAAGCTTTGCTATCCATATTTCAAACAGAGACTCTTTTCTTTGGTGTTTAGTTTATTAAACTGTAAATACCGTTTGACCAGAGGAGGACGGGTCTCCACTAGTGAGTCTTGGTTCCTCCCAAGGTTTCTTCCTCCAGTCTGAGGGAGGTGTTCCTCGCCTCTGTTGCCTCTGGCTTGCTCACTGGGGGATATATGTTGTAGCTGTCTCTTTTCAAAACTTCTGTAGCTGCTTTGTGACAACATCGTTGTAAAAAGCGCGACAGTTGAAATTGAATTGAAAAAGTAAAAACTCGCTCAACGCTGATGTTTGGGTTCATGTGGAAGGAGAAGAGCAGAGCCTGCAGCCAAGTTCTTGGAGATGGCTTCAGGTTCCTTTGAGAGCGAGTGTTCTAAAAAGAGGCTGTAATAAAGACTGACACACTGACAACTACTGAGCAGTGTTGATGCTGGATGTAGCTGCTGAGGCTGCTGTAAGTGGCTTGTGGGTAAGTATTTCCCACCTGTGTGCAACAGCGCCCCCTCCCCCGGGGGAAAGTGTATATCTCGCAGCTCTGTACACCAGTGTGCGTGCGCCGGCCTGTCCGGCCTTGTGGTGTTGTCTGTGCCTCCATGGTGACGGCGTCACCCCCGCCAGCACAGCTGCAGCGTTAACGGCGTTCGCGTGAGTGAAGGCTGCAGGTAAAGTGCAGCGTGTGTGTGTGTGTGTGTGTGTGTGTGTGTGTGTGTGTGTGTTTACTGGCACTCTGTGAAAGACAGCATCGCTCAGTAATGCAGTGACCTACAGTAGCGGGGGGTACGTCTGGCAAATGTCTGGACACGCACATGCACGCGGATCTGCCGTTCGGCTGCACCGACAGCTGTGGCTCGCTCAACTCACTGTGGGCGGGGCTTAGGCAGGCCTCGGGACGGTCAGAGCAGCGGCGTGGCCAGAACTTTTATTTTTTTAACCATTTTAATGGTTACAGGTTGAAGGGGTCAGGCAAAATAAGCCCCCCAACAGCCAACAACAATTCCTCGACTATTTTAGTGACCGTTAGTGGACAGTGTGACCCCTCGGCCCACCCCTATATATAAACCCCTGAGTATATGTCTGTTGCTTTTTTTGGTGAGAGTTGGATTCCACAGGTGAGGATGTCAGCACGGGCTTGTTAGCCTGGGTAAGGGGAGAGAGGGGGGCGGGGCTTAGGCAGGCCTCCACCAGTCAGAGCTGTGGCGTAGTCTGGATAGGTGCGGTAACAAGGGGCGGTTACAAGTTTGAAAGGGTCAACTGGAATGAACCGTCTTCAAATTATGAAATGTGATCATTCAGACAAAATTAAACCCCCCACTGCCCCCCCCAACCACCCCCGCCCCCCCCCCCAACATCCTCTGTCCCTTGATTTTTACTAAATTACTGCGTATTTTAGTGCCATTAGTTCTCATTTGACCCGCTACTCCAGGGACAGAGTCTTTTGGAAGAACTGTCTCTTGGAAGCACAGCTCGTCGAGGTCCCCGTCGTCAGGACAAACAGGAACAAGCTAATGCTGCTTTAAACGGAGGGGCCTAGGCCCCCTCGGCCCACCCTGCGTCTACGCCCCTGAGTATATGTGTGTTGCTGTTCCTTGGCAACAGTCGGATTCCGCACAGGTGAGGATGGCAGAACGCACTCGTTAGCCTGAGTAAAAACAGCCGATTGACCCGCCAATCATCCCGGCTTTATGGTAAGAGCGCCCCAGGCAGGTTGTGCTGGAAGGTAAAAGCAGGTGTAGGACGGTAATAGCAGTGGACGGGGTGTTATTACTGTTTATTAGCTCTGAGAAGATTTTTCCTCCTGTTCTGTTTTCCGTCAGCCTGGGATACACACACACACACACACACACACACACACACACACTAATACTCTTTCAGACTGCCCGTGTGTGTGTGTGTGTGTGTGAGATCTGCTGTGAATGAGCAGCCTTTCTTTCCCTCATGTTTAAATAAACACCCCTCTTCACTCTTTCTCACAAACTGGACGCCCTGACCCTCTCCTCTCCTCCGTCCTGTTTATTCTCCCACTCCCTCCGTTCCTCCTATAGCGCCCCCCCGCCCCCCCCCCCCCCCCGCCCCCCCCCAGCCCCTTTAGCTGCTGGGAAAGAGTCGCTGTAAGTGGCTGTCGAAATGAGTGGACGGCATGACAGCGGGTTAAAAGTGAAGCCAGAATGTCTTCCGTGCCCCCTGGTGTCTGGCTGCTGTATAGTTTAAACCCCGCCCCCTTCCACGTACGTGCACATGGCAAACTAACGTTTCAGTTTGCTTGTTTTTCGTGAACTTTTCTTTAAGCGTTTGCCGTTTAAGTTATTGCTGGTATGATTGCTGGAAAGACGTGAGCGCTCGAAAATGAACACGGATAACATTTTAATGAGGACTTATAATAAATCAGGCGAATCTATTATTGTATTCAGGTCTTTATTGGAACCGTACAGGGGGGCTAACTCTGATGTGAGAGGCTGATTAGTGTCCATTACTGGTCATTTTGACCGATCACTTTTGGTCTATGGAAAATAGTTAACAAGGAATGACAGCACAGCTCAGCGAGGTCCCCATCATCAGGACAAACATAGGAACTAGCTAATGTTGTTTTATAGAGAGGCCTAGGCCCCCTCGGCCCACCCTGTATCTACGCTCCTGGGTGTATGTGTTGCTTTACCTTGGCAACAGTTAGATCTATCTATCTATCTATCTATCTATCTATCTATATATATATATATATATATATATATATATATATATATATATATATATATATATATATATATATATATACTCTACCGCTCAAAAGTTTAGGATCACTTTAGAATTTCATTTCATGCAATTTACACGCAATTCACAAACAATATTGTTCATTTCACAATGAATGTAAGTGTATCAGATGATTTTTAAAGAATAAAAATGTTTGTATTAAAGTCTATTTTTGTATAGAGGCTTATTTTGCATATAGTCTATTATCAGTAATTCTCAGTCCTCTGTCTAAATCTCCTGGTACGACCACCAATCCAAGTTAAGGATGTTATTGGACTAATTGGTTGTTAGGACACTCTTGATCAATTGTGATGCACAGCTGAAAAACATTCTACTAATAAGTGAGTATAAAAGGGAACAACATTCTAGGTTAGTTTAGTATCTGAAGATCAGCAGTTGATGGCTTGCTGACCGACTCACAATGACCAGAAAGAAACAACTTTCTTTAGAGACCCGTCAGTCCATTGTTGTGTTAAGGAAGAAGATACTCCATTAAAACAAGAACATTTCACTGTGATAACTTTTGAGCGGTAGCATATATATATATATATATATATATATATATATTTATAATTTTTTTTATTAATTTAATATAAGCATATGGGGAGAAAAATATTATTTAAAACTAGACAATGCTGTGAATTTACTGTTTTCAGGCTTCAGTTTTTATAAAACCCTGACATTTTAATAAATAATAATTTATTCCAATAATAAATAAGTCAGTTGGTCCTGATTTATTCGTATATTTGGTATTTGTAAGGAGAAATAAGTAAGTACGCTGATCCTGTTGTAAAAGAGATTTAATAACTGGAAGTGCCATGAACTTATTTTAAACTTTCTTATTTGTTTATTCATTGGTTTTAATGTTTTAAAAGTAAAATTAACATATATAATATAAGAGCTTGGTTTCAACCGAAATCTGTGTGTGCTGTCTGTCACATTATTCCACAAATCCATATCTATTATATGTTGGTAATTAAAATAGGGTGCAATTTCAATCTTTCATCATATACAGCGACTCTTATTGATCTTTAATGCTCAAAAATCTGATCCCATGACTCTGATGCAGTAGACTCTGGTGGAAATCATCGCTGGAAGTTATGCCTGTGGATTTTGATTGCGAGGTAATCTATGTGCCAAAGAAGGAACGAATAGTGGAATCTCCTTATTAAACTGTTGAGACCCCGTTCAGACGCTCTTTGCCTCAGCTTTCAGTTGATCTGATTGCGTTGAACTGATAATCAAACGGTTAATAAACCTTCTAAAAGTTTGAAGTGGGCTCATAAACACGGTGGTCTGCAGACGGCTGCATTCTGAAGGTCCACCCTGACACATTTGTGTGTACTCGCTCGCGCTGGTATCCCCGATCCCTCCCGAAGGCCGCTGTGAGCACCTGGAGGCTTCCTCTAATCACAGAGCAGAGAAAACAGGAAGCGGTGTCACGATCCCTGTGATGGAGTGGAAATTGGTCAGAATGCAGCGGGACGTCTGGACATTAGGTCACAGCTTAGAAGGGGAGTGGTGGGGCGGGGGGGGGGTTGAGTGGGTAAAACTATTTTTTTTTTGTTCAGTGCTTGCAATCAAAGTCAGTCCACCATTTACTTTCCAGTTTCTAGTCAAGACCTCTTTATATCTACACTCACTGTCCACTGTATCAGCTCCACTGACCATACAGGAGCTACACCTACAGACTGTAGTTCATCTGATTCCCTATAGACTTTGTAACCCTGTTCTTTAATGATCAGGACCCCCAAATGTGAGTGCTGGGTCATTCTCTGCAGCGACACTGACGTGGTGGTGGTGGTGTGTTAGTGTGTGTTGCGCTGGTGTGAGTGGATCAGACACAGCAGTGCTGCTTAAGTGTTTAAACACTGTGTCCACTCACTGTCCACTCTGTTAGACACTCCTACTACTTGCTGGTCCACCTTGTAGATGTAAAGCCAGAGACAGAAGCTCATCTGTCATTCTCTGGTCTGTCATCAGCGCTCACAGGACACTGTTGTCTGGATAGTTTTGGACTGTTCTCAGTCCAGCAGTGACACTGAGGTGTTTAAACACTCCAGCAGCAGCAGCACTGCTGTGTCTGATCCACTCACACCAGCATAACACAAACATAATTTTTTTTTTCTTGGCCAGGACTAATTCCTTGAGTGTTGTTTTATAGTTTTGATCTTTTCACAGATATGCACTAATATTATTACTATTAAAATAGTGGAATTAAGAGCATCCTGGGTAGGTGTATCCAAACTTTTGACTGAAGAGGTGTGGTATAGTGTACAGTATAAACCAATAAAATATAAATAATCTCTTGTCTTGTGTTTTATCTCTCTGTCTCTCTCTCTCTCTCTCTCTCTCTCTCGCTCTCACACACACACACACACACACAGACGGTGTATCTGGAGCAGTTGGTGGTGTGTGTGGAGGTTCTGCTGCATGTGTGTGAGGAAGACTGTAGCGCCGCCAGTCTGCAGCTGCTGAAGGTTCTGGTGACTGTACAGAGTTTAACCACCGAACAGGAGCTGCGTGACAAGGTAGAACACACAAACACACAAACAATTAAGTACACACATAAACACACACACACACATTCATACACAAATTCACACACAGAGAAGTACACACTGCATACACATACACACAAAGTATACACCCCACACACACATGCCTACACACATGCAGAAACACACATAAGCAAACACATGCATACACAGATCCACACACTGAGAAGTACACACTGCATACACATACACACAAAGTATACACCCCACACACACACATTCATACACACACATGCATACACAAATCCACACACAGAGAAGTACACACTGCATACACATACACACAAAGTATACACCCCACACACACATGCCTACACACACATGCCTACACACACATGCCTACACACACATGCCTACACACATGCCTACACACACATGCCTACACACATGCCTACACACACATTCCTACAAACACATACAGAGACACACACATAAGCAAACACATGTATACACAAATTCAAACACAGAGAAGTACACACTGCACACACATACACACAAAGTATACACCCCACACACACATGCCTACACACACACGCCTACACACACATGCCTACACACACGTGCCTACAAACACATGCCTACACACACATGCAGAGACACACACATAAGCAAACACATGCATACACAAATTCACACACAGAGAAGTACACACTCCTTGCACACACAAAGTATACACCCCACACACACATGCTTACACACACATGCAGAGACACACACATAAGCAAACACATGCATACACAAATTCACACACAGAGAAGTACACACTGCATACACATACACACAACGTATACACCCCACACACACATATGCCTACACACACATGCAGAGACACACACATAAGCAAACACATGCATACACAAATTCACACACAGAGAAGTACACACTCCTTGCACATACACACAAAGTATACACCCCACACACACATGCCTACACACACATAAGCAAACACATGCATACACAAATTCACACACAGAGAAGTACACACTCCTTGCACATACACACAAAGTATACACCCCACACACACATGCCTACACACACATGCAGAGACACACAAATAAACAGACACATACATACACAAATTCACACACAGAGAAGTACACACTCCTTGCACATACACACAAAGTATACACCCCACACACACATGCCTACACATACATGCAGAGACACACACATAAACAGACACATACCTACACAAATTCACACACAGAGAAGTACACACTCCTTGCACATACACACAAAGTATACACCCCACACACACATGCCTACACACACATGCAGAGACACACACATAAGCAAACACATGCATACACAGATCCACACACAGAGAAGTACACACTCCTTGCACATACACACAAAGTATACACCCCACACACACATGCCTACACACACATAAGCAAACACGTGCATACACAAATTCACACACAGAGAAGTACACACTCCTTGCACATACACACAAAGTATACACCCCACACACACATGCCTACACACACATGCAGAGACACACACATAAACAGACACATACCTACATAAATTCACACACAGAGAAGTACACACTCCTTGCACATACACACAAAGTATACACCCCACACACACATGCCTACACACACATGCAGAGACACACACATAAACAGACACATACATACACAAATTCACACACAGAGAAGTACACACTCCTTGCACATACACACAAAGTATACACCCCACACACACATGCCTACACACACATGCAGAGACACACACATAAACAGACACATACCTACACAAATTCACACACAGAGAAGTACACACTCCTTGCACATACACACAAAGTATACACCCCACACACACATGCCTACACACACATGCAGAGACACACACATAAGCAAACACATGCATACACAGATCCACACACAGAGAAGTACACACTCTTTGCACACACACACTTCTCTACCATCACCTCAAGACTGGTTTTTATAACCCATAATTCTCTTCTCTCTCGGTTAGCCGCTTCTTGTGTGTGTGTGTGTGTGTGTGTGTGTGTGTGTGTGTGTGTGTGTGTGTGTGTGTAAGAGAGTGAGAGAGAGAGAGAGAGAGAGAGAGAGATGTAAAGGTTAACTTTTGTCCCTCTTCCTCTCATCCCACTGTTTTTCCATCCTTTCCTTTTTTATTGCACTGTGGTGGAATGCCGTGTGTGTGTGTGTGTGTGTGTGTGTGTGTGTGTAATTATGGACAGGAGAACACTAATAGCACGTTTTGCGGTTGAACTTTAAACCCACTGATGGGTGAAAGGAGGTGTGTGTTTGCGGAACATTATCGTCAGTGTGTGTGGGTATGTGTGAGTGCGGAGGGGGCGTGGGTGGTACTGGGGGTGGAGAGGGTTGTGGGGGGTAGTTATGTGGTGAAGTGGAGACAGTAAATAAGACACAAACACACACCAGCCTAACATAAATAACTCTATAGCTAACAACTATATACAGACTATTACTGTGTAACAGAGAGAGAGAGAGAGAGAGAGAGAGAGAGAGAGATAATGAAAGAAGAGAGAGAGAGAGAGAGAGAGATAGTCAGGAAGGAGAGACTGAGAGTGCAAGAGAGTAAAGAAGTGAATGAGAGAGTACAAGTGGTAGAGTCAGGTTGGGAGAAAACAAGGAAATAAGCGAGTGAGAGAGTGAAAGAATGAGTGGTAGGGAGTGAGGCAGTGGTGGAGTGAGAGAGGAGTGAGCGAGTTTTTCACTTATGTTCAGTGTTGGTCAGTTTCTCTCAGACTGAGAGACTCCCCGGGGAACACACTCAACTTTCCCACACAAACACACACGCACACACACTGGCTCTGTGTTGGGGGGGGCTTACAGCATCCGACTCAGAGTAAGGGTCAAACATATTTATGTGTGTACAGTGCTGTGCAAAAGTTAAAGACCACCCTTCAGCCAGTAAGTACAAGCCTTTCATTTTTCAGACCTCACTGTGGCTGAACGTTAACGTATCTGGATTAGTAGACGCAGAAACGGTAAAACCAGCTTCTGAGACTGAACTTTGGGGGTCTCGTTCTTTGAGTTACTGAGAGTGAGTCTCCTGAAAACAAATATTGTAATGTAATATGTAATATTCTCAGAAATGACTGCTGGGTAGTTAATAACGTATAGAACAGTTGACTGGAATTTGAAGTGGATGTGAAGTTAAAGCTTGAAGTGTTTATCCAAAACTGTTGAGACCCAAGTTGGAGTTCGGTCAGGTTTGGTGGGCATCATTATTTTTAAGAAAAATAATAGCAATACGATTTTTTTATTAATTAATACAAATGAATGAATGAACTGCCCTCCATGCTGTTGACTGGGGTTCAGTTCCTGGGTACCCACCTTACACTATACATATACCAATCATCAGAGCATCTGCTGAATATCATATAGTCATAGTCTCTCATAGCATATTTGAACATTATATATACAGGGCTTGGACAATGAAACTGAAACATCTGGTTTTAGACCACAATAATTTATTAGTATGGTGTAGGGCCTCCTTTTGCGGCCAATACAGCGTCAGTTGGTCTTGGGAATGACATATACAAGTCCTGCACAGTGGTCAGAGGGATTTTAAGCCATTCTTCTTGCAGGACAGTGGTCAGGTCACTACGTGATGCTGGTGGAGGAAAACGTTTCCTGACTCGCTCCTCCAAAACACCCCAAAGTGGTTCAATAATATTTAGATCTGGTGACTGTGCAGGTCATGGGAGATGTTCAACTTCACTTTCATGTTCATCAAACCAACTTTCATCAGTCTTGCTGTGTGTATTGGTGCATTGTCATCCTGATACACGGCACCGCCTTCAGGATACAATGTTTGAATCATTGGATGCACATGGTCCTCCAGAACGGTTCGGTAGTCCTTGGCAGTGACGCGCCCATCTAGCACAAGTATTGGGCCAAACCATCACTGATCCACCCCCATGCTTCACTCTGGGCATGCAACAGTATGGGTGGTACGTTTCTTTGAACTTCACACTCTGCTCTTACTGGTGCAGTTAATGAAGATTGGCCATCAGACTGGTCCAATTTAGCCATGAACCTCCCACACTGAAATAACAGGTGTTTCAGTTTCATTGTCCACCCCCTGTATATAACCCTTTTGAATGACTTGGTTTTCTGCATACATTGGCATAAAGCATGATCTGATCTACATCTAAGTCCCAAGTATAGACAAACTCAATGTGCTTAACCTAACACCACACAAACAATTATAATATTTCATGTCTGTATTGGACACATCCATTAAACATTTACAGTACTGGTGGAAAACCTGGAGTCCAATCAATGAAACGAGATAAAAGACACTCAAACTTTTTTAGCATCTGCTGATGTGAACCACGCCTCGCAAAAAAGAGATTTCTGAAGACCGGCGTTCAAGAACTGTTGATTTGCATAAAACTGGAAAGGGTTACAGAGTGATCTCCAACACTTTAGGTATTAACCATCCACAGTCAGACACACTGTCTACAAATAGAGATGATAATGGCTTTGTCTCAAATCCTAGTGAGCTCCTACATAGGCAGCATTTTAAGTCATAGTATGCGCTCCTGACATGTAGACTGTCCCAATACTTACATACCTTAAACATGCTGTCTACTGAGAAACCTTATTTAGACCTGATTTAAAGGAAGCATTGAACGCTTCCTCAGCCACTAAGACAATCCCATGATGCAACACAGGCTAATCTACGAGCAGTGAAGTGGTTTTAAAATGTGAGTTATTTTGATTCTCTCTGGAGTTTTAATGTGTTTCTGGTCATATAATCACACAAAACAGTATTTTATTATCAACACTGTAACGAGTCCTTCACCAACGCTGCTACTTAAACAGCTGCCTACCTAGACAGCCTACTTAGACACTCACTAGGTTTTGAGACACACCCTTGGTACAGTGGCTACTCTCCCTAGAAGTGGGTGCCCTGTCTAGTTGACTCCAAAGGCACAAAGCAGAATGCTCAGAGAGGTACTAAAGAACCCTAGAGTAACAGCTAAAGGCTTGAGGGAATCGTTGGAACTGGTTAACATCTCTGTTCATGAGTCTACTATACGCAAATCATTGAACAGGCATTGCGTCCATTGCAGGACACCACGGAGGAAGCCGCTGCTTTCCAATAAAACATCACTGCACGCCTGAAGTTTGCCAAAGAGTACCTTGACATTCCACAACGCTGCTGGAAAGATGTTTTGTGGACTGATGAAACCAAGGTTGAATTGTTTAGGAAAAATCATCCCAACAGTGAAGTATGGTGGTGGGAGCATCATGATTTGGGGCTGCTTTGCTGCTTCGGGGCCTGGACCGCTTGCCATCATGGCGGGGAAAATGAATTCTCAAGTTTATCAAGGTTCCCACAGAATAATGTCAGGCTGGCTGTCTGCTAGCTGAAGCTCAGTAGAAGTTGGGTGATGCAGCAGGACAATGACCCTAAACATCAAAATAAATCTACATCAGGCCAGACCTGAATCCAATAGAGATGCTGAGGAATGACCTCGAGAGAGCTGTTCACACCAGACATCATAAGAATATGGCTGAGCTGAAGCGGTTTTGTAAGGAAAAATGGCCCAAAATTCCTCCTGCAGGTCTGTTTAGCGGCTACCAGAAACACTTGTTGGAGGTTATTGCTGCCAAAGGAGGTTCGACCAGTTATTAAATCCAAGGGTTCATTTACTTTTTCCACCAGCACTGTGAATGTTTGATGGTTGTGTCTAATACAGACATAAATTATTATAATGGTTTGTGTGGTATTAGGTTAAGCACATTAAGTTTGTCTACACTTGGGACTTAGATGTATATTATATCATATTTTAAGACCTATTCATTCAGAAAAACAGGTCATTTCAAAGGGTTTACATACTTTTTCTTGCCACTGTATGAATAAATATCCATTTTTGAGCTTTCTATGTCTTTTGAACCCACCAATAATCGTTTACATGATGTGAAAATTTTAGGATGAATGAACCAATAGAGGTGCCCGAAAATAGCTTGGAAAACATTTTGGCTCTATAGACTTACATTGAAAGTAAAGTATGTTTTTGGTCTCTCCTGTAAAGTTGCATGTTGGAGATGCATGTTTTTCATTGGACAGCGACGATATATATATATATATATATATATATATATATATATATATATATATATATATATATATATATATATATATATATATATATATATATATATATGGTACACCTTGTATCCTATAATAATGCAAGTCTATGCAAGTTAATGTTAATCTCTCAAGTTAATCTCTCTCTCTCTCTCTCTCTCTCTCTCTCTCTCTCTCACTCTCTCTCTCTTTGTTGTTTTGCAGGCGGAGGAGTGTATGAGGTGTATGTGTGGGCTCTTGGGTTTCAGTGGTGTGTGTGATTTGTACAGACTGCACATGGCCGAGCTGCTGCAGTGGTTGTCCGACTCCCAGCACTGCTGGACCGCTCACTCTGTCCACAAACACCTGCTGGACATCATCGCGCTGCAGTCAGGTGTGTGTGTGTGAGACAGAGAGAACTTCTACTCTGACATAAGAACAGCAAAGTTTTGATGCCAGCTTGGTGAGGACGTAGGACATACACTGTACAGTATCAGTGCTCGGCTCTTCTGCCGTCACCTGCGGTGGTATAATGAAGCAGAGGTGGATATTTCATTGGTTTATTTCATTTCTGCATGTGCTGTGAACACTGTACATCTCAGCCCTGTACACCCTATAGAGTATACCAACTATTACAGAGTACACAGGTGCTATGAGACCTGGAACAGTGTTCCTTCAGCAGCAACATGTAATTTTTAGTTTTCTACAGATGTTTTAAGCACCTAAACTGATAGTTTATCTTAGCAACAAGTGTTTCTTCACCAGTAATAACACCAGATATGATTAGAACAGATGTAAATAATCATACATACAATACAAATAGCATGAATATCTTATTGTGAAAGAAGTAGATCATATCTTGTAAGCTCGTTTGAAGAATGGTTTTATACCTGGAGACATTTTAATATATTTAAAAAGCTATTTACTCAGCAAAACACTAATATTTAAATATTCAAACAGTATGAATCGAGTAGATAGTGCTTTTACATACGTCAGTGTGTTGATTTAACCCTTTCCAAGCTTCTCCTTCTATAAACAACCCAGTATTATTAACAGTTCTCATCTAATACCTGCTTTGACTGCTCAGTACTTCATTAAGCTAAATCAAGATTTGCTGCTGAAGGAACTGAATACGTTCATACAATGTCTGGGGCGTCCAGGAGAAATCTGGAACTACACTAAACTGGAGCTCAAGATCTGATCTACTTCTCTCACAATAAGATATTCATAATACTTTGTATTGTATGTATGATTATTTACATCTGTTCTAATCATGGTCTTACTGGTGAGAATACACTTATTGATGAGATTAAGGCTTTTAAACTATCAGCTTAGGGGCCTAAGACTATATACTATTGTATTATGATATTTTCTGTACTCCAGTGGCAAATAAAGCCTGTTCTGGCGTGGGATGTGATTGCGTCAGCTGTTACGGATTTAATATAAGCCATTTTTACAGACAGCCTTAAAAATCACCCTATAAATAGTTTTCTCCATTGCTGTCAGTGACTGTACTGTATGTATAATTTGACTGTACCTGTTTAAGTGTGTCGGGATCACAGAGGAATATAACATGTGATATCATACACTACGGCTCAAAAGTTTAGGATCACTTTAGAATTTAATTTCATGCAATTTTCATGCAATTCACAAAAAATGTAAGTGTATCAGATGATTTTTAAAGAATAAAAATGTTATTTTTCTATAGAGGCTTATTTTACATATAGTCTATTATCAGCAATTCTCAGTCCTCTGTTTAAATCTCCTGGTACGACCACCAGTCCAAGTTAAGGATGTTATTGGACTAATTGGTTGTTAGGACACTCTTGCTCAATTGTGATGCACAGCTGAAAAACATTCTACTAATAAGTGAGTATAAAAGGGAACAACATTCTAGGTTAGTTTAGTATCTGAAGCATCAGCAGTTGATGGTTTGCTGACCGACTCAAAATGACCAGAAAGAAACGACTTTCTTTAGAGACCCGTCAGTTCATTGTTGTGTTAAGGAAGAAGATACTCCATTAAAACAAGAACATTTCACTGTGATCCCAAACTTTTGAGCGGTAGTGTATATGTTTAACCAATTTCTAATTCATTGATCACAAAAATCGAGACGTGATGATCATAAAAAGCGATAATAGCTAATACCAGAATGTTTACCTCCCTAAAATAGGCCTGAGGCCTCGATTAGGGTTCCAGTCATGTGGTTTCTTGTAAAGCCAAAAATGGGATGTTCTTATGTTATGACTGTAATCGAGACAGACACTGCTCTCAGTTTGACATGTTAGAGGCTCCTCTCTTCTTGTTTGTCCCCATTTGAGTCACATATTACACATTCCTCCTCCATTAGACCATTCTCTCTCTCTCTCTCTCTGTCTCTCTCTCTGTCTCTCTCTCTCTGGGCAGTCTGGTCGTTGCCCCCGAGGCGTCACAGGAAATCCTGTGTCTCCGTCTGCCCTCGCTAATACTGTCCCTCACTGTGTATGTGTGGTAGTAGTGGGAATACACGGACAGCGAATTTCCCATACAGTTGTGGACAGTGGTCAGCAACAGCTCTTACAGGAACTGCACTGAAAGCCCTCACACACGCATGACAGTGAGAGCAGTCACTGGAGATACAGACAGATCAAAGCTTTATGGTGATGATGATGATGATGATTGCATCTCCTTGACATGCCATTTGTTTATTTTTATACATTTCTTTTGGAAAGCGTTACAGTTTTAAACAGTTTGTAATCAGAGAAACGCAGGACGAGCCCACAGAACTATTTAAACTAGAGATGGACCACTCTTAAGTGGCGTATCAGATTAGTAGTGTTAAATGTCTTGGTTTCCGCACCAGACACACTGATTTTACTCATTTTACCGAACGGCCTGGGTGAGTCTGCGTCCCGTACGGTAAAGAACGGCCAGACGGACGACATGCTTTCTATCAGCACTATCTTCTATCTCGCAAACAGTTTAAAATGATAGGGTATGTTTTTCCACCTAGTGGTTCAGATAGGAATTGCAGGGACCTGGCCGGAGGGCTCCTCTTTCTGGATGAAACACTAGCTGTAAATACAGAAATTAGGCTCTCGGGTTCCAAATTCTCCAATTTACACTCCGAATTGGAGAAATATTGGCCGATCGCATATTTTAATTAAAAATGTGTCTACACTGATACATAGCCGATCAATCCTTCCATCTTTAACCTAAACCATTTAACATACTGTTAACGAAAGCTGCAAGTGTCCTGTCATCGGTTTTGTGCTTATGATTAGCTGTAAAATAGACTTTTTATACAATTGCTTAAGCACAACTCATTTTGTCAATACACATACACACTTAGAAGTAGCAGAACACCTCAAAATGAAAGTTCTAAAAAAAAAAGTTCTAAAGGCCTAATTTTGTCACTGTATGGCACATACAGGGTTCATACAGCGTTCAGAACAGTGTGGAAAGGTGGTTCGTCATATTGGTAGGGTTCTAGACACTGTAGCAGAACTCTTTTTAGTGCTATATAGAGCCAAATACACACATATTGGAGAACCATCTCACCATGCAATGCTTCTTTGAGCTGTCATGGTTCTAGACAGTGCTTAATTTGTAAAACATCAGGTAATGGAACAATAAAGGTGGGGTCCACAGATTAAGTTGTCCACCTAACATAGAAGCATTGTATGCAATAAGATAGACCTAGCTTTAAGTGAAATGTAGACATACTTTATAATAAACATATATTAAATGAGGACATATCAATGACCTCATGTCCCCACACTGCTATAAAAACCAGCATGTGTTTGTGTGTGTGTGTGTCCGTAGGTCCTGTGCTGGGTGAGTTTCTCCCTCAGTTCCTGCCGCTGTTGCGGAGCTGTCTGGAGCCCAGCAGAGATGCTGAGCTGCGTCTGCATGTTTTCACCGTGCTGTCCAAACTCCTGCTGAACTCCAGGAATACACTGAACTCGCAGGGGTGAGTCACACGTCCACGCGCGCACTCCCAAACACATGACACAATAGCTGAGGGTCCATATATCACCGCTCGCTAAAGGATATTGGAGCTCAAAGCAGAAATCCGGAGTCACCAGCCATTCCCTGCTCCTGTCAGACCGTAATTAACATGGTTTCTGTGGATTCCAGGGTCTAATTGGAGCAGCGTTTGGCTCGTGGCTCCAGATTTGGTGCCGAAGCGTTTGGGCCTGGGTTCAGACAGCTCATGCACACGCACGGAGTCGCCACCTCTAATTATACTGCCAGAGGCGTTTTCGCTAAAAATTCAGTTTCCCTGCCCTTAGTAACGGTCAATTAGCCTGAAAGAAACAGGTCATCTTATGTTTTTCTACCAAGCCAGGTTTTTTTCTGTGTTTTCCTGGGTGGGGAATGGAAGTCACCTCTCGGTTTCTTGGAGTCGAGCTCAGAATTAGGGCCTGTCGGATAATCCTGACCTCTCTGACTGATTCACACGTATTAGTGGAAATCCTAAACAGAGACTTCTCTGAGGATTTTAATGGTTTCTTGCTTTTATAGACTGACAGTCTGTTTGCGCACCTGTCAGCTGGTAACCTGAGCACCATTCTGGTTATAGCTCCACTCACATCAGCATGTATGATATTTGTGTACAGTCGTAGGCAAATTGTAAGTGTAAATGAATTAATGTTGTAATTTTTTTTCTTGCCTTCGAAATGAAGAGGGAGACCAGTTCAGAGTATAAGCTTTATTCTTGAGGATTCATGTACTTTGTTGACTCCAGCCAAGAATAAATATTAATACAATTTTGTACAAGTATTCATTATTTTCATAGAAATTTCATAGAAATCTCTTTTATTTATATATATATATATATATATATACAGAGGTGTCAAGTAATGAAGTACAAATACTTTATTTGGTTATTTATACCTTAGAGCTGACTTTTTACTACTACTTCTTACATTTAAACTCCATTATCAGTACTTTCTACTCCTTACATTTAAACTCCATTATCAGTACTTTCTACTCCTTACATTTAAACTCCATTATCAGTACTTTCTACTCCTTACATTTACACTCCATTATCTGTACTTTCTACTCCTTACATTTACACTCCATTATCAGTACTTTCTACTCCTCACGTTTACACTCCATTATCAGTACTTTCTACTCCTTACATTTACACTCCATTATCAGTACTTTCTACTCCTTACATTTACACTCCATTATCTGTACTTTCTACTCCTTACATTTACACTCCATTATCAGTACTTTATACTCCTTACATTTACACTCCATTATCAGTACTTTCTACTCCTTACATTTACACTCCATTATCAGTACTTTCTACTCCTCACGTTTACACTCCATTATCTGTACTTTCTACTCCTTACATTTACACTCCATTATCAGTACTTTCTACTCCATACATTTACACTCCATTATCAGCATTTCTACTCCTTACATTTACACTCCATTATCAGTACGTTATACTCCTTACATTTACACTCCATTATCAGTACTTTCTACTCCATACATTTACACTCCATTATCAGCACTTTATACTCCTTACATTTACACTTCATTATCAGTACTTTCTACTCCTTACATTTACACTTCATTATCAGTACTTTCTACTCCTTACATTTACACTCCATTATCAGTACTTTCTACTCCTTACATTTACACTCCATTATCAGTACTTTCTACTCCATACATTTACACTCCATTATCAGTACTTTCTACTCCTTACGTTTACACTCCATTATCAGTACTTTCTACTCCTTACATTTACACTCCATTATCTGTACTTTCTACTCCTTACATTTACTCTCCATTATCAGTACTTTCTACTCCATACATTTACACTCCATTATCAGCATTTCTACTCCTTACATTTACACTCCATTATCAGTACGTTATACTCCTTACATTTACGCTTCATTATCAGTACTTTCTACTCCTTACATTTACACTTCATTATCAGTACTTTCTACTCCTTACATTTACACTCCACTATCTGTACTTTCTACTCCTTACATTTATACACCATTATCAGTACTTTCTACTCCTTACATTTACACTCCATTATCTGTACTTTCTACTCCATACATTTAAACTCCATTATCAGTACTTTCTACTCCTTACATTTACACTCCACTATCTGTACTTTCTACTCCTTACATTTATACACCATTATCAGTACTTTCTACTCCTTACATTTACACTCCACTATCTGTACTTTCTACTCCTTACATTTATACACCATTATCAGTACTTTCTACTCCTTACATTTACACTCCATTATCTGTACTTTCTACTCCTTACATTTACACTCCATTATCTGTACTTTCTACTCCTTACATTTATACACCATTATCAGTACTTTCTACTCCTTACATTTACACTCCATTATCAGTACTTTCTACTCCTTACATTTACACTCCATTATCAGTACTTTCGACTACTTACATTTTAAACATAGTCTCGTTACTCCTATTTCATTTCAGCTTGTTTTCATTCATGTACATTTACATTCCAGTAAAGATTATTGATAACATGTCTTCGACTTCATTACAATACTTATAGACAACTAGTGATCATATCTTCTGCTCCATGAAACACATGTTAATGTTCAGTAGTAACAGATATGCTTCTTTAATATATTTACATTGTACTAAACTACATTCATGTTCAATGGGCGTATATGCGGCTGAAACAGGAAGCCTAGCGCATCCCAAATTTATCAACATTAACATTTTAATATAACATTATAGTCATTATGGCTTTTAGAAGATTTTTTTGAGGAGGTGGGCTAGTGCACTATAGACCCCTGTGGTGCAGCCTAAGCTTTTGTCTTTAATGGTATTTTTTTTCTTACATTACTTTTACTTTTATACTTTAAGTAGTTCTGGAAGCAGTACTTTTACACTTTTACTGGAGTAAAAAGCTTGATTTGATACTTCAACTTATACAGAAGTATTTTTAAACCCTAATATCTATACTTCTACCTGAGTACTTGAATTTTGACGCCTTTGTATATATACATTTTATATATATATATATATATATATATATATATATATATATATATATATGTATTAGGGCTGTCAATATTTATTAATTGCACATTTTAAAACTGAAGCTTTTAATTATGGATAAAATCGGCACAGTGGATTTATATTTTATTTAAGTTTCATTGTGTCCTAAACATCAAACACATTGTCTTTTGTGAATTATTTTCAGATGGCAAAGAAAGAAATTTTAAAAACTTGATAGTTCTTAAATTTCATATTGTTAACTTAGTCCTCCTGTATATTCGTCCTGAGTCTTGCTTTTGTCCAGGTTCAACCTGCTGTTCTCTTACTTTGTGTGTGTGTGTTTGCTGGGTTGTGCTTAAAGTGCCCGACAATCTTTCAACATTTAGCCAGAACATCTTCAAACCCACTGTCGTGAAGTGCAGACTCTGGGCCGCACGGGGCCAACGTTAGAATGGAAGTAGCCTCGCGTCTGTAACCGTGTTACAAACAGTGTCGGTGGCAAGCATACTTACCTTTCCAGCAACATTCCCCTCTTTAGCGCCATCTAGAAATAAAATGATTAGCGTGTTCTGATCCATCAGACAACCTTTCCGCCTAAAACCACATCGCTACAGGAAGTAAACACTGAGCTGCCCTAATTGCATTCATTTTAAATAATTAATCACAACGATTAATGATTAATATATGTATATTGCATTTATGTATGTTATTATAAATTGTGTATTTAGATACATATTAAGTCTTTCTTAATTTCTTTGTTTGCTTTATGTTATTTAAGATTTGCTATTAAGTTTCTTGGCTGCAACTGAAATTATAATAAGGTGAGATAAGAAGGTGATAAGACTAGACTATATAATATAATATATGACTAAAAATTATATAATTACTAAAATAGACTTAAATGCCTTAGTTTTCCTAAAACACAACATTTTTCTCATTCTGTACATCCATATTCCCTCTCTGTCTGAAACTCTCTGTTAGAGCTCCTATGTCCTTAAGCCCCGCCCAGCACTGAGCCCAGTGTACTCAGATTGGTCAGCTAGCCCACTTTGTTCTGATTGCTCAGAAAGCTCCAGATTGAGTGAAAGCTGTCGTGACATTCTGCTACAAGTTCAACCTCTACAGGCTGCCATGGACTGTAAGGACTGTGTTACGAGATGACATCACCTTGTGTCAGAGAAAAGGGCTCAAGGCGTTTTTGGCTGCCAGTTTAAATGAGAGAGAGTTGATCGTTCTGGCGTTTACTTTGGGCTTCAGAACTTTGCAGGATGTTTACATGAACAAAAACAGCTACAACGCACCAAAGAAGAAAGTATGAAAAGGGATTATAGACCCTCGTTATTAGAAATGATAGTAAAATATGTAAAGCGTTCAGGCTCTGCACAAGCTTAGAAGTAGAGAACAGTTGGTCGTCCAAGGTAATACATTCCATTATTCGGTTGTCATCCTACTGTGGCTACAGATGGTGTCTGTGTGCTAGCTGGGACTTTCTATTCTAGTGTTTTGTGTATGATATTGAAGCTGTTATGGAAAAGATAGATCTGGTCCCTCTTGATGCTTGGGCTGAATGGAGATGATGAAGTTCTTGTCTAGCGTCCCTGGTAGAAGAAGATGGTGATGTGGTTTGCCAGCTGCTTACATTGTCACCGTTGGTTTGCTGAAGCTCAGACTGTTTGCATGTGAAGGAAACGAACGAGTGTTTAGTCACTGTGGGCTGAGATGAAGCTTAGTCTTGGACTATATTTTCCATTCAATGGAAAATCTCCATTTACATTCCTTTCCATGCAAATAGAACATGATCACATGACCCTACAGACACAAACATCCATGTCTGTGGAAATGACATCCCTGCAGTAGTTTAATGCCATTTAAGTGACTTTTATGATTGACTGTATGTAAGAGAATATTATTTTTTTGTGATTTGAGGACCTTATTATATTAAAAAAAAGCTACTTTCATTTGCAAATAACTTTTTAAATATTCCAACAGTATTAATAGAGTAAGCAATGCTTTTACATACATCAGTGTGTTTATTTAACCCTTTCCAAGCATCTCCTTCTATAAACAACCCAGTATTATTATCAGTTCTCATCTAATACCTGCTTTGACTGCTCAGTACTTCATTAAGCTAAATCAAGATTTGCTGCTGAAGGAACTGAATACATTCATACAGTGTCTGGGGCGTCCAGGAGAAATCTGGAACTACACTTCTTCAAACTGGAGCTCAAGATCTGATCTACTTCTCTCACAATAACATATTCATGTTACTTTGTATTGTATGTATGATTATTTACATCTGTTCTAATCAGATCTGGTGTTCTTACTGGTGAAAACACACTTATTGCTAAGATAAAGCCTTTAAATATGTATTACTACTTAAAATAGAACATATCTTTCATCCTTAATCTTTCATTCTTTCATCCTTAAACTCCATTACAAAACTCCCACATGAAAGACTAGAGGAAGAGTAAACGTCGATGGAATTCACTAGTTTTCAGCCTGGATTTTGAGATGATTCAGCTTAATCCATAAACACTTTTGTTTGGGTTTGTTGTTGAAGATCCTCCAGGGGATCCAGCATGTTCCCCAGTGTGAATCAGCAATGTTCAGCACTTTCTGTGGCTGCAGTGCATGTGTGTGTGTGTGTGTCAGAGTCAGCCAGACTGTCTCGGTGTATGTTAAATTGACGTGGGTGATTTTATGAGAAGGACATGCTCCTTCTTAGACGTCCCGTTAAGCTCTGGAACATTCCAGCGTCGGCCCTCGCTGGTTAACACACACACACCTGCTCCTTCTCATCTACACTGTAAGCTCAATGCAGAGCTGGTAGTAATGGTCTGTGAGCTCAGAGCTGGTAGTAATGGTCTGTGAGCTCAGAGCTGGTAGTAATGGTCTGTGAGCTCAGTGCTAGTAATAATGGTCTGTGAGGTCAGTGCTGGTAGTAATGGTCTGTGAGGTCAGTGCTGGTAGTAATGGTCTGTGAGGTCAGTGCTGGTAGTAATGGTCTGTGAGCTCAGTGCTGGTAGTAATGGTCTGTGAGCTCAGTGCTGGCAGTAATGGTCTGTGAGCTCAGTGCTGGTAGTAATGGTCTGTGAGCTCAGAGCTGGTAGTAATGGTCTGTGAGCTCAGAGCTGGTAGGAACTGTCTGTGAGGTCAGAGCTGGTAGTAATGGTCTGTGAGCTCAGAGCTGGTAGTAATGGTCTGTGAGGTCAGAGCTGGTAGGAACTGTCTGTGAGGTCAGAGCTGGTAGTAATGGTCTGTGAGCTCAGTGCTGGTAGTAATGGTCTGTGGGCTCAGAGCTGGTAGTAATGGTCTGTGAGGTCAGAGCTGGTAGGAACTGTCTATGAGTTCAGTGCTGGTAGTAATGGTCTGTGAGCTCAGTGCTGGTAGTAATTGTCTGTGAGCTCAGTGCTGGTAGTAATGGTCTGTGAGCTCAGTGCTGGTAGTAATGGTCTGTGTGGTCAGAGCTGGTAGTAATGGTCTGTGAGCTCAGTGCTGGTAGTAATTGTCTGTGAGCTCAGTGCTGGTAGTAATGGTCTGTGAGCTCAGTGCTGGTAGTAATGGTCTGTGTGGTCAGAGCTGGTAGTAATGGTCTGTGAGCTCAGAGTTGGTAGTAATGGTCTGTGTGGTCAGAGCTGGTAGTAATGGTCTGTGAGCTCAGAGCTGGTAGTAATGGTCTGTGGGCTCAGAGTTGGTAGTAATGGTCTGTGAGGTCAGAGTTGGTAGTAATGGTCTGTGAGGTCAGAGCTGGTAGTAATGGTCTGTGAGCTCAGAGCTGGTAGTAATGGTCTGTGGGCTCAGAGCTGGTAGTAATGGTCAGTGAGCTCAGAGCTGGTAGTAATGGTCTGTGTGGTCAGAGCTGGTAGTAATGGTCTGTGAGCTCCGAGCTGGTAGTAATGGTCTGTGTGGTCAGAGCTGGTAGTAATGGTCTGTGAGCTCAGTGTTGGTAGTAATGGTCTGTGAGGTCAGAGTTGGTAGGAATGGTCTGTGAGGTCAGAGCTGGTAGTAATGGTCTGTGAGCTGAGAGCTGGTAGGAACTGTCTGTGAGGTCAGAGCTGGTAGTAATGGTCTGTGAGCTCAGAGCTGGTAGTAATGGTCTGTGAGGTCAGAGCTGGTAGTAATGGTCTGTGAGGTCAGAGCTGGTAGTAATGGTCTTTGAGGTCAGAGTTGGTAGTAATGGTCTGTGAGGTCAGAGCTGGTAGTAATGGTCTGTGGGCTCAGAGCTGGTAGTAATGGTCTGTGGGCTCAGAGCTGGTAGTAATGGTCTGTGGGCTCAGAGCTGGTAGTAATGGTCTGTGAGCTCAGAGCTGGTAGTAATGGTCTGTGAGCTCAGAGCTGGTAGTAATGGTCTGTGGGCTCAGAGCTGGTAGTAATGGTCTGTGAGGTCAGAGCTGGTAGTAATGGTCTGTGAGGTCAGAGTTAGTAGTAATGGTCTGTGGGCTCAGAGCTGGTAGTAATGGTCTGTGAGCTCAGAGCTGGTAGTAATGGTCTGTGAGCTCAGAGCTGGTAGTAATGGTCTGTGGGCTCAGAGCTGGTAGTAATAGTCTGTGAGCTCAGAGCTGGTAGTAATGGTCTGTGAGGTCAGAGCTGGTAGTAATGGTCTGTGAGGTCAGAGCTGGTAGTAATGGTCTGTGAGCTCAGTGCTGGTAGTAATGGTCTGTGAGCTGAGAGCTGGTAGGAGTGGTCAGTGAGCTCAGAGCTGGTAGGAATGGTCTGTGAGGTGAGAGCTGGTAGGAATGGTCTGTGAGCTGAGAGCTGGTAGGAGTGGTCAGTGAGGTCAGTGCTAGTAGTAATGGTATGTGAGGTCAGAGCTGGTAGGAACTGTCTATGAGTTCAGTGCTGGTAGTAATTGTCTGTGAGCTCAGAGCTGGTAGTAATGGTCTGTGAGGTCAGAGCTGGTAATAATGGTCTGTGAGCTCAGAGCTGGTAGGAACTGTCTGTGAGGTCAGAGCTGGTAGTAATGGTCTGTGAGCTCAGAGCTGGTAGTAATGGTCTGTGAGGTCAGAGCTGGTAGGAACTGTCTGTGAGGTCAGAGCTGGTAGGAATGGTCTGTGAGCTCAGAGCTGGTAGGAACGGTCTGTGAGCTGAGAGCTGGTAGAAATGGTCAGTGAGCTCAGAGCTGGTAGTAATGGTCTGTGAGCTCAGAGCTGGTAGTAATGGTCTGTGAGGTCAGAGCTGGTAGTAATGGTCTGTGAGCTCAGAGCTGGTAGTAATGGTCTGTGAGCTCAGTGCTGGTAGTAATGGTCTGTGAGCTGAGAGCTGGTAGGAGTGGTCAGTGAGCTCAGAGCTGGTTGGAATGGTATGTGAGGTCAGAGCTGGTAGGAATGGTCTGTGAGCTGAGAGCTGGTAGTAATAGTCTTTGTGGTCAGAGCTGGTAGGAATGGTCTGTGAGTTCAGTGCTGGTAGTAATTGTCTGTGAGCTCAGTGCTGGTAGTAATAGTCTGTGAGGTCAGAGCTGGTAGGAACTGTCTGTGAGGTCAGAGCTGGTAGGAATGGTCTGTGGGCTCAGAGCTGGTAGGAATGGTCTGTGGGCTCAGAGCTGGTAGGAATGGTCTGTGAGCTCAGTGCTGGTAATAATGGTCTGTGAGCTCAGTGCTGGTAGTAATGGTCTGTGAGCTCAGTGCTGGTAGTAATGGTCTGTGAGCTCAGTGCTGGTAGTAATGGTCTGTGGGCTCAGTGCTGGTAGTAATGGTCTGTGAGGTCAGAGCTGGTAGTAATGGTCTGTGGGCTCAGAGCTGGTACCAGCTGTGACCTCCCAGACTCATTCTTCATTGTCTAGCTTCACTTGCCATATAGGTTCTCTTAGTAGATCTAGTGTTACCAGACTGTAGTCCATTATCATCTAGTCTTTCAGCTGTGGTCACTGGACTCCATTGACTTACATTGAAAGTAAAGCATGTTTTTGTCTCGCCTCTAAAGATACTTGTTTTTCATTGGACAGTGACAATATATATGTGTATGTGTATGATTTGTTGGTTGGTTAGTTGTCCCCCACCCCGCCAACCCAATGCCCTTCTGCCCCCCCGATGCCCTTCTGCCCCTAGACCCTCGGGGGTAATCGAGGGGAATGCGTTAAGCCTGAGACGTGTGCTCCCTGCTTCTTGCGGCCTGTGTGACCATTGCAGTTGTGCGGATCACTCAACGTAGCGACTCATCACCCACTGCACACACACTCACACACTCACACACACAGACAGCTGCTCTTCTTGTTGCAAAAAGTGACTGTTTGCTCACAAATCACACCCAACCAGACATCATAATGTTGACGTGACTCACCTGTTTGTCTTTTCCCTTTTCGGAGAAGTATCTCCCTCCATTTCCCTTCCTTCACTGAGCTGAGCAGGAATTGTTTTTTATCTGCCCGCTGCTCCGTGTTCTTCCCTTGCCATCATCTCCTTCAGTCCCAGACGGCCCTTGTACACTCTACGTGGTGACAGCTTTTGAGATCCACTGATTAGACACTGATCCAGGGCCAGTCATGGCATTTGTTTTGAGATAGTTATGAGTGGTAGAACTTTAGAAAGTAGAACTTTCAGTAGTCCATCATTATTTTCCAGCCTTTTAGTGTTTGGCTCTGCAAGCATTATTAAGGACCCTCAGAAATGAATGAAAGAAAAGATTTTGATACTGTAGTGTCAATGATACTGTCCATTATTTAAATTTAATGTCACAAAAACATGATATATCCTTTTATTCGTGTCCTTCCACCCCGTTTAACCATTCGGGAATGCCTTCTGAATGAGGCATTACAGAGCAGCAGCCAATCAGAACACACCTTATTTACAGACCTTCAGTTTAATTCCAAAGGATAACGAAGTTGGAAAATGACCACAGAAAGCTCACAGATGCCGTAAGTGGACTTCAGGGGAAAATATAAAGTGAAAGAACGGTGCCACTTCATTGGCTGTGTAGGGTTGGCATTAGTAAGTGCGGGCGTTAACCTTCTGAAGCTGCTCTCTCTGTATTGCTCAGGCTGCGCTGGGCTAGACTGTGTGATGACTCAGGCTCTGAATGAGACGTTTCGAGATAAACTCCAGACTGGGCAAGCATTAGTCATTCGCACCAACACGTCAGCTGTGGAATGATATCAGGAGGGCATTGATCTGCGAGTGGCAATGCAAATGATTTGTTATATTAAAGTATTTACTTGTTTTTGTTTTGTTGCTTATATTCTAAATACTTTCTCTATTTAGTGAATTTCTTGTATTTTAAATCTGATTCTGAACATCAAACACTACTCTTCATTCACCAATACACACAGCACATAAACAAACTGCAGAACAGTCTATTTTCAATGCTAAACCAACAAATTTCCATATATTTACACAGACCTATACAGCCTACAGCAGTTTAGCTCCACCCATTCAACCTATAGCAGTTTAGCTCCACCCATTCAGCCTACAGCAGTTTAGCTCCACCCATTCAACCTATAGCAGTTTAGCTCCACCCATTCAGCCTACAGCAGTTTAGCTCCCCCTATTCAGCCTACAGCAGTTTAGCTCCACCCATTCAACCTACAGCAGTTTAGCTCCACCCATTCAGCCTACAGCAGTTTAACTCCACCCATTCAGCCTACAGCTGTTTAGTTCCCCCCATTCAACCTACAGCAGTTTAGTTCCCCCTATTCAACCTACAGCAGTTTAGCTCCACCCATTCAACCTACAGCAGTTTAGTTCCCCCCATTCAGCCTACAGCAGTTTAGTTCCCCCTATTCAGCCTACAGCAGTTTAGCTCCACCTATTCAACCTACAGCAGTTTAGCTCCACCCATTCAGCCTACAGCAGTTTAGCTCCACCCATTCAACCTACAGCAGTTTAGCTCCACCTATTCAACCTACAGCAGTTTAGTTCCCCCCATTCAGCCTACAGCAGTTTAGCTCCACCCATTCAACCTACAGCAGTTTAGTTCCCCCCATTCAGCCTACAGCAGTTTAGTTCCCCCTATTCAGCCTACAGCAGTTTAGCTCCACCCATTCAGCCTACAGCAGTTTAGTTCCCCCTATTCAGCCTACAGCAGTTTAGTTCCACCTATTCAACCTACAGCAGTTTAGTTCCCCCTATTCAGCCTACAGCAGTTTAGCTCCACCAATTCAACCTACAGCAGTTTAGTTCCCCCCATTCAGCCTACAGCAGTTTAGCTCCACCAATTCAACCTACAGCAGTTTAGCTCCACCTATTCAGCCTACAGCAGTTTAGTCTCATAGATTTAACCTACAGCAGTTTAGCCCTGCCAATTTGCCTAAAGCAGTTTAGCTCCGCCCAATTAGACTAAAACAGTTTAGCTTTGCCCATTCAGACTAAAGCATTTTAGCTCCACCCATTCAGACTACAGCAGCGTAGCTCCACCTATTCAGCCTACAGCAGTTTAGCAGTTTAGTTCCACCCATTTAACTTCTAACTCTTCGGCCCCACCCATTAGATCTGTAGCAGTTTAGCCACCTATTCATGCTAAAGTTCTCCTGAGTATTCCAGCCTGGACTGCTATTTGAATAAGGCACAATACAGCAGCCTATAAGAACAGAGGTCATTTACATAAATCAGTCTTAAAGACACAGTAACAAAGAAATAAAGTGAGATAAAAATGTTAATTAAAAAAAGTTTGGATGTGTAGGAAAAAGTTTATTTATTGCCAAAAAAAGTTTATAATTCGTCCAAGTGATGATGCAGCGGTTATTGATTAGCTGAGCTACAAAATATCCTCCTGCAGAATCACGCTCCCATCAAACTGAGTCACAGGGTCAGGCGACAGCCCAGG
The DNA here is from genome assembly GCA_021613375.1 of Megaleporinus macrocephalus. Lineage (NCBI taxonomy): Eukaryota > Metazoa > Chordata > Actinopteri > Characiformes > Anostomidae > Megaleporinus > Megaleporinus macrocephalus. Next base: position 37,201,858 of record CM038719.1, on the reverse strand, counting down.
CTGGCCCTCAGCATTGCTGCCTTTTTGTGTGAAGCCTTTTCTGCTGCCACCTGAGCTCTACCTGCATTGTTTACGCCAGCACAGGTGCTGCAGGTGAGTGCTTAAGTCCTCATCCTCGTTTCTTCTGTGCTCCCGCAGCGCAGGTGCTCTTTCTAAACAGATTACACAGGAAAGCATGGCTTTCACAATACACGGCCCCCCAAAACTCCTCTCAAATTAAACACAATAATGGTCCCTCATGACCTGCGTTTTGTTCCCGCAGCCAAAACCAAACCTTAATGATACCTGCTCAGCAGAGCTATCATATTAGTGAAAGAGAGAAAGGAGTAAGCAGTTTTTACAGATTCGGAGTAAATGGCAGAGTGAAAGACGCTATTAGTGCTTATTCTGGCCTCCAAAGAATGTGTGTTTATTCACTTTTCACAATCATTAGAGAATAATAACCTCTGATAGGCTGAAAGCACTTTGATAAGCTGTTAATAACCTTCATCTACCATCAGTTTCAGATCCTCCGCCAGCTGCTTAGAGGAGCCCATGGCTGTTGAGTGTTAGTACAAAGTTAGAAGAGTCAGAGAATGTATTACTGACTTTACAGTTGCAAGGGAGTCCAAACTTTTCCACACACCACAGTTATTATTATTATTATTATTATTATTATTATTATTATTATTATTATTATTATTATTTATATATACAGCAATTGTACCTTAACATTTAATAGCATTGCTGCTTTGTACTGTTGCTCTAACGTTATCTGGCTACACTACAAGCTACACTACAAGTCAAAAGTTTGGTCACACCTAATTTAATATCTATTTTTATAATTATAAAGACATTTTGATCTTTTTGTTTCTTAATTAAGATCGCACCACTATGTAACTTCAACCCCGATTAAGGTGGAACCGAGACTAAAGGGCCAATGGGCAAATGTGCCTAATACAGACTGGAAGTCAATACTCACCCAAACTGTTACCACAAATATCCACTCACTTAAACCACATCCAGATCTCAATTCAGGTCACACCGCTATGTAACTGCTACCCCATTTAAGGTGGAACTGAGAATAAAGGTCTAATAGACTAATGTGCCTAACACAGACTGGAAGTGAATAGTCACCCAAACTGCTACCACAAATATCCACTCACTTAAACCACATCCAGATCTTAATTCAGGTCACATTACTGTGTAACTGTTGCCCCACTTAAGGTGGAACTGAGAATAAAGGGCTAATGTGCCTAACACAAACCGGAAGTCAGTAGTCATTCAAACTGTTACCACAATTTAGTCTCACCTAAACCACATCCAGGTCTTAATTCAGGCTGCACCGCTATGTAACTGCCACCCCATTTAAGGTGGAACTGAGAATAAAGGGCCAATGGGCTAATGTGCCTAATACAAATTGGAAGTCAATAGTCACCCAAACTGCTACCACAATTACACACTCACTTAAACCACATCCAGGTCTTAATTCAGGTCACACCACTATGTAACTGCTACCCCATTTAAGGTGGAACTGAGAATAAACGACCAATGGGAAGTCAATAGTCGCATTACTGTGTAACTGCTACCCCATTTAAGGTGGAACTGAGAATAAAGGGCTAATGTGCCTAACACAGACTGGAAGTCAATAATCACCTAAACTGTTAACAAAATTTAGTCTCACCTAAACGACATGCAGATTATAATTCAGGCTGCAACACTATGTAACTGCGGCCGCGTTTAAGGTGGAACTGAGAATAAAGTGCTAATGGACCAACGTGCCTAACACAAACTGGACATCAGTAGTCATTCAAACTGTTACCACAATTTAGTCTCACCTAAACCACATCCAGGTCTTAATTCAGGCTGCACTGCTTTGTAACTGCTACCCCATTTAAGGTGGAACTGAGAATAAACGGCTAATAGACTAATGTGCCTAACACAGACTGGAAGTCAATAGTCACCCAAACTGCTACCATTAAGATGCACCCACTTAAACCACATCCAGATCTTAATTCAGGCTGCACCACTAGTTAACTGCTACCCCATTTAAGGTGGAACTGAGAATGTGAATAAGAAGCTGACGAATAGGAAGGTAAACAGCTACTAGCTCAGCTCAGAAATAGCGAATATAGCTGCAGATTCTATTCTAATTTTCTTGTAATGAATTGGATGTTGCCTCGTTTGTGCAATTATATAAAATGATTTTCTTTTCTAAACGAGTTTATAGCTTTGACATGCATTTGTGGAAATGGTTTGGGTGACTATTTACTTCCAGTGTTTGTTAGCGCAGTTGGCCTGGCAGCTCCAGTACTAAACTGAAGAAGCAAAACTAGGATACCATTCATGTTTTGGTGAATCAGCCGCATTTAAACTCAGAGGAAAATCATCTACATGTGTTTTTTTGCCCAACTTTTACTTTAAATGTGTTTAAATGAGTTTTACAAAGACTTAAGAGTTGAAACAGTGTCAGTCAGGCAAAGTCATCAGCCGCATTTAATAGAAACAGATCCTCATATTGTTAATAGTTTAACGTAGTTTAAATATATTTCTTTTTACTTTTTAGTTATATTTGTAATGACTGCATTGAATAAATATGTGTAATAATAACTGTTATTAATGGTTTTATACGTGAGAAAGTTTACCTGGCGTCCTCCTCACTCTCACCCTGTGTGTTCGTTATTGCTGCTCGTTTTCCGGCCTGCTAGAAAGTGATGTGCAGGTTTTGCTGAAATGACAGACTCGCCGTAAACACTGTTTACTGTGCTTCACTGGAGACCTGTGGATCGTGAGCGCCCCCTGCTGGTGCTTCAGTAGCGTGCCTCCTCGTTGCTGAGGGGTTTTGATCAAAGACGAGAGGAGCTGATTCATAGAAACGAAACACGTTCACTGATAATTCAGCTGCTGTCCCGTCAGATGCTTTATGTTTATGTTTACAGCGACTGAAAGCTGCGGAGCTGAAACGCTGGTGTGCTGGGAGTGTAGTGAGTAGTGAGTAGTGAGTAGTGAGTAGTGAGTAGTGAGTAGTGAGAACAGAGCTTCAGAGCAGTGTCTTCCATAAACCTTCTAAAGGTTCCTCATATATATCAGTGTGAATGTGTTAATGTGACCATGTATCACATTCAGAATTCTAAATCTCTCTCCTCTCTCCCCCCTCTATCTCTCCTCTCTCCCCGCTCCTGTTTCTCTTCTCTCCTTCCTCCTCTCCCTCTCTTTCTCCTTCCTCTCTTCCTCCTCTTCTCTTCCTCTCTTTCCCCTCTCTCCTCTTTCTCTTCTCTCCTTCTTCCCCTCTCCCTTCTCTATCTCTGCTCTCTCCCCTCTCCTCTTTCTCTTCTCACCTCCTTCCTCTCTCTCTCTCCTCTTTCTTCTCTCTCCCCTCTCCTCCTCCCTCTCTCTCCTTCCTCTCTTTCTCTTCTCTCCTCCTTTCTCTTGCTCCCTCCTCTCTCTCCCCTCTCCTCCTCCCTGTCTCTATTTCCTCTTTTTCTCCTCTCTCCTCTTTTTCTTCTTTCCTCCTTTCTCTCTTCCTCTTCTCTCTCTCTCTCCTCTTTCTCCCCTCTCTTGCCCCTCGTCTCTCTCCCTCCTCTTTCCTCTTTCTCTTCTCTCCTTCCTTCCTCTCTCTCCTCTCTCCCCTCTCCTCTTTCTCTTCTCTCCCTCCTCCTCTCTCTCTCCTCTCTATCCCCTCTCCTCCTCCATTTCTGTCCTTCCTCTCTTTCTCCTCTCTCCTCTCCTCCTTTCTCTCTCCCTCTTCTCTCTGTCCTCTCTCTCCTCTCTCGCCCCTCCTCTCTCTTCTCTCCTCATTTTTTTCTCCCTCTTCTATCTCTCCTCTCTCTCCGTCCTCTCTGCTCTTTCTCTTCTTTTCTCTCCTCTTTCTTTTCTCTCCTTCTTCCTCACTCCCTCTCCTCATCCTTTCTCCTCCCTTTCCTTTACCCTCCCTCCTCTCTCCTTCCACTCTCTCTTCTCTCCTCTTTCTCTTTCCTCCCTTCTCCTCCTTCTCCCCTCTCTCCTCTTTCTCCTTTCTCCTCCTTCCTCTTTCCCTCCTCTCTCCCCCCTCTCCCATCTCTCTTCTTTCTCTCTCCTCCCTCCTTTCTCTCCTCTGTCCTCCTTCTCCCCTCTCTTCTCTTTCCCCTTACTCTTTTCTCCTTCTTCTCCTCTGCTATCTCTTTACTCCCCCTCGCTCTCCTCTTTGTTCTCTCTTTCTCCTCTCTTTGTTCTCTCCTTCTCTCCTGTAGGTGTTTTGGTGAGCATGTTCAGGTGTTTCTGCAGGAGCTGTTGATGCCGAACCTGGTGTGGCGTGCGGGCAGGACAGCAGCAGCGGTCAGGACTTCTGGCCTCAGCTGCTTACTCGCTCTGCTTCAGGGAGGGGCTATGTCAAGGGAACAGGTAACACACACACACACACACACACACACACACACACACACACACACACACTGACTGATGTGCAACCAAATGTTCAAACCATTATGAGCTCTAAAGTTTGACAAATAGGAAATAAACCTCAGATATTTCCCTCAGATGTCTCTCTCTCTCTCTCTCTCTCTCTCTCTCTCTCTCTCTCTCTCTCTCTCCTGTGTGTGTGTATGTGATTGTGTGTTGGCTGGAGCCGTGCAGCAGGTGTGTGTGGGGGTGTGTGTATCTCAGTAACAGTGTGTTTTGGTTCTCACACTTCTGTCCAGCAGTGACAGGCCTGTCTCTTTGTGTCTGCTGACCACTCAGACCATTAAGCCTGCTATGCTATGTATGTATGTGTAGTAGCTTATGTTCCATCTCAGTGTACAACACAACATCAGGGACTGAGCCAATCAGAAGCATCTCAAGACCCGCCCCCTTTTCCTCAGCCCTCCAATCCCTGCTTAGCTGCCGTTTCTAGGCTTCAGAGAGACCTAAAATGACAGGGAGCGGGATGTTTTCTCCTCGTCTCCAATCCCACAGATACACTTTCCGAATGTCAGCTTGGGACTGGTCAGTCTGGGAAACCTGAGCTTTCCAGACGTACCTGTTGTCCTCTGTTTACAGGTCATTTGATATCCATATCAGAATAAGAAGAAGTGTCCTGTACAGCTGGGTTACTGTTTTGTCCACCTTATGTGGAAAGCAGACTTTAAAATAGACAAAGTAATCAAACCCACTTCAAGACCAGTAGAAATCGAGCTGGTGTGGCCTCAGCAGGTCCAGCAGGTTCAGATCCAGGGCTTTTAAAAATGTCCAGTCAGTTTCGTCACTAGCTACGCCCTCCTGAACTGACCGTATTGCATTGCCTGAGCAGTACGTAGTCCAGGTACTTTTGGTGTACTGGAGAAAATCGTGTTGGTCACATACTGTATACCACTTTGTTAGGATGCAGAATTAGTATGTGAGAAGTGCTGGAAGAAAGAAAACGAGACAATCAATACCTTCACAGTTACAGCCCCACCCACTCTGTCAATCAAAACCTGCACTGTTACAGCCCCACCCACTCTGTCAATCAAAACCTGCACTGCAACAGCCCCACCCACTCTGTCAATCAAAACCTGCACTGTTACAGCCCCACCCACTCTGTCAATCAATACCTGCACTGTTACAGCCCCACCCACTCTGTCAATCAAAACCTGCACTGTTACAGCCCCACCCACTCTGTCAATCAAAACCTGCACTGTTACAGCCCCACCCACTCTGTCAATCAAAACCTGCACTGTTATAGTCCCACCCACTCTGTCAATCAAAACCTGCACTGTTACAGCCCCACCCACTCTGTCTGTCAAAACCTGCACTGTTACAGCCCCACCCACTCTGTCAATCAATACCTTCACCGTTACAGCCCCACCCACTCTGTCAATCAAAACCTGCACTGTTACAGCCCCACCCACTCTGTCAATCAAAACCTGCACTGTTACAGCCCCACCCACTCTGTCAATCAAAACCTGCACTGTTACAGCCCCACCCACTCTGTCAATCAAAACCTGCACTGTTACAGCCCCACCCACTCTGTCAATCAAACCTGCACTGTAACAACCTCGTTCACTCTGTCAGTCAAAACACAGTGTAACAGCTCCACCCACTCTGTCAGTCAAAACACAGTGTAACAGCTCCACCCACTCTGTCAGTCAAAACACAGTGTAACAGCTCCACCCACTCTGTCAGTCAAAACACAGTGTAACAGCTCCACCCACTCTGTCAGTCAAAACCTGCACTGTTACAGCCTCACCCACTCTGTCAATCAAAACCTGCACTGTTACAGCCCCACCCACTCTGTCAATCAAAACCTGCACTGTTACAGCCCCACCCACTCTGTCAATCAAACCTGCACTGTAACAACCTCGTTCACTCTGTCAGTCAAAACACAGTGTAACAGCTCCACCCACTCTGTCAGTCAAAACACAGTGTAACAGCTCCACCCACTCTGTCAGTCAAAACACAGTGTAACAGCTCCACCCACTCTGTCAGTCAAAACACAGTGTAACAGCTCCACCCACTCTGTCAATCAAAACCTGCACTGTTACAGCCCCACCCACTCTGTCAATCAAAACCTGCACTGCAACAGCCCCACCCACTCTGTCAGTCAAAACACAGTGTAACAGCTCCACCCACTCTGTCAGTCAAAACACAGTGTAACAGCTCCACCCACTCTGTCAATCAAAACCTGCACTGTTACAGCCCACCCACTCTGTCAATCAAAACCTGCACTGTTACAGCCCCACCCACTCTGTCAGTCAAAACACAGTGTAACAGCTCCACCCACTCTGTCAGTCAAAACACAGTGTAACAGCTCCACCCACTCTGTCAATCAAAACCTGCACTGTTACAGCCTCGTTCACTCTGTCAATCAAAACCTGCACTGCAACAGCCCCACCCACTCTGTCAATCAAAACCTGCACTGTTACAGCCCCACCCACTCTGTCAATCAAAACCTGCACTGTTACAGCCCCACCCACTCTGTCAATCAAAACCTGCACTGTTACAGCCCCACCCACTCTGTCAATCAAAACCTGCACTGTTACAGCACCACCCACTCTGTCAATCAAAACCTGCACTGTTACAGCCCCACCCACTCTGTCAATCAAAACCTGCACTGTTACAGCCCCACCCACTCTGTCAATCAAACCTGCACTGTAACAACCTCGTTCACTCTGTCAGTCAAAACACAGTGTAACAGCTCCACCCACTCTGTCAGTCAAAACACAGTGTAACAGCTCCACCCACTCTGTCAGTCAAAACACAGTGTAACAGCTCCACCCACTCTGTCAGTCAAAACACAGTGTAACAGCTCCACCCACTCTGTCAGTCAAAACCTGCACTGTTACAGCACCACCCACTCTGTCAATCAAAACCTGCACTGCAACAGCCCCACCCACTCTGTCAGTCAAAACACAGTGTAACAGCTCCACCCACTCTGTCAGTCAAAACACAGTGTAACAGCTCCACCCACTCTGTCAATCAAAACCTGCACTGTTACAGCCTCGTTCACTCTGTCAATCAAAACCTGCACTGCAACAGCCCCACCCACTCTGTCAATCAAAACCTGCACTGTTACAGCCCCACCCACTCTGTCAATCAAAACCTGCACTGCAACAGCCCCACCCACTCTGTCAATCAAAACCTGCACTGTTACAGCCCCACCCACTCTGTCAATCAAAACCTGCACTGCAACAGCCCCACCCACTCTGTCAGTCAAAACACAGTGTAACAGCTCCACCCACTCTGTCAATCAAAACCTGCACTGTTACAGCCCCACCCACTCTGTCTGTCAAAACACAGTGTAACAGCTCCACCCACTCTGTCAATCAAAACCTGCACTGCAACAGCCCCACCCACTCTGTCAATCAAAACCTGCACTGCAACAGCCCCACCCACTCTGTCAATCAAAACCTGTACTGCAACAGCCCCACCCACTCTGTCAATCAAAACCTGCACTGCAACAGCCCCACTCACTCTGTCAATCAAAACCTGCACTGTTACAGCCCCACCCACTCTGTCAATCAAAACCTGCACTGCAACAGCCCCACCCACTCTGTCAATCAAAACCTGCACTGTTACAGCCCCACCCACTCTGTCTGTCAAAACACAGTGTAACAGCTCCACCCACTCTGTCAGTCAAAACACAGTGTAACAGCTCCACCCACTCTGTCAATCAAAACCTGCACTGTTACAGCACCACCCACTCTGTCAATCAAAACCTGCACTGTAACAGCTCCACCCACTCTGTCAATCAAAACCTGCACTGCAACAGCCCCACCCACTCTGTCAATCAAAACCTGCACTGTAACAGCTCCACCCACTCTGTCAATCAAAACCTGCACTGCAACAGCCCCACCCACTCTGTCAATCAAAAGCTGCACTGTTACAGCCCCACCCACTCTGTCAATCAAAACCTGCACTGCAACAGCCCCACCCACTCTGTCAATCAAAAGCTGCACTGCAACAGCCCCACCCACTCTGTCAATCAAACCTGCACTGTTACAGCACCACCCACTCTGTCAATCAAAACCTGCACTGCAACAGCCCCACCCACTCTGTCAATCAAAACCTGCACTGCAACAGCCCCACCCACTCTGTCAATCAAAACCTGCACTGCAACAGCCCCACCCACTCTGTCATTCAAAGTGTCAACTGTAACAGCCCCGCCCACTCTGTCAATCAAAGCGTCAACTGTAACAACCTCGCCCACTCTGTCAATCAAAACGTCAACTGTAACAACCCCGCCCACTCTGTCAATCAAGCCCTGAACAGTAACAGCCCCGCCCACTCAATCAGAAACTTTTTCATTTGCCCGCAACAGTAGCAGGTGGAGGAAATAGTGACTCTGCTGACAGAAGCGTGGATCTGAGAGGGCCACTCGGGGTGAATATGATCTAGTTTGGATCTGGCGCTGGTGTTTGGACGCGGAGATGGTGTGTGCAAGCCGAGCTGTTCTCAGGCAGGCAGGTTTTCATCGTGCTAACACCGTTCACTTCCTCCTGCTAAAACTATCAGCTCCTCCGCTTACAACCAGCACTACCCCACACACAATGATGTCATCTTTCATGTTCCTCATGCCAAAATCTTGTTTTTCCATCCTCCCTGCCTCCCTCTCTCCCTCCCTCTCTCTCTCTGCCCTCATTGTATGTATGTGTGTGTTTCTCCTCCACACAGATGTGATAAGCTGCTGCTATCAGCTCATTTGGAGAGGGAGGCTGAGGAAGAGAAAGCTTAGGGTTGTTTGAGGCAAACACAGATGCATTAACATTAATACACACTGGCACATTAAGATAGGGCCTTATAGTGGGAATTACAAGAGTTCTGCATAATTGCATAACTGAGATGTAAACAAAGTCTTTCATGGTGGTTCAAAGTGGAGTGGTACATTATAAGGAAACATACAGAACTGTACACAGTGGTGGTGATAGGAACCAGACGTCTAAAGAGTTTAATCCCTCTAAAAGCTTCCTTATGGGAAGCTATTGGTTGACGTAGTTACAGATACAGTGCTTGATATATTATATTATTATGCTATTTTTCAGACAGGAAGCTTTTATTTACTCAGCAAAATGTTTTATATTAAATATTCAAAGTATTATTACAGTAATTAGTGCTTTTTCAGTGCTTTTAACCTTTTCCGAGCTTCTCCTTCTATAAACAACCCAGTATTATTTACAGTTCTCATCTAATACCTGCTTTGACTGCTCAGTACTTCATTAAGCTAAATCAAGATTTGCTGCTGAAAGAACTGAATACATTCATACAGTGTCTGGGGCGTCCAGGAGAAATCTGGAACTACACTTCTTCAAACTGGATCAAGATCTGATCTACTTCTCTCACAATAAGATATTCATGTTATTTTCTATTGTATGTATGATTATTAACATCTGTTCTAATCAGATCTGGTGTTCTTACGGGTGAACATGCACTTATTGATAAGGCTTTTAAACTATCTTACATGCTGAAGACTTTCGTACAGTAGTGTATGTTGCCTGATGCCTAAGACTTTGGTTCATGTTACTTTTGAGAGATAATTTTGTAGTAAAATGTGTTTTTAAGAATCCATTAATGGAGAAGTACATGCAGGGAGTTGTGTGGCCAAAGAAAACCATCCAAAATAGCAACTTTACAGGAGAAGGCCTGAAGTACTTAGATTATCTGTGCAGTGAAACACTCACACTAGTGAACAGACCCACTAGAGGGCAGTGAGCACACTTGCCCGGAGCAGTGGGCAGCCCTACCACAGCGCCCGGTGAGCAGTCAGGGGTTAGGTGCCTTGTTCAAGGGCACTTTAGCTGTGTCCTGTCAGTTCATAGGATGGAACCTTCCGGTCACAAAGCTGGTTCCCTAACCTTCAGCCCACGACGGCCCCTCTACTTTACTTTGAACGTAAGTTAATGGAACCAGAATTATTTCCAGGCTATTTTTGGAGCATTTCTATTGATCTATTCACCATAAATTTACACACAGTGTGACCAGGTCTTGTTCAAATAATGCGAAAAACAAAAAAAAATCAACAAATTTTTTTTTTCATATCAGTCGATATCGATATATATCATGATATAAATCAAATCACTATTGCCTTTTTACTTTAAGTGAGATATGAAGATATCAAAATGTTAAAATAGACAAATGTACTAAAGAACATTACACAACTGTATATATATATATATATATATATATATATATATATATATATATATGTATATGTGTGTGTGTGTGTGTGTGTGTGTGTGTGTGTGTGTGTGTGTGCATTATTTGTATGAACAGTATTCACACACAGACACTGTGTTAAGCAGACAGTTGCTGGCCCTTTAAGCTTGGGCTCAGCTCATAGCGGAGATTAGACTCTCTGTTGGTTCTAATGGGGAGTTGGTTTAGCGATTTTGTTTTCAGTAAAAAAATTAAGTTTCCCTCCTTGAGAATTTTGGTTTTAAAGTCAACTTTGCCTCAGCGTTCTCACTCGAACTCCTAAAACTTACGTATTTAACTATATCGATTACGAAATTAGGTCAATTAGCATAACGTGCGTCGATGCATCACAAAGGTGGCCGCGCCCACTGAAAGCATGGATTTATCTGGAGCGCGAGCTGCAGCTACAAACAATCACTCACGTGTATCTAAAGTTGTGGTAGTATTTTACACAGAAACACAACAGTGTGGTGCTCTGTCAGCTCTGCACAGTGGAGATGATCACAACAGTACAACTGCTACACACGAGACCTGAAGATCAAACATCCTGTAGAGCTTCATCAACACAGCAGCAGGACAGCACCTGTTTACCTGTTTATCTGATCTTAGCAGATTATTTTAAGACTATTAACACGTGGAACATGTTTCTTTCAGTGGTAGTTTTTCAGTGGTAGTTCAGTGGAGTTTTGAAGCTCCCATTACTTGTTAGCTACATTAGCCTTGTAGCTCCACTGTGAAAGGATAGAAGCAGACCTCAGTCACCAAACATGTCTTGGCTGATCGACTACATTTGAGATAAGCGGGTTGGGAGGGGGTCAATTTTGCACCACTACACAACATTTATCAGTGTTTTGTCAGTTTGGCCGTGTTCCAAAAGCGAAGCTTGTGCTGGGAAAAGGTGTGTCCTCAGTAACACTGTCCTATGAAGCTTCCTCTTTTGTATTGCATGGTGTGAACTGAGATGGATCTATAACATTGCTGGTAAATGGGTTGTTGGAGAAATGTTGGAGAAGTGATATTATCACTGTCCAAAGAAAAACATGTACCTCCATTTTTGTAAATTTGTAAAGGTTTCATGATGAATGCACCAATAGAAATGCTCCAAAATCATTTGGAAAAAATATCAGGTTCCATTAACTTCCATTGAAAGTACAGTAACTGTAAAGTTACTATTTCGGAGAGACTTGTTTTTCATTGGACAGCAATGATATAAAAGGTGCATTTTTTACCTTGCGTTCAGTTTACACCAGGGGTCTCAAACTCCTGCCACATATTTACTAATTTTCCTGGCCTGTCAGTCTCACTTTAGTGTGATTGGTTACCCAACCTAAGCAATATATAATCTTCTTAGTCTGATGATTACTATGTTAAAAGCAAAAGATTGAGGGCCACATCCAAGATGCACCATTCAACTATTATTCCAACTATTCAAACGATTATTCCAATTTTGACTTGAATAGTTAAATCTGTGGTTTTAGATACAGCATGTCATAATTAATAAATGAATGGGATTATCAAACAAATCCACTGAGAATGCTTTACTGCTAACAGTTCACTCCCAACAGCCTTATCTAAATTTATCAGACTCATCAGTGCTATCAAAATAAGACCTAATTCTACCAATTCTACTGCTAACGTGCTATTTTTCATTTATTTAATTAAATTGAGTACTATTGAATATACCCCTAAAGGTGTACTAAAGGGTATTAAATGTATTAAATTTATTAATAGCTTTATGTTTGATGGCATAACTTGTCTCTTGGTTACATTTTTAAATTTTAAATTATTTTATCAACAAAAGGGGCGATATGTATTTGTTTTATTTTGAAGGCAATATTAGGCGCTACGTTACGGCGCACATGCTCAGAGTTTAAGCTCTCATTTTGTTGAGGCTCAAGCTCTTATGTTGGTTTATTTTCTCTATTATTGTTTGTTTATTCATGTTTTAAGTTGTGAGCAATAAATCAGTGACAGTCAAGACTAAAGCCATCATTCAAAAACGGGAATGCTACAACTACATATATATAAAACACTCTATTTTAAACTGCTACTACCATTTTTGCTACTACTTATACTACTACCAGTATGATTGTTATCATTTTTTTAATTTTACTGGTATTATTAGTAGTATTTGTGGTTTGTGGCGAGAAAGGAATTGTAAATAAACACTGACTCAAGAAAATCACTGTTTATATTATGTCCAAATTCATACGTACGTACTGCTGTAAATAACCCCAAAGATGTACTAAAGGGATGTATTTAATTTATTAATAGCTTTTTGTTTTATAGCATAAATTGTCTCTTGGTTACAATTTTTTATTAATCTTAAATTCATTTATTAACAAACGGGACGAAATAAGCTCTCGTTTGTTGAAGCATAAGCTCTTATGTTGGTTTATTTTCTTTATTATTGTTTATTCATGTTTTAAGTTGTGAGCAATAAATCAGTGATAGTCAAGACTAAAGCCATCATTCAAAAACGGGAATGCTACAACTACATATATATAAAACAATCATTTTTCAAATTTTACTGGTATTATTAGTAGTAGTATTTGTGGTTTGTGGCGAGAAAGGAATTGTAAAAAAAAAACACTGACTCGAGAAAATCACTGTTTATATTATGTCCAAATACATATTTACGTACTGCTGTAAATAACCCCAAAGATGTAGTGAAGGGATGTATTTAATTTATTAATTACATTACATCTCTTCCTTGATTTCGATAAATAACAATAATTATCAGACTCGCTCTAGTGGCTGGATCACCTGTCAGGTACCGAGAGTTTTTAGTGAACTGGGAAATTCTGCTTTTAGCTACAGTGCACCAGCGAGCTGGAATTCTCTACAGGAAACTCTGAAGCTCAGCTCACTGGGATCACTGAACTAGTCACCATCAGAAAGCCTGTGATTGTTTTAAATGAATATATCTCTCTATTAGGATTTTATTTTTATCTTATTTATTTTTATGTATTTTTAGTTTGTTTTATTTTATTTTATTGTAATTTTTTATTATTATTATTATTATTCTCTTTATTATTTTTATTATCTATTATTTTTATTATTATCTATTTTTTATTAGCATTTCAACTTTTTATTATCTTGTTGTATGTATTTTATTTTTATTTTATATTCTTTTATAAATTTTTTCTTACATTTTTTACATTGTATTTTATGCATCTATATTAAATGTTTATTTAAAATTTGTATTTTATTTATTATTATTTTTGCTCATTTTGCTTTCAATCCCTTTAATTGTATATGCTAAGGTTGACTGATTGATAATAGCTTTTTGTTTGATAGCATAAATTGTCTCTTGGTTACATTTTTTAAATTAATTTTAAATTAATTTATCAACAAACGGGGCGATATAAGCTCCCGTTTGTTGAGGCTTAAGCTCTTACATTGGTTTATTTTCTTTATTATTGTTTGTTTATTCATGTTTTAAGTTGTGAGCAATAAATCAGTGATAGTCAAGACTAAAGCCATCATTCAAAAACGGGAATGCTACTTATATATAACTACATATATCTAAAACACTCAGTTTTTAAACTGCTACTACCACCTTTGCTACTACTACTACTACTACCATTATAATTATTATTTTTAATATATCTGGTATTATCATAATTGTAAAAGGAATTGTAAATAAACACTGACTCGAGAAAATTACTGTTTATATTATGTCCAAATTCATACTTGGAAAAGAATATGGGACTCTGCCGCTCTTGGAGAAAACGGCCTGGCTAGCTTTTGGAACACGAGACTAGCTTTTGGAACACTGGTTTTGTGTGTATATAAATGTATATGTTTGTGTTGTGTATGTTAGGTTGTGAGTGTGGAGGTGAAGCTCTGTGCTGATCTGATCTCTGCGCTGGAGGAGGACTCCCAGCTCGCACGCCTGCTCGCCTGCAGATCACTGCACACTCTCCTCACCCTCACAGCACCGTGCCTTAGTGCAGAGACCCTTAACAAGATATACCCAGGTACACACACACACACACACACCAAAAACATACCCTGCAGTACATTCACTCTGTACTGTTTCAAAACTTGGGTGACCCAAGACACCGACTGATCAAGTTTTGAAAGGAGAATTTTGTCTAGACAAGATTTGAGGTCTAGAATTTCCAACTATGTGCCGCTTGTGTTTGCTTGTGTTTAACTTACCTGTGCAGTGAAACACCTCCTGGTTGGATCCCCTAAACCGACAGGACACGACTGAAGTGCCCTTAAGCAAGACACCTAATCCCCAGCTGCTCCCCGGGTGCTGGATAGGGCTGCCCAGCGCTCCTAATTCCACCCACTCCTTATTACACACACAGACACTAGGGGCCAGTAAGCATACATGCCCAGAGTGGTGGGCAGCCCTATCTCCAGTACCTGTTTAGCAGCTGGGGGTCAGGTGTCTCGCTCAAAGGCACTTTAGTCATGTCCTGACGGTTCAGGGACTCAAACCAGCGACCTTCTGATGATGAGACTGGTTCCCTAAGCTTTGTTTTCAATTAGTGGCACAGGTTTCCATTAAGCGACACTACAGGCAGGCCAGTCTATCGTAGCCATGATGTTCTAACACGTGGGAAATGATGCCTCCTGGTTTGATTATTCTTGCTTCTGTCTGTTCCAGAGCTTTTGAAGCGTATAGATGACAGCAGTGAGGAGGTGCGTGCTGAAGCCCTGAAGGCCCTGAGTGCGTGGTTCTCATCTTTAGGGAGCGATTACGACATTCACACACAACGTCCCAACCTGCAGTTCCTCTACCAGCAGCTGCTGCTCTACCTGGACGACCCCGACCACAGAGTACAGCTCATAGTGCTGGGTAAGAGATCAGGATCATGTGATGAATGGTGATGCGATGAGTGATCATCATTCCTGGCGTGACATCACCAAGATCTGCTGTTTTATTCACAACCTATTTCTTTATAGTTGCACAATTATGTGAGACATCGTGTCACACTTTTTTATTTGTTGTGGGTTCAGCAGATCGTAATGATGTCCTCCTGAGTAAGAACAAAGTTAGTGTAGAGTCGGCTGTGTGTGTGTAGTGTTACTGCTACTACAGAGGTTAGTGTGGAGTCGGCTGTGTGTGTGTAGTGTCACTGCTGCTACAGAGGTTAGTGTAGAGTCGGCTGTGTGTGTAGTGTTACTGCTGCTACAGAGGTTAGTGTAGAGTCGGCTGTGTGTGTGTAGTGTTACTGCTGCTACAGAGGTTAGTGTAGAGTCGGCTGTGTGTGTAGTATTACTGCTGCAGAGGTTAGTGTAGAGTCGGCTGTGTGTGTGTAGTGTTACTGCTGCTACAGAGGTTAGTGTAGAGTCGGCTGTGTGTGTGTAGTGTCACTGCTGCTACAGAGGTTAGTGTAGAGTCGGCTGTGTGTGTGTAGTGTTACTGCTGCTACAGAGGTTAGTGTAGAGTCGGCTGTGTGTGTGTAGTGTCACTGCTGCTGCAGAGTTTAGTGGAGAGTCGGCTGTGTGTGTGTAGTGTCACTGCTGCTGCAGAGGTTAGTGGAGAGTCAGCTGTGTGTGTGTAGTGTTACTGCTGCTGCAGAGGTTAGTGTAGAGTCGGCTGTGTGTGTGTAGTGTCACTGCTGCTGCAGAGGTTAGTGTAGAGTCAGCTGTGTGTGTGTAGTGTTACTGCTGCTGCAGAGGTTAGTGTAGAGTCGGCTGTGTGTGTGTAGTGTCACTGCTGCTGCAGAGGTTAGTGTAGAGTCGGCTGTGTGTGTGTAGTGTTACTGCTGCTACAGAGGTTAGTGTAGAGTCGGCTGTGTGTGTGTAGTGTTACTGCTGCTACAGAGGTTAGTGTAGAGTTGGCTGTGTGTGTGTAGTGTTACTGCTGCTACAGAGGTTAGTGTAGAGTCGGCTGTGTGTGTGTAGTGTCACTGCTGTTACAGAGATTAGTGTAGAGTCGGCTGTGTGTGTGTAGTGTTACTGCTACAGAGGTTAGTGTAGAGTCGGCTGTGTGTGTGTAGTGTCACTGCTGCTGCAGAGGTTAGTGTAGAGTCAGCTGTGTGTGTGTAGTGTTACTGCTGCTGCAGAGGTTAGTGTAGAGTCGGCTGTGTGTGTGTAGTGTCACTGCTGCTGCAGAGGTTAGTGTAGAGTCGGCTGTGTGTGTGTAGTGTTACTGCTGCTACAGAGGTTAGTGTAGAGTCGGCTGTGTGTGTGTAGTGTTACTGCTGCTACAGAGGTTAGTGTAGAGTCGGCTGTGTGTGTGTAGTGTTACTGCTGCTACAGAGGTTAGTGTAGAGTTGGCTGTGTGTGTGTAGTGTCACTGCTGTTACAGAGATTAGTGTAGAGTCGGCTGTGTGTGTAGTATTACTGCTGCAGAGGTTAGTGGAGAGTCGGCTGTGTATGTGTAGTGTCACTGCTGCTACAGAGGTTAGTGTAGAGTCGGCTGTGTGTGTGTAGTGTTACTGCTGCTACAGAGGTTAGTGTAGAGTCGGCTGTGTGTGTGTAGTGTTACTGCTACAGAGGTTAGTGTAGAGTCGGCTGTGTGTGTGTAGTATTACTGCTGCTACAGAGGTTAGTGTAGAGTTGACTGTGTGTGTGTGTAGTGTTACTGCTACAGAGGTTAGTGTAGAGTCGGCTGTGTGTGTGTAGTGTCACTGCTGCTACAGAGGTTAGTGTAGAGTCGGCTGTGTGTGTAGTGTTACTGCTGCTACAGAGGTTAGTGTAGAGTCGGCTGTGTGTGTGTAGTGTTACTGCTGCTACAGAGGTTAGTGTAGAGTCGGCTGTGTGTGTGTAGTGTCACTGCTGCTACAGAGGTTAGTGTAGAGTCGGCTGTGTGTGTAGTGTTACTGCTGCTACAGAGGTTAGTGTAGAGTCGGCTGTGTGTGTGTAGTGTTACTGCTACTACAGAGGTTAGTGTAGAGTCGGCTGTGTGTGTGTAGTGTCACTGCTGCTACAGAGGTTAGTGTAGAGTCGGCTGTGTGTGTGTAGTGTCACTGCTGCTACAGAGGTTAGTGTAGAGTCGGCTGTGTGTGTGTAGTGTTACTGCTGCTACAGAGGTTAGTGTAGAGTCGGCTGTGTGTGTGTAGTGTTACTGCTGCTACAGAGGTTAGTGTAGAGTCGGCTGTGTGTGTAGTATTACTGCTGCAGAGGTTAGTGTAGAGTCGGCTGTGTGTGTGTAGTGTTACTGCTGCTACAGAGGTTAGTGTAGAGCTGGCTGTGTGTGTGTAGTGTCACTGCTGCTACAGAGGTTAGTGTAGAGTCGGCTGTGTGTGTGTAGTGTCACTGCTGCTACAGAGTTTAGTGGAGAGTCGGCTGTGTGTGTGTAGTGTCACTGCTGCTGTAGAGGTTAGTGGAGAGTCGGCAGTGTGTGTGTAGTGTTACTGCTGCTGCAGAGGTTAGTGTAGAGTCGGCTGTGTGTGTGTAGTGTCACTGCTGCTACAGAGGTTAGTGTAGAGTCGGCTGTGTGTGTGTAGTGTCACTGCTGCTACAGAGGTTAGTGTAGAGTCGGCTGTGTGTGTGTAGTGTCACTGCTGCTACAGAGTTTAGTGGAGAGTCGGCTGTGTGTGTGTAGTGTCACTGCTGCTGTAGAGGTTAGTGGAGAGTCAGCAGTGTGTGTGTAGTGTTACTGCTGCTGCAGAGGTTAGTGTAGAGTCGGCTGTGTGTGTGTAGTGTCACTGCTGCTACAAAGGTTAGTGTAGAGTCGGCTGTGTGTGTGTAGTGTCACTGCTGCTACAGAGGTTAGTGTAGAGTCGGCTGTGTGTGTGTAGTGTTACTGCTGCTACAGAGGTTAGTGTAGAGTCGGCTGTGTGTGTGTAGTGTTACTGCTGCTGCAGAGGTTAGTCTAGAGTCGGCTGTGTGTGTGTAGTGTCACTGCTGCTGCAGAGGTTAGTGTAGAGTCAGCTGTGTGTGTGTAGTGTTACTGCTGCTGCAGAGGTTAGTGTAGAGTCGGCTGTGTGTGTGTAGTGTCACTGCTGCTACAGAGGTTAGTGTAGAGTCGGCTGTGTGTGTGTAGTGTTACTGCTGCTGCAGAGGTTAGTGTAGAGTCGGCTGTGTGTGTGTAGTGTCACTGCTGCTGCAGAGGTTAGTGTAGAGTCGGCTGTGTGTGTGTAGTGTCACTGCTGCTGCAGAGGTTAGTGGAGAGTCGGCTGTGTGTGTGTGTGTGTGTAGTGTTACTGCTGCTACAGAGGTTAGTGTAGAGTCGGCTGTGTGTGTGTGTGTGTGTAGTGTCACTGCTGCTACAGAGGTTAGTGGAAAGTCGGCTGTGTGTGTGTGTGTGTGTGTGTGTGTGTAGTGTCACTGCTGCTACAGAGGTTAGTGGAAAGTCGGCTGTGTGTGTGTGTGTGTGTGTGTCACTGCTGCTACAGAGGTTAGTGGAGAGTCGGCTGTGTGTGTGTGTGTGTGTGTGTGTGTAGTGTCACTGCTGCTACAGAGGTTAGTGGAAAGTCGGCTGTGTGTGTGTGTGTGTGTGTGTGTGTGTGTGTGTGTGTCACTGCTGCTACAGAGGTTAGTGGAGAGTCGGCTGCGTGTGTGTAGTGAACAGCCCTGAGGTTCCCTGTTAGAGGAGAACAATGTTCCTGTAATGTCATTCTGAGCTGTATGGCGGTGCGACTGGCCAGAGTACGGAGATTTAGCCCTGCCGTTGCTGATGGAGAGTGAAGGATGGATATAATCCTGTCACTCGTTCGCTGATCCCTCCCTTCTTTCCTTTCAAACAGCCTCCTTTATTCTCCTGTTTTACACTCTATCCATCACACTCTGATCTGCTACTGACCTGTCTGACCAGCGCCCGACACACATGTCTAATCAATACCACATGCAGTTCATCTCTCATCCTTTCATGTTTTTCTTTCATTCCTTCCGTCATGTTTTGAAATCCACAAAGTCCTTCAATCAAGGATCAAACTATTCAAGTGAATAAAAAATAACACCAAACACGAGTTATAATATTAACTTTGATCAAAACGTTTGACACACTGAAATGAGGCTTAATTAGTATAAAATCAAACATTGTGAGCTGCTAAGAACATGTGTGACAGATAAAAACGGCCTTGCCTTAAACTAATGAGATGCTTTGATTACAATAAATACATAAAACCTGCAAACACTAAATACACTGCAACAGCAACTACACAGATCTGTGTTTCATCAACAGCTAATGAAGAAGCTGTGTAGCTGCGGGACTCCTCAGCCAGCTAGCTCCTTAACTCGGTCAGCGATGGTGTTTCTTGACAAACTGAATTTTTAAAAGTCTGAGTCTGGTCGGGACACACCTGCTCACGACACACCTGCTCACAGACCTTCAGCAGCACTGCTTCAAAAACACTCCCTCTGAAAAACACTTTGAAGCTCGGGCGATTTCTTCAGCCACAGTAAAGCTAGCATTGTTTTTGGCTTTCGTGAACAGATTCTGCTGCGACTTCAGTTTGTCTTTTAATTCTTGTGCAGTCCGTTGCTTTTCTTGAAGGCTAGCTTTGCCGTACTGAGCTCCGTGCTTGGTGTTAAACTGCCGGCGTAGATTGTCTCTTTAATAACCAACATGTGGCTTCATAACACAAAAGTCAAACCGGTCTTTCACCTTGAAGCATGAACAGGTATTCACCTTCCCATCTTTGTTGAAACAGCCGTCCATCTGCATCAACTTTTCTTTTTCTGGACATTATGGGACCGGCCGCGTTATCACATCACCGACTACACTGTCGTCTAGTGGCAGTAAGCCGTAACACAATCCACATGCATTGTGGGAAATGTAGTTTATGGTGATAGCACGCTTCTGACCTATTTATTTTTACCTTTCAGACTCTCGCGGGCCACAAAAAAGGACGTGGTGGGCCACATTTGGCCCGCGGGCCTTGAGTTTGACACATGTGGCTTAAACTGTTCTCGCTAAGCGGCTGCTTTAGTCAGTCTGTGGAAAATGAAAGGGTGTGTATTTCCACCTAGTGGTTCAGATAGGAATTACAGGGACAACAGAGTGATTTACGTGATTAGCTCTTAGCATCCACATAATGATAGGGGCTCCGGCGCTTCTTTGCAGCGGTAGCTGTGAAGCCATGAGTGGAGATACTCAGGTTTGGCCTGATGTTATTCTAATGAGTTTCCAACTGATGAAGAAATGGGAGTCGATTCTGAACGGCTTGTTGCATCTCATATATTTAGGCAGCCCACAAAAAACTGGGTTGTTTTATTTTTCAGTTTATGGATTAATAGACACTGCAGATTTTTGTATATGGGGTTTTTCCTCCTTAATATTTAATTAGTTTGGCCTTAAACATTTATGTATTGTATGTTTTATAGGCTTCATATTGATGACAGCTTTAAAAACAGCTTGCGTTTATTTATTTGAATTTGTCCCGTGCTATAATTAGAAACGTCAGGCTGTATTCGATGGGAGTGCTGATGTGTTGGACTCGGGTCAGTTTCGGACTCTCGAACGGAAAGTTCTGGGACTGTATTTGTGTTTGGAAGCTGAATTTCAGGCTTGCTGTCTCCCTCTCTTCTAGGATTTCTGTTTCTGTTTTCTTCCCTCTGCAAGTCAGCTAGTAAAAGACGGTCGTGGTTGCAAACGTGGGAAAGGCCCCGGGGATAGGTCCGTGCGAGCTGTATGTAGGCTGCGATTGGCGGAGGTGCTGGACAGGTGAGGCTGATGGCTTCTCCAGCAGGACGTTTATAATCTCCCCAGACATTAAGCTCTTCAGAACTTGGCAGGAGCAGCGGTGACGACCATAACAGCACCGGGGGGGCTTTTGGAAGCATTTTCAGGGATAACAGTCGGTGTTTGTTGTGGTCAGAGGTAGAAGAGTGTGTGTGTGTGACGAGCTGTCAAGGACACGCATTAATTTACGACATGTGTGTTATATAATGAGAACACAATACGTTGTTTCTGGTTTCTTTCTACACTCGCCTTCTTATTCTCCTTTATCCTTTAGCATGCTTTGATATGCTGGTGATATTTCAAAGGGGCATTGAAGCGTTTGATGTCTGTTTAAACAGCAGAAGACTCAATTTTCCTCACTTTTTTAAAGGTGCAGTATGTAAAAGTTTTTCGTTTGTAACGTTGAGCTAAAATGATTTTAAAGGAATACCAGTATTGGTATGGACATCGAGACAGTGGACTGTTATACGTTCCTCCTAGATGTTCACCTAAACAACAAGCTGGACTGGTCACCACTTAACACCACCGCACTTTAGAGGCCAGAGCAGACTCTACCTGCTGAGGAGGTTGAGGTCGCTGAGGTCATTTGCAGTGCATGGAGCTCCTGAGGACCTTCTTTGACACTACCAAAGTCATGGAGTGGTCTGCTGGGGCAGCAGCATCTCGACGGCAGACGAGAAGAGACTGGACAAACTCATTAAGAGGGCCGGCTCTGTCCTTGGAAGCCCACTAGACCCAGTGCAGGTGGTGGGAGACAGGAGGATGTTAGCCAAGCACTTAAACTCTACACACTGCTCCCAGCAGACCACACACACACACACTTAAACTCTACACACTGCTCCCAGCAGACCACACACACACACACTTAAACTCTACACACTGCTCCCAGCAGACCACACACACACACACACTTAAACTCTACACACTGCTCCCAGCAGACCACACACACACACACACTTAAACTCTACACACTGCTCCCAGCAGATCACACACACACACACTTAAACTCTACACACTGTTCCCAGCAGACCACATATACACACACTTAAACTCTACACACTGCTCCCAGCAGACCACATACACACACACACTTAAACTCTACACACTGCTCCCAGCAGACCACATACACACACACTTAAACTCTACACACTGCTCCCAGCAGACTACATACACACACACTTAAACTCTACACACTGCTCCCAGCAGACCACATACACACACACTTAAACTCTACACACTGCTCCCAGCAGACCACATATACACACACTTAAACTCTACACACTGCTCCCAGCAGACCACATACACACACACACTTAAACTCTACACACTGCTCCCAGCAGACCACACACACACACACACTTAAACTCTACACACTGCTCCCAGCAGACCACATACACACACACTAAAACTCTACACACTGCTCCCAGCAGACCACATATACACACACTTAAACTCTACACACTGCTCCCAGTAGACTACATACACACACACTTAAACTCTACACACTGCTCCCAGCAGACCACATACACACACACACTTAAACTCTACACACTGCTCCCAGCAGACCACATACACACACACTTAAACTCTACACACTGCTCCCAGTAGACTACATACACACACTTAAACTCTACACACTGCTCCCAGCAGACCACATACACACACACTAAAACTCTACACACTGCTCCCAGCAGACCACATACACACACACTTAAACTTTACACACTGCTCACAGCAGACCACATACACACACACTTAAACTCTACACACTGCTCCCAGCAGACCACACACACACACACTTAAAATCTACATACTGCTCCCAGCAGACCACATACACACACACTTAAACTCTACACACTGCTCCCAGTAGACTACATACACACACACACTTAAACTCTACACACTGCTCCCAGCAGACCACATACACACACACACTTAAACTCTACACACTGCTCCCAGCAGACCACATACACATACACTTAAACTCTACACACTGCTCCCAGCAGACCACATACACACACACTTAAACTCTACACACTGCTCCCAGTAGACCACATACACACACACTTAAACTTTACACACTGCTCCCAGCAGACCACATACACACACACACTTAAACTCTACACACTGCTCCCAGCAGATCACACACACACACACTTAAACTCTACACACTGTTCCCAGCAGACCACATATACACACACTTAAACTCTACACACTGCTCCCAGCAGACCACATACACACACACACTTAAACTCTACACACTGCTCCCAGCAGACCACACACACACACACTTAAACTCTACACACTGCTCCCAGCAGACCACATACACACACACTAAAACTCTACACACTGCTCCCAGCAGACCACATACACACACACTTAAACTTTACACACTGCTCACAGCAGACCACATACACACACACTTAAACTCTACACACTGCTCCCAGCAGACCACACACACACACACACTTAAAATCTACATACTGCTCCCAGCAGACCACATACACACACACTTAAACTCTACACACTGCTCCTAGTAGACCACATATACACACACTTAAACTCTACACACTGATCCTAGCAGACCACACACACACACACACACACTTAAACTCTACACACTGCTCCCAGCAGATCACACACACACACACTTAAACTCTACACACTGCTCCCAGCAGACCACATACACTTAAACTCTACACACTGCTCCCAGCAGACCACACACACACACACACACACACTTAAACTCAACACACTGCTCCCAGCAGACCACACACACACTTAAACTCTATACACTGCTCCCAGCAGACCACATACACATACACTTAAACTCTACACACTGCTCCCAGCAGACCACATACACACACACACTTAAAATCTACACACTGCTCCCAGCAGACCACATACACACACACACTTAAACTCTACACACTGCTCCCAGCAGACCACATACACACACACACTTAAACTCTACACCTTGCTCCCAGCAGACCACATACACACACTCTTAAACTCTACACACTGCTCCCAGCAGACCACATACACACACACTTAAACTCTACACACTGCTCCCAGTATACTACATACACACACACTTAAACTCTACATACTGCTCCCAGCAGACCACACACACACTTAAACTCTACACACTGCTCCCAGCAGACCACATACACATACACTTAAACTCTACACACTGCTCCCAGCAGACCACATACACACACACTTAAACTCTACACACTGCTCCCAGCAGACCACACACACACACACTTAAACTCTACACACTGCTCCCAGGAGACCACATACACACACACTTAAACTCTACACACTGCTCCCAACAGACCACATACATACACACACACTTAAACTCTACACACTGCTCTCAGCAGACCACATACACACACACTAAAACTCTACACACTGCTTCCAGCAGACCACATACACACACACTTAAACTCTACACACTGCTCCCAGCAGGCCACATACACACACACACTTAAACTCTACACACTGAAATAGATTTTTTTTCAGTGTAACATAATGAAGCTCTAGGCAAGTAACCACTACCACCTGCTCCCAGCAAGAAACCACATTCAGCAGCAAACAGAAAAGTGATATAAATATAAGTAAAACAAGAGTGGCAGTGATTTCTGCAGACATTTTATGGTGACCTAACAGCTATTCTTCTAGACTGGTAAGAAGTGAAGACGGAGGAGGCCGAAAGATGCATTTTTTTCTGGTGATATGTTGCCCCCTATTGTTGAATAGTGTGAATTTGACTGCTTGCGTCATTATAAACAGCTAAGTTATTAAAACTAAGCTGTAAAAATTGCTGTTGTTTTTGTGTTGTTATTAAAAAAAACAGCACATTTACATATAATATCCAGCGCTACAGCGGCCCCACCCATTCATGCTGAAGTTATAAACACGTTTAATTTAATTTCCCTAAATGAAAACAGAATAACCAAGCAGCACATAGAGCGACTGATACGGCCTCTTTAACTCCGCCTGTGTTATCTCCCGCTGCTATATTAGCTAATGGCAATTTAGCCATCAGTCTGTACACAGAGCAGCTTTGTTCTCAGCAGCACTGAAACTCAAGTACGATAAAGACCCCCCCATACACACACAGACAGAACAAGCCTGCGTGTTTTCTCCACAGGGATATCAGGTGATCTGTATTTATGCAGCTCATTTGCGCTGACAGAAATGTCTGGGATGATGTCACTGCACAGCTACAGCGCTGGGCGGCTCATACAGAGAAGCCGACTGTGAGAAGGAGCTCTTAGAACTTACCTGCATGTCTTCTTCAATCTAGTTTTAAAAATAAATAAGTTTTAATCAACTTGTACTTCAACTATACATGTTTTATGTTGTGCAGTTACTATAGGATATGACAGACACTGTATACATGTATTATTTATTATTATTATTATTATTATTATTATTATTATTATTATTAATAATAATAATAATAATAATAATAATAATAATAATAATAATAATAATAATAATTGTATTATTATTATTATTAGTAGTAGTAGTAGTATTAGGACACTGGTAAAGGTATGATTACATTATGTTTCCTATGTTGTAGGCAAACGAGGTTAAATTGTTGATATCTGTCTGAATGCTCAGTACACAGTGCCATCTAGTGATAAAACAATATACTGCCTGATTGAAAAATCTCTCTCTCTTTCTCTTTTTCTCTTTCTCTCTCTCTCTCTCTCTCTCTCTCTCTGTGGCTCTCTTTCTGTCTTATCTTTTTTTAATTTGTGCCCTTCTGTTTCTCTCCTCCTGCCCCTTTATTCTTCTTTTTTCTTTCTCTTGCTCTTTCTCTTGTTCTTACGCTCTTGCTGTCCCTTTCCTACTTTTACTGTTACTCTTTCTTTCTCTCTCTCTCTCTCTTTCTTACTCTTTCTCTCTCTCTTCACTCCACCCTTCACTTCCTGTCTCTTTCATCCATTCCCTGTTTCTTTCTCTATTCTCCCTCTCCTTTCCCCATGTACCCCCCCCTCTCTTATTCTCTCATTTACCCATGTATCCCCCCCCTCTCTCTCTCTCTCTCTCTCTCTCTCTCTCGCTCTCTCTCTCTCTCTCTCTCTCTCTCCCCCCCTCAGATGTTCTGAAGGTGGGCAGCGTGGTGGACGGTGTTCTCCTGCAGCAGGAGGTTGAAGCGGTGAGAGAGAAACAGCGCAGTGCTGAGTTTTGTGATCAGCTGCTCGAGCACATACGCTCACACGCACCACAACCTCAACACAGCTGATCTGAGTTCAGACGTTCACCAGTGTGAAGTTTTGTTTATATTTGGTTTATTGTTTTCTTTGTTAAAGTTGTGAGATTATTACAGTTACTGTTACTAATGGATCTGAATTTTGTATCCAATATTTTGAGTCTTTGATCAATTAAATGCTGAATTATTTTCATTATTGTTTGCAGCGTATTTTTTATTTCACAGGCAAACGTCTATACTTCATGTCCACCTTAAAGAAAACCCACTGAAAACAAATCTAATACTGTGGTCAGAAACTGACCATTAATAACACTGAGCTGAAATGATTTTAAAGTAATAACAGATTTGACTGGCAGTGATAGTGATAGTAAGCCACCATGGAGCTGAGCCGAATCAATCCAACATAAGAGGATGAAGAAATAGCGCTGCTGCCTTGATGCTATATTCTAACCTCTTATCCATCATATTGAAGGTGCTGCTCCTGGTTAGATCATTTATGGTCAGGTACAGAGGTGTCAAGTTTCTACTCCTTACATTTACACTCCATTATCAGTACTTTCTACTCCTTACATTTACACTCCATTATCAGTACTTTCTACTCCTTACATTTACACTCCATTATCAGTACTTTCTACTCCTTACATTTGCACTCCATTATCTGTACTTTCTACTCCTTACATTTACACTCCATTATCAGTACTTTCTACTCCTTACATTTACACTCCATTATCTGTACTTTCTACTCCTTACATTTACACTCCATTATCAGTACTTTCTACTCCTTACATTTGCACTCCATTATCTGTACCTTCTACTCCTTACATTTACACTCCATTATCAGTACTTTCTACTCCTTACATTTACACTCCATTATCAGTACTTTCTACTCCTTACATTTGCACTCCAATATCAGTACTTTCTACACTCCTTACATTTGCACTCCATTATCAGTACTTTCTACTCCTTACATTTACACTCCATTATCAGTACTTTCTACTCCTTACATTTGCACTCCAATATCAGTACTTTCTACACTCCTTACATTTGCACTCCATTATCAGTACTTTCTACTCCTTACATTTACACTCCATTATCAGTACTTTCTACTCCTTACATTTACACTCCATTATCAGTACTTTCTACTCCTTACATTTACACTCCATTATCTGTACTTTCTACTCCTTACATTTACACTCCATTATCAGTACTTTCTACTCCTTACATTTACACTCCATTATCAGTACTTTCTACTCCTTACATTTGCACTCCATTATCAGTACTTTCTACTCATTACATTTACACTCCATTATCAGTACTTTCTACTCCTTACATTTACACTCCATTATCAGTACTTTCTACTCCTTACATTTACACTCCATTATCAGTTCTTTCTACTCCTTACATTTACACTCCATTATCTGTACTTTCTACTCCTTACATTTACACTCCATTATCAGTACTTTCTACTCCTTACATTTACACTCCATTATCAGTACTTTCTACTCCTTACATTTACACTCCATTATCAGTACTTTCTACTCCTTACATTTACACTCCATTATCAGTACTTTCTACTCCTTACATTTACACTCAATCATCAGTACTTTCTACTCCTTACATTTACACTCCATTATCAGTACTTTCTACTCCTTACATTTACACTCCATTATCAGTACTTTCTACTCCTTATATTTACACTCCATTATCTGTACTTTCTACTCCTTACATTTAAACTCCATTATCTGTACTTTCTACTCCTTACATTTACACTCCATTATCAGTACTTTCTACTCCTTACATTTAAACTCCATTATCAGTACTTTCTACTCCTTACATTTACACTCCATTATCTGTACTTTCTACTCCTTACATTTACACTCCATTATCAGTACTTTCTACTCCTTACATTTACACTCCAGTATCAGTATTTTCTACTCCTTACATTTGCACTCCATTATCAGTACTTTCTACTCCTTACATTTACACTCCATTATCAGTACTTTCTACTCCTTACATTTGCACTCCATTATCAGTACTTTCTACTCCTTACCTTTACACTCCATTATCAGTTCTTTCTACTCCTTACATTTGCACTCCATTATCAGTACTTTCTACTCCTTACCTTTACACTCCATTATCAGTACTTTCTACTCCTTACATTTACACTCCATTATCAGTACTTTCTACTCCTTACATTTACACTCCATTATCAGTACTTTCTACTACTTACATTTACACTCCATTATCAGTACTTTCTACTCCTTACATTTACACTCCATTATCTGTACTTTCTACTCCTTACATTTGCACTCCATTATCTGTACTTTCTACTCCTTACATTTGCACTCCATTATCAGTACTTTTTTTTTTAAACATAGTCTCGTTTCTCCTATTTCAGTTCAGCTTGTTTTCATTTATGTACATTTACATTCCAGTAAAGATTGTTGATAACATGACTTTGAAGTTTGACTTCATTACAATACTTATAGACAACTAGTCATCATATCTTCTGCTCCATGAAACACATGTTAATGTTCAGTAGTAACTGATATGCTTCTTTAATATATTTACATTGTACTAAACTACATTCATGTTCAATGGGGGCGTATATGCGGCTGAAACAGGAAGCCTAGCGCATCCCAAATTTATCAACTTTAACATTTTAATATAACATTATAGTCATTATGGCTTTTAGAAGAATGGGGTTTTTTGGGGAGGTGGGCTAGGACACTAGGCCCCAGTGGAGCGGCCTAAGCTTTTGTCCTTAATGGCATTTTTTCCTTACATTACTTTTACTTTTATACTTTAAGTAGTTTTGAAAGCAGTACTTTTACACTATTACTGGAGTAAAAAGCTTGAGTTGATACTTCAACTTCTACAGAAGTATTTTTAAACCCTAGTATCTATACTTCTACCTGAGTAATGAATGTGAATACTTTTGACACCTTTGGTCAGGTAACCAATAAAACTGTGAGTAAACACAATAATGGCTGAAGCTTTAGGCAAGTGACCACATTCAGCAGCAAACAGAAAAGTGATATAAATAGAAGCAAAACAAGAGTGGTAGTGATCTCTGTAGACATTTGATGGTGACCTAAGAGCTATTCTTCTAGACTGGTAAGAAGTGAAGAGGGAGGAGGACAAAAGATGCATTTTTTTCTGGTGATATGTTGCCCCCTAGTGTTAAATAGTATAAATTTAACAGTTTGCATCATTTTACAGATTTCTCCTTTAAGGTAAAAGAGCATATTGTCACTGTCCAAGAAAAAAAAATTGTATCACCATTATTGTCCATTTTTATTTTACTACCGTTTTATTTTTATATCGTGTGGAAATTTCAGGATGAATGTTTTCTGTGGACAGCAACGATAATTTATCAGAAAACAATATTATAATTCTATTTATAATTATAAGCATTAATTATAATGGAGTGTAAATAATTATAATTATAAGCTGTGCTGAACTCTTAAGCACATTGCATATCTTAAGCACATCAGGGGTTGTGGGGATCCTGATCATTGAAGAACAGAGTAATTAAGTATACAGAGAATCAGATGGACTACAGTCTGTAAGTGTAGAACTACAAAGTGCTCCTATAAGTGGAGCTAATAAATGGTGAGTGTAGATATAATGAGATGTGTGTATCTAGACTTTTCTCAGTGTAGCATGTCTATGCGAATATCAATGTTATGTTTGCTTGCGTTACTACTACTACTTAAACACAGACATTTGAAGCTCATAACAGATGTTTGAGTTTCTGTTTAACTGTGTAACTGTTGCATGAACCTAAATATATATTATAGTAAAGGGTTTCGACAAATACATCTTAATTAAGGAACCTATTGTGTCTGAGCAACCGCTGTGATATTTACATTAAGGACAATATAATGTCCACACAAGTCATACACCCTCTACTTACTGGGAATTTCAATGACTTATCAGTAAAGAACTGAGGCCTGTGCTTGTGATCACGTCACTAATTGCACTACTAATGTCTTTGACAATGTATGAGCTTGATTAGTCACAGCTTTCCCTCATCTTTGAGTCTGTCGTTGAGTTGGCACAGTTGCAACAGGAACCCATCGTTGGGTCCGATCTCCCGTCTCGCTCTCACTGTGGCCACAGCAGCTTGTACATTCATCCTGTGTCTCAGCATCAGGTACGCAATGACTAGTGAAGCCGAGCGACTGTATCCCTTCTGACAGTGCACGTACACCTTCCCTGTAGGGAGAAAACACACATAACAGTCCTCACAATAAATAATCTGATTATTGTTCACTGACTGACCACTTCATTCAGTACCAATAAGTACAAGGAGGTGTACTAAATTAAGTGACCGGTCAGTATATACATTTATAAGCAACTGTAGAGAACTGGTCCAGGCTGAGAGAGAGAGAGAGAGAGAGAGAGAGAGAGGGAAGGCCAGCATGAAGAGACTGGATGGTGAATCCAGCATGGCTGGAGGTCAGAGCTGGCCACAGGCTGTGGGTCAAGTGCAGCATGGATGACAGAAGATCCATAGTGCTCTCCATGCTGGGCTTGCTTATTTCACTACTGTGAATAGAGGTGCTCAGAAGCACCAGAGATGGCTGGACGACACCATCACCCAGATCAGGTGAGTCATCGGCAGAGTACAAGCACCTACGAGCAATGTTAAATTTCACCATGCACTGTGAGGATGCAGTCCCAGGCTCAGACCTAGGGGGCACTCTCTGCCAAGGAGCGAGCACACCACAACATTTGTATTGGCAGGGATTGTATGTGTATGCTCCTAGGTCTTGATTTGAGCTGAATATGTCAGTGCCGGCCTCTAGAATCATGCAATGTGTAGCAATGCTGACAATAGCCAATCAGAAAAGAGCTTATTTACCTATTTATATATATATATAGTGCTGCTGTCCAAAGAAAAACAAGTATGGCAACTTAACAGTAGAGGACAAATGTAAGTCAATTGAGCCATAATTTCCAAGCTATTTTGAAGCATTTCTACTGGTTCTTTCATCAAATGTAATTTATATACAATGTAAACAGCAGCTGCTTCACTTAAATGATGTAGACAAAATGGAGAGACATGTTACATCAGTCTTAAAGATACAATAGCAAGAGCAGCCTGGATAAGGAGAGACAGGAAACAGTCATGCAGAAGAAAATGATGACTGTTTACATAAAACCCATGAAGTTAAATGTTAAATAGGGTCTCTAAATATAGTCAATAGAGCCCATAGTATCTCTAAACATAGTCAATAGAGCCCAGAGTATCTCTAAACATAGTCAGAAGAGCCCAAAGTATCTCTAAACATAGTCAATAGAGCCCATAGTATCTCTAAACATAGTAAATAGAGCCCATAGTATCTCTAAACATAGTCAAAAGAGCCCATAGTATCTCTAAACATAGTCAAAAGAGCCCATAGTATCTCTAAACATAGTCAATAGAGCCCAGAGTATCTCTAAACATAGTCAAAAGAGCCCATAGTATCTCTAAACATAGTCAATAGAGCCCATAGTATCTCTAAACATAGTCAATAGAGCCCAGAGTATCTCTAAACATAGTCAAAAGAGCCCATAGTATCTCTAAACATAGTCAATAGAGCCCATAGTATCTCTAAACATAGTCAATAGAGCCCATAGTATCTCTATACATAGTCAGTAGAGCCCAGAGTATCTCTAAACATAGTCAAAAGAGCCCATAGTATCTCTAAACATAGTCAATAGAGCCCATAGTATCACTAAACATAGTCAATAGAGCCCAGAGTATCTCTAAACATAGTCAAAAGAGCCCAGAGTATCTCTAAACATAGTCAATAGAGCCCAGAGTATCTCTAAACATAGTCAAAAGAGCCCAGAGTATCTCTAAACATAGTCAAAAGAGCCCATAGTATCTCTAAACATAGTCAATAGAGCCCAGAGTATCTCTAAACATAGTCAAAAGAGCCCATAGTATCTCTAAACATAGTCAATAGAGCCCATAGTATCTCTAAACATAGTCAATAGAGCCCATAGTATCTCTATACATAGTCAGTAGAGCCCAGAGTATCTCTAAACATAGTCAAAAGAGCCCATAGTATCTCTAAACATAGTCAATAGAGCCCATAGTATCTCTAAACATAGTCAATATAGCCCATAGTATCTCTATACATAGTCAGTAGAGCCCAGAGTATCTCTAAACATAGTCAAAAGAGCCCATAGTATCTCTAAACATAGTCAATAGAGCCCATAGTATCACTAAACATAGTCAATAGAGCCCAGAGTATCTCTAAACATAGTCAAAAGAGCCCAGAGTATCTCTAAACATAGTCAATAGAGCCCAGAGTATCTCTAAACATAGTCAAAAGAGCCCAGAGTATCTCTAAACATAGTCAAAAGAGCCCATAGTATCTCTAAACATAGTCAATAGAGCCCATAGTATCTCTAAACATAGTCAATAGAGCCCAGAGTATCTCTAAACATAGTCAAAAGAGCCCATAGTATCTCTAAACATAGTAAATAGAGCCCATAGTATCTCTAAACATAGTCAATAGAGCCCATAGTATCTCTAAACATAGTCAATAGAGCCCATAGTATCTCTAAACATAGTCAAAAGAGCCCATAGTATCTCTAAACATAGTCAATAGAGCCCATAGTATCTCTAAACATAGTCAATAGAGCCCAGAGTATCTCTAAACATAGTCAAAAGAGCCCAGAGTATCTCTAAACTTAGTCAATAGAGCCCAGAGTATCTCTAAACTTAGTCAAAAGAGCCCATAGTATCTCTAAACATAGTCAAAAGAGCCCATAGTATCTCTAAACATAGTCAGTAGAGCCCATAGTATCTCTAAACATAGTCAGTGGAGCCCAGAGTATTTCTAAACATAGTCAGTAGAGCCCATAGTATCTCTAAACATAGTCAGTGGAGCCCATAGTATCTCTAAACATAGTCAATAGAGCCCATAGTATCTCTAAACATAGTCAATAGAGCCCAGAGTATCTCTAAACATAGTCAAAAGAGCCCAGAGTATCTCTAAACTTAGTCAATAGAGCCCAGAGTATCTCTAAACTTAGTCAAAAGAGCCCATAGTATCTCTAAACATAGTCAAAAGAGCCCATAGTATCTCTAAACATAGTCAGTGGAGCCCAGAGTATTTCTAAACATAGTCAGTAGAGCCCATAGTATCTCTAAACATAGTCAGTGGAGCCCACAGTATCTCTAAACTTAGTCAAAAGAGCCCATAGTATCTCTATACATAGTCAGTGGAGCCCAGAGTATTGTAATATTGAGTAATGTGAAAAGTTATATCACCCACCCTCATCTACAGCTCTGCAGGAATGTGAGTAATAGAAAAGCTTATTAATAATAGAATATAGTACACATGTTCATCTTTACCTTTCCCTTCGTTATACACTAAGGCCTTGTCTATGAAGTCCGCACCCTCTTCAAAGTAAACGCTGAGATTGAAGTGGTCAGTGTCATAGGCCGGTATTCCGTGGTAGATAATGTCCGTTCCCGCGTAGAATTCTGCTCCGGTGTTCACATGCATGAACGAGTCTCCTTCTGCGGCGTTCAGGACGTGGGTCACTCCCAGCTCTTGTAATTGACTCACTCTTAGAGCCACAGACCTGCATCAATGATATTATTTATTGGATTAATATTGTTAATATAATTAATTATTAATTTATCAGGTATTTATTAAGATGTGATTTTATTGTTGAATTATTTAGTTGATTTTACTCACTTCTTAGGGGAAAGTTTTTAATATTACATTCACCTATAACTGGACTATAATATAATTATATATTTATTATATCCTCGCTGTCTCCAAAATTGTAACTTTACAGGAGAGACCAAAAACTTTACTTTACTTTCAATGTAAGTCAGTGGAACCAGATTTTTTGAACCAGATGCATTTCTATTGGTTCAATCATGATGAAATATTCACACAGTGTAAAAAAAATTGAGGTTTTTTTTGGGCAGTGAAGATATGATATAAATTGTATGTATTCATTTCAATACTTAAAGTATTGGTATAAGTGTAATATGTTCTGATGCAGCTACAATAAAATGAATAGGAATTTCCAGCACTGTAGGTTCCATGCCACTTTTGGGTGCCATATAGAACCTTTTAAAAGGTTCTTTAAAGAACCAGACATCCAGCAT
The DNA here is from genome assembly GCA_021613375.1 of Megaleporinus macrocephalus. NCBI lineage: Eukaryota > Metazoa > Chordata > Actinopteri > Characiformes > Anostomidae > Megaleporinus > Megaleporinus macrocephalus. The sequence goes on along the minus strand of CM038719.1, from coordinate 37,167,298 downwards.
CACTGTGATCTGAATGGCTATAATACAAGGTGGCTTACTGCTCTAATATCATAAGACATATAAAACAAGACTTAAACTAGCGAGCCCAGATAACACGAAGAGCTTTAAACATTATTGCCGTTCCTGTATATCATTGCATATCCCCATATATGTTTTTGCACATTTGATTTAATGTGAAACATTTATCAATGTGAATTGTAAGCCAACTAGAACTAATATTCAATAACACATCATTTCATGCTTTGGCCTGGACCAAGAGAACCATACTACAAGTATAAACCCACTCTTACTAGTTTAGATTAAAATGATTTAATGCCACTACTTGTATATATAATAAGTGCCAGAACTATTATAATAATGAGTAAGTTAACATCCGATAATACATTTTTTTAGCTATAAATTTAAAAGCTGTAACTGCAAACATGTGCATTTTTTTCTTCTCCTTAATTTATTGACAGAAAAACAACTTGTTTGCTAGTAGCTCCCCCTGCTGGAGCAACTTCAAGTTGCTGCATGTGTATGAGTGAGTGAGTTGCAACAAATATATAATATCTGTACATATGTTTTTAGGTTCTTTTAAAGCATAGTTGGACTAAAATTATCATGAGCCTGAAAAAAATAAATACTACTACTACTACTACTACTAATAATAATAATAATAATAATAATAATAATAATAATAATAGCCTGTTCCATGTTTTTCAGTTACTACCAAAATTTAGAAGTGAGATTCCATCCCTGTAGAGCATAACAACACTTCATTGTGTTGTTATAATACTAATAATAATGTTATAAAATGATTTTATGTTTAAACTGTTCTAAATTGGGTTTGTTGCTCATTTACCAGCAACTGTTTTTGAGTTCTGCTCTAATATGGTCACAACTGAAACATGTGGTGAAGTTTTGATGGAGTTATGCTTGTTTTATTAGTGAGAAAATACAATGTTTATTTATTAATTTTAATAAAATAATCAACACTCAAAGCAGGAAGATTGCAGCCTGAAGTCTGAAGTCTGGAATCTGTTACAACTCTGGATCAAATTGCGAATAACTACTTTTTAAGGGTCCCACTATGTGTATGCGTGTGAGTTTAGCATAACAGAGTGCCTCAGCACCCTCTCTATAAATAGCCAGAGTCTATTTTAATATAGCCCTGCTGTCCTGTTACTACTGCACATTCACATACTGAGCAGTTCCAATGCAACATATGAGCAATTATTCTTCCAGCCCGTGTAACTAGTGGAGTATAACAGCCGTTAAACTGTTTTTTAATTATGAACCCTGTGAATAAGATAAGAGACGTACTCATTTCCGAGCAGAATTCCAGGCCAGACTTTGTTAAAATCACTGGACGGCATGCAGAAATCGCCGAACTCGTCCGTCAACAGGTCATTGAGCTGCTGCACTGAGACTTCATAGTCTGACATCTTCAACTGATGACCTCAGTTTGCTGACTTCAGTCCTTCCTCACCCCTCGTGAGATCTCAGATCCTTTACCGAATACACTCTTCATCTCCAGCGTATCCACAGCAGTTTTAAACCTGAAGTGAACGCTACAGCCGTCTTCTCCACACCAGTTTTTATGTTTCAGCAGTGGAGCTGGTAGGAGCTGTTTGTCCACTGACTCTCGTTTACTCTCACCACTGCTGTCTTTAACCACTAGGTGTCAGCAAATGTGAACAAAACCCATCTGGCAATACGTCTTCAAAACTGTCTTTACTTTCAATGTATGTTATTGGAACCAGAAATGTTTCCAAGTTATTTTGGAGTTTTTCTATTGGTCCATTCATCACAAAATTTTCACACAGTGTAAAAAGCAACTGTTGCATTCAAATGAAGTTTTGAACGGTGATATATAAATGGGGACTTGGCTTCTTTTTGGTTGAACTTAAAGTAATTATTCAAATAATCTCTACTTCAATATTTAAGTTCATATTTACCAGCAACTGCCTATAAGTAGGAGGTGCATTTGTTTCAGGTGATGACGTCAGTGGCTCTACATGGCTGAAGAAGCTGAAAGTTTCTTTTTCCAGAAGGACCACTGGTCCCATTTTATATGTAGGGTCTCTAATAACCAAGTAGTTATACAATAACACAGGAAACACCCACCAACCCAGCATTTAGCTAACTTTAGTAATGTGCTATGCTTGTGTTGAGGCCAGCACCAGCCAATAGCATGTGAGCACTGATTATTACTACAAGTAATATGAAACACTTGTGTAAATATTGTCATGTGTATATGCCACGTCATCTATATTTGCGCCAGCCTATCTATCTATCTATCTATCTATCTATCTATCTATCTATCTATCTATCTATCTATCTATCTATCTATCTATCTATCTATCTATCTATCTAATCTACATAAGTAAAAACTGAAGATTATATTTGTAAGCAAGCTGTAGTAAAATGCTGTGCTTGTGCTGTGACCCAGGTACCTACAACCACTGGATTATAATGTGCTCTGTAATGTGAATGTCCTGCACAGAAACAGCACTTCTAGGATATAAATTCATATCTATTTATTGTACACAACCTCAAAAGCAATGAGAGGATCTATAGGCAATCCATAATGTTTCTCTACCTCAATAACAACTACACAGGTACTGACTGATCATTTAAAGGTGTAATTTATTAAATAACTATTTTGGAATATTTGTGCTGTAACATTAGGTAGTGTAACATCGCAAATCACCCATACTAATGCCAACCTACATAAAAATAACTGGACATCTGCTGGTGCAGTGTAAATACTGTCCCATGGTATAAAGTTAGAACTTTAGTTGGGTTACAAAACCTGAAGAGGGGCACTGAAACTATTACATTCGGCTGTATGTTGCTACATTTGAAACGGTAACACTTTAATTTGGCTTTAAAATAAATGTCTCGTTTTCTTATCGTTGCTGTCCAAAGAAAATCATGTATATCCATTTTTGTTTATTTGCACTGCTCTGCCCTTTATATACTGTGAAACCTATATGATGAATGGACTAATAAAACAGCTTCACATAGACTTAAGTTACTGCTTTGGAGATAAATGTGTTTAATGTGATGCTTTAATTTTAATGTAATTTGACCCATATTGTTATATTATTGCTTTTATCGTTTTATCAGCTATCTGCAAAGAAGCCACCAGCAGTTGTCACTGCATCAGTGAACAGTAAAACACTGAGGAGACGACAACTCTGCTGTAAGTAATGTTCTTTTATTAGACACCAGACAGACAAGCACCTACAAAGCGTTTAACTCCCAGCGGAGGTCACCACTAACCACAGGCTTCACACAATCACTGACCCTTCCATCACAAACAAAACCCACATTCACCCCCCAACACAGAATAACACAGCAAACACTTACACAGTCCTTAAACTAATGAACAGCAACATTAACAATTACAGTATGTCCCTTTTCTGGAGGGCCTGCACCTCCCTTGATCCTACTGGCTGGCATAGTTATTAAAACAGCCACGCCTCACAAGCTTCTAGAGGCCAGTGCCAGCCAATAGCATGTAACTTGTACATATACTACTATTACTACACGTATTATGAGGCGCTAGTGTAATTACACAAGCAAACACTGACTATCATACATGTAAGCAATACTACTGTGGCAGTAAATATGTTACCAGCAAAGATGTTTACATTCATTACTCATTACCTAGTATCTATATATAGAAGTAAAGATACTAGGGATTAAAAATACTTCTGTAGAAGGTAAAGTATTAACTTAAGCTTTTTGCTCCAGTAAAAGTGTAAAAGTACTGCTTTCAGAACTACTTAAAGTATAAAAGTAATGTAAGGTTCTTGTTTACAGGTTTCCTGTTTCAGCCGCATATAAACCTATTGAAAATGAATGTATTTTAGTACAATGTAAATATATTAAAGAAGCATATCTGTGTACTACTGAACATTAACATGTGTTTCATGGAGCAGAAGATATGATGACTAGTTGTCTATAAGTATTGTAATGAAGTCAAACTTCAAAGTCATGTTATCAATAATCTTTACTGGAATGTAAATATACATAAATGAAAACAAGCTGAAATGAAATAGGAGTAGAAGTAGAAAGTACTGATAATGGAGTGTAGAAAGTACTGATAATGGAGTGTAAATGTAAGGAGTAGAAAGAACTGATAATGGAGTGTAAATGTAAGGAGTAGAAAGTACTGATAATGGAGTGTAAATGTAAGGAGTAGAAAGTACAGATAATGGAGTGTAAATGTAAGGAGTAGAAAGTACAGATAATGGAGTGTAAATACAAGGAGTAGAAAGTTCTGATAATGGAGTGTAAATGTAAGGAGTAGAAAGTACTGATAATTGAGTGTAAATGTAAGTAGTAGAAAGTACAGATAATAGAGTGTAAATGTAAGGAGTAGAAAGTACTGATAATGGAGTGTAAATGTAAGGAGTAGAAAGTACAGATAATGGAGTGTAAATTTAAGGAGTAGAAAGTACAGATAATGGAGTGTAAATGTAAGAAGTAGAAAGTACAGATAATGGAGTGTAAATGTAAGGAGTAGAAAGTACTGATAATGGAGTGTAAATGTAAGGAGTAGAAAGTACTGATAATGGAGTGTAAATGTAAGGATTAGAAAGTACTGATAATGGAGTGTAAATGTAAGGAGTAGAAAGTACAGATAATGGAGTGTAAATGTAAGGATTAGAAAGTACAGATAATGGAGTGTAAATGTAAGGAGTAGAAAGTACTGATAATGGAGTGTAGATGTAAGGAGTAGAAAGTACAGATAATGGAGTGTAAATTTAAGGAGTAGAAAGTACAGATAATGGAGTGTAAATGTAAGGAGTAGAAAATACTGATAATGGAGTGTAAATGTAAGGAGTAGAAAGTTCTGATAATGGAGTGTAAATGTAAGGAGTAGAAAGTACAGATAATGGAGTGTAAATGTAAGGAGTAGAAAGTACAGATAATGGAGTGTAAATGTAAGGAGTAGAAAGTACTGATAATGGAGTGTAAATGTAAGGAGTAGAAAGTACTGATAATGGAGTGTAAATGTAAGGAGTAGAAAGTACAGATAATGGAGTGTAAATGTAAGGAGTAGAACGTACTGATAATGGAGTGTAAATGTAAGGAGTAGAAAGTACTGATAATGGAGTGTAAATGTAAGGAGTAGAAGTAAAAAGTCAGCTAAAAAAATAATTACCAAAATTTGTACTTAAGTAAGGTAATAAAGTATTTGTACTTCATTACTTGACACCTCTGGTTACCAATGGCTACATATGTAATTTTCTGCATTGTTAATGTGTAACTTCACAGTTATTAGTGATGCTCATTATCAAACAGGATGCCGGAGTGGGTAATCAGGAAAGTGGGGAGACTTCCTGGTGGGCCAGTTACAGGTCAGCCAATGTAGGAACTCATACAAATATTCATAAAACACCTCAGAAAACTATATATGTTACATTTTTGTGTATATGTGTTACACAAGCCACAAGTGGCTCTGCCCCCTCTTACAATGGACAGAGATTAGATAAAGGTTCTTGTTCTTATTTCCACCAGTTCCACCTTAAATTATATAGTAGTTACGTTCAGATGACTGTACGGGTGCTAGTGTGTTATTGCTGCATTATTTAAGGTGGAACAGAAATGTTATTAGCATATTAGCAAATTTGGTCTAATGATGTGATTGTGGTACTGGCTGACACAACCATGTATGATTTTACAGTGCCTTCCCCGTCCAAGAATTTCTGGCACTTCACTGACCTCCACCATGCTATGGGGTATGTAATTGGACAGCATGTTTGTTTCCAAGGAATACATCTGGTCTGTCGCTCATAAATCAATACACCAGTATCGAGTACTGCAAATTTGGCACCATTGAACGTGGAGTTCCTCAGGACCACTCATGTTGTGCATACTGCCTTGCTGTATGGAACCCAGTCAGTTTTATTGTTTTGACCAATAGGGTTCATCCAATGGAAGTCACAGAGAAAGTGGGGATGGTGACATCACACACAGAATAGAAAAAACTCCTATTCCAGAGAGTCCTGATGACTTGAAATGAGGTGTCAGCAGATCCTGATTGGCGGTCATGAAAATGTCAGTGCTTCTCTGGCAGTGATTTGGACAATGCAGTGCTAAAGTCAGCCAGTGGCGGCTCTTTGCATTCTCCTCTCTGAACGTAGGAGAGTCGGGCCTCTCTGGTCTTGGAGAAATGGCCAAGTCGCCTGATGTCAGAGCAATGATTTCGTTCTAAGAGTGTTGTTGCAGCGATCAGACAAAACACACATTCGTTTTTAGACCTCAAAAAGAACCAACCGAGGAAGACAAAATATAGATTTCTTTGTTTTGTCTATTCTAGACGGCCTCAACTGTCTGTGTTTGTGAGAGAGAGGTATACGTCTGACCTCTGCGTTTAACTTCCATCTTAACCACTCTGGCCCACTGTTTTGATTCCAGTCTGTGATCTTACTCCTATTACTGGTCCAGCTCTCTTTAAACCAGGTCAGCTCCTATTGCAAGTCAATGTCTAGTCCCAGTTCCCAGTTCTTGTTCATGTTCTTGTCTCTGTCCTGGTCACTGCAGCGTCTCTCTCTCTCTCATTGCCAGTTGCTTATCTCTGTTTGTGTCCCAGTCTTGGTTAATGTCTCCCATGCTAGTCCAGTCCACTGCCCCCGGTCCCATGCCCCCATTGTGTATTCTTCTTTACTCCTCCCTTCCTCAGTCTCATTTCTGATGGATTCCGGTTATGCACTGTAATTGTCATTCTCAGCTGTTTCTCATTTTGCTGAAGTGTATATATAATCCTTTTGTTTCACTGTCCTCAGTCCTGCATTGTTTGGTTGCTCATTGTGGTTTGTTATGTGCTTCTCTACACACTTAAGTAAAGATGGCTCCTCAAAGGTTCTTTAGTAAATGTGCAAGGGCTCTATTCAGAATCAGGAAACAAATCTAGAACAATTTTATGCTTAAATGAAGAAATGGTTCTTCAGGTTGATGGAGAATGTGTTTGTGTATAGTTCTATATAGAACATTTGTGAAAATGGTTCTCTACAGCACCCAAAAGACATCTGCTATTGTTACAAGCACACTTGACATTGTTATAAAATGTGGTTCTTGGAGGGTTCTTTGGGGGTTCTTCAAGGGTTCTTGTCTTATCATCCTTGTCATTAAAACAATGGTTCTACAAAGAACATTGAACCATAATGGAGCTATTTGTATTCCTAAATAGTTCTTCGCATGGGCTTCTTCAGATTGATGGAGAAAGTGTTGTACACACTGTAAAAAGTGCAACCACAAATTGAATACAGCCTGAACAAATTACAGTAACACTTTCTATGAATTCAGTATTTATAACTCTTTATAAATTCATGTACATGGCCTTGTAATACCAGTCATATGTGTATTTAATTGCTCCTAAGTAGTGATAAACATATACACAACACAACAAATGTATACAACTTTATAAAGTCAGGTTCCATAACATGCTGTCCAAGCAATTTTTTTTACAATTTCTACAGCAATTAAATGCAGCAGCTGCCGTTTACATTGTGAGAAAATTTAGTGATAAATAGCTTGGATATATATATATATTGAATATAAAGTGTTTTTATTTATTGATATCTAATAGGCTTATACCTGTAATTACACAGTACTATGCATGATATATAATGCTATCACTTCATGTGGTTACTTCTAATTACTTCATGTGGTTAAAAGCAATTGAACAAGTTTAATTCAACCTAAAAAAAATGTACTTAGTCTAAAATAATAATTCATACAATCTTCTTTGTATAGCTAGTTTTTGCTTGTTACCACAGGAATGTTTTGGTTGTACCAATGTAGCAGTTTATGGTTCTATAGGTTTCTATTGTTATAAACTTGACATCGTAACAATAGTAGAACTTAAATACGCTGTACAAAAATGTTTTATTGGAAAACAGAACAACAACTAAAGAACAACTCCATGCAATAACCAACAATGGAACTTTTAACCCAACTCCAAAAATTGCTTTGATTAAAATTAAACTAGTTGAAGCACTTTTTAAACTGTACACGCACAATCTCCACCAAACTGAAGAACGTTTTAGGCATATACTCATCCGCATGTTTCTGTTCCTCAGTTTTCTTTTGTGTTTTGTAGTTTTGACTGTTTTTGTTTCATGAATTCACCTGCTCTCCTCATTTCTGCCACTGTGTGTACGTGGGTGTTAATTCAGACACTAATGAACAAAACTTATGAATGCATCCTGCTTTATTGGTCGCTTCAACATTACAAGGATATAAACAATGTAATGATTCCAGCATATGATCTCTGTATAAGATAAACAAGTATCTCTAAAATAGTAACCTTACAGGAGAGAACAAAAATGTTCTTTACTTTCATTGTAGATTTATGTAAAAGCTTTTATTCTAAGTGGATTTGGAGAACTTCTATTGGTCCATTTATAATGCAACCTTTACAGTATAGATAGAGCAGCTTTCATGTTCAAAGAGTACTGTCAATGATGCACTGAGGATCTCTCAGCTGACCTCTCGACCCTAGCAGCCACGTACGACACCTTCTTCTGCTGAAATAGCAAACGATCGAGGCTGAGAAGTGCAGGATGAGCAGCAAGTTTTTATTTTAGGCTACTTCATAGCGTTTTAGATATTTAGGCTAAAGGTGTGTTGAAAGGCTGCATAGTAGTTTGTATTTGTAGCCTCTATTCTGCGGTTCAACATGTTTTAAAAACTCTCAAACAAGTAAAATAACATCTTAAAACTGCTAAATGAAGTAAAAGCTTTGTAATTTAAGCTTTACTAAAGTAAGTGTATAAAAGTATTATTAGCAAATGGTATGCCCACAGTAAGACAGTGTTAGATGCTGATGTGTTATATGAGTTCACAAAGCAGCCCTGTCTGTTTTTAGCCTGATCCAAATGCAAGTTATAGCTTTTAAAAGGAGAGAGCACCTTTTAACCTGAAGAATTAGAATTGAGCTGCTATATCAGGGAAATTCAGAAAATACTTATGAGTAGATAAAAGTTCTGGAACTACAGTATGTGTAAATTTACTTATTTGTTTTCCACAATGGTTACTTGATAGACTTCTAAAGTAATAATTCACTGTAAATTTCTAATAAGGCAAAAAGTTTTTAAAATATGATGCTGTTTTTATTTGATAATTATTATATGATAATAGTAAAATACATTCGTTCGGGACACGCATACATAAATCACTGGTCAGCTGTGCGCCGCTAATTATGACGGGCCGGTCTAAGCCAAAAATGCCAATGACGGGCCCTGTCTGAACCGACAGTACACGACTGAAATGCCCTTAAGCGAGACACCTAACCCCCAACTGCTCCCTGTGTGCTGTACATAGGGCTACCAACCACTCCAGGCAGTTTGTGTGTGTCTATGTGTTTATTAATGTGTATGTGGGTGTTTCACTGCGTGGATTGGTTAAATGTGGAGGTCAAATTCTTCGGTGTGCAAACACATACATTATAAATTCTAAAATTTATTTCTATTGCATTGTAGTAAGGGACCTTCAATAGCGTTCAGACCGGCTTTCTGGAACACCTGACAACATCTTTCAGCTCTCTCTTTCAACCACTCATGTAGTACATCTACCACAGAGGCTGCAGGAGGTGTCCAGCAGGATGGAAGTTTTGTCACACTCCATAACAGATTCCCCACCAAACCGGGTCGTCAACAGTTTGTTGGTTGAATACGGACACATATTTGAATATGTCACCTGAATTTTCACCCACATTCTGTTTTAATGCTTGTCAAGGGAAAAAAGGCACCAAGGATGAAAGCAGGAAAGACTGAGCTGGCAAACCACCTGCAGTGCTAATCAAGCAAAAGTACCTTGTATGAGTATGTGCCTGTATGGTTCCGTCTGGACAACATGGAAAGTTATAAACTGCTGTGTCTGAGTTGTGGAATCCAAATAAAAACAAAAGTAAAAAGAAATACTGCTCAGTAGAAAGTCCCGGCCTCTGTGCTCTGTTGGTGTTCCTGGTGATCCAAAGGCAGAACTGAGTCAAAATTACAGCAGCTTTAATTTCTAAGTTGAGAATTTATTTGAGATATATTCTTAATCCACACTGATTGACAGCTTCATTTGCGCCCTGTATTGTAGAAGGACACATCCCTCGAGCGACGGGACAATGGCGATGGGAGTGTAGGGGGAATTCCAAGCTGTGTGCAGTGGACACCGACCGTTAGACTCTTTCTAACTCCTATTCTTATTAAAGCCTTTCTGAAGAGAATCCTGGGGATAGCCAAGGCTGTTTAACCAGACCTTGTTTACTCCACTGATTCCAACTGCTATCTTCTACCAGAACCTACAGTGAAAAGAGCATCAAGACTGTTCTTCAGGACTAATATGTTCTAGCTTAACCCTGTTTGCTATGTGAGTTATCACTTACCCTGAACCTGTGAAAGCTATAGGTGCATCCTCTGAAGATCCCAGTAAATGCTTCTGATTTACCCATGTATGTTTAATATTTGTGTATTCTTCACCTGAGGCCTATATTTATCACCAGCATGAGGTAGTGATGAATATATCGCTGCTGTCCACATCGGGCTGGCTACATCACTTGAATGTCGTTTATATTGTGTGTAAATTTCATGATAAATGGAACAAAAGAAATGCTCAAAAATTGCTTGGACAAAAACTCTGTTTTTTTCTTTGTTCTATTGACTTCCATGAAAGTAAAGACAGTTTTTGTTCTCTCCTGTAAAGTTACTATTTTGGAGATGCTTGTTTTTCATTGGACAGCGACGATGTGCAACCATAAATATGTATGTCCATCAGGCTCTTACTGTAAAACACTGCAGTGTTTATCAGTTTATTCAGGTTCAAGTATAAAAAAACCCTGAGAAATATTTAATGCTGGATGAATAACTCGCATTTCTGACTGTGTTTATCTGACTGTGCTGTTATATTTCTGACTGTGTTTATCTGACTGTGCTGTTACATTTCTTTGTTTATCTGACTGTGCTGTTATATTTCTGACTGTGTTTATCTGACTGTGTTTGTCTGACTATGCTGTTATATTTCTGACTGTGTTTATCTGACTGTGCTGTTATATTTCTGACTGTGTTTATCTGACTGTGTTTATCTGACTATGCTGTTATATTTCTGACTGTGTTTATCTGACTGTGCTGTTACATTTCTTTGTTTATCTGACTGTGCTGTTATATTTCTGACTGTGTTTATCTGACTGCGCTGTTATATTTCTGACTGTGTTTATCTGACTGTGTTTATCTGACTGTGCTGTTACATTTCTGACTGTGTTTATCTGACTGTGCTGTTACATTTCTTTGTTTATCTGACTGTGTTGTTATATTTCCGACTGTGTTTATCTGACTGTGTTTGTCTGACTATGCTGTTATATTTCTGACTGTGTTTATCTGACTGTGCTGTTACATTTCTTTGTTTATCTGACTGTGCTGTTATATTTCTGACTGTGTTTATCTGACTGTGCTGTTATATTTTTGACTGTGTTTATCTGACTGTGCTGTGACATTTCTGACTGTGTTTATCTGACTGTGCTGTTATATTTCTGACTGTGTTTATCTGACTGTGCTGTTACATTTCTGACTGTGTTTATCTGACTGTGCTGTTACATTTCTGACTGTGTTTATCTCACTGTGCTGTTATATTTCTGACTGTGTTTATCTGACTGTGCTGTTACATTTCTGACTGTGTTTATCTGACTGTGCTGTTATATTTCTGACTGTGTTTATCTGACTGTGCTGTTATATTTCTGACTGTTTATCTGACTATGCTGTTATATTTCTGACTGTTTATCTGACTTTGCTGTTATATTTCTGACTGTGTTTATCTGACTGTTCTGTTATATTTCTGACTGTTTTATCTGACTGTGCTGTTATATTTCTGACTGTGTTTATCTGACTGTGCTGTTATATTTCTGACTGTTTATCTGACTGTGCTGTTATATTTCTGATTTTGTTTATCTGACTGTGCTGTTACATTTCTGACTGTGTTTATCTGACTGTGCTGTTATATTTCTGACTGTGTTTATCTGACTGTGCTGTTATATTTCTGACTGTTTATCTGACTGTGCTGTTATATTTCTGATTGTGTTTATCTGACTGTGCTGTTACATTTCTGACTGTGTTTATCTGACTGTGCTGTTATATTTCTGACTGTGTTTATCTGACTGTGCTGTTATATTTCTGATTATGTTTATCTGACTGTGCTGTTACATTTCTGACTGTGTTTATCTGACTGTGCTGTTATATTTCTGACTGTGTTTATCTGACTGTGCTGTTACATTTCTGACTGTTTATCTGACTGTGCTGTTATATTTCTGACTGTGTTTATCTGACTGTGCTGTTATATTTCTGACTGTGTTTATCTGACTGTGTTGTTATATTTCTGACTGTGTTTATTATCTGACTGTGCTGTTATATTTCCGACTGTTTATCTGACTGTGCTTTTATATTTCTGACTGTGTTTATTATCTGACTGTGCTGTTAAATTTCTGTGTTTATCTGACTGTGCTGTTATATTTCTGACTGTGTTTATCTGACTGTGCTGTTACATTTCTGACTGTTTTATCTGACTGTGCTGTTGTGTTTCTGACTGTGTTTATCTGACTGTGCTGTTGTGTTTCTGACTGTGTTTATCTGACTATGCTGTTACATTTCTGACTGTTTTATCTGACTGTGCTGTTGTGTTTCTGACTGTGTTTATCTGACTGTGCTGTTGTGTTTCTGACTGTGTTTATCTGACTGTGCTGTTATATTTCTGACTGTGTTTATCTGACTGTGCTGTTATATTTCTGACTGTGTTTATCTGACTGTGCTGTAGCATTTCTGACTGTGTTTATCTGACTATGCTGTTATATTTCTGACTGTGTTTATCTGACTGTGCTGTTATATTTCTGACTGTGTTTATCTGACTGTGCTGTTATATTTCTGACTGTGTTTATTATCTGACTGTGCTGTTGTGTTTCTGACTATGTTTATCTGACTGTGCTGTTATATTTCTGACTGTGTTTATTATCTGACTGTGCTGTTGTGTTTCTGACTATGTTTATCTGTGCTGTTGCGTTTCTGACTGTGTCTATCTGACTGTGCTGTTATATTTCTGACTGTGTTTATCTGACTGTTCTGACTGTTGTGTTTCTGACTGAGTTTATCTGACTGTGCTGTTGCATTTTTTACTGTGGTTATTTGACTGACTGTTGTAATTATGTCTGTGTTTATCTGACTGGCTGCTGTGTTTCTGACTGTGTTTATTTGTGTCTACACATGCACATGTTATCTGATGCCTGAGACATTGTTTTATGACTTTTTGGCCTAAAATGCAAATATTTTGAATTTTGGTAAATTAGTGCCTGAAACTGTATTTTCTACATTTACCACTGTTATCAACATTACACATAAAAATCACAAGACACAGGTAGGTCATTTTGGATATTAAATAAAAAAAAGCTATGTTTGTGTTGTATTTGCTTTTAAAAGGGAGATGCTGAAATGGCTTTTAAGGATTTAACCAATAAGAGACCATAACGATCCTAATACAATAGGGTATATAACATTATATACCCTAATAAACTAAAAGTAAAAGAACAAAACATCACCCATAAACATAAATAACTACGAGCACGTCACTGTAAAAAGAATCAGTATTTTATTCAAAATTACATGCATTTAAGAAATTCCATATCCAGGAGAACATCACACCGTCTTCTGAATAATCCCAAAGCTCAGATATGAAAAAGGAAAGTTGAGACTCATCAGTCTTCATGAAAAAGAGAAGGTGTAATGAGTGAAGACCTGTATGCTTCTCGGAGTGGTACATATGTGGAATTGTGCTGTGAGAATGGGAATGAAATGGATTTCACTCATCCCACCAACATCATTTGAGTTCCGGCCAAACAGAGTCCTGATGGTGGCTTGGGTACCAGTGCCCAAAAGAGTTCATGTATCCTCCAGTGTGGATGGGGGCGCTGTTGTTCGACATAGAAACATCCCATAACGGAGGCATTGCTGGAGAACATTGAGTTCCTGAAGCTGCAGCTGTTTGAAGATGCTCGCCTTCTGGCCCACCCGAGCCATGTTTCATGATCTTTTTGTATTTGGACCGTTTGTTCTGAAACCATATCTTCACCTGTGAGAAGAGGGTCAGAGATCAGCACAGCTGGATCACCAGCAGCATCGAGAAGAATAATAAAAGCACCAAAATGATTTATTATTTCAAATTTCAAAATTGTGTTTTTTATTAGTAATGTATAAATATGTTATAAATGTAATTAACCGAAATATGAAAAAATCACAGCATACTAAAGGTTACAGAAATACTAAACAGCACAACAGCATCAAATTTCCAGAATTTTTCACATATCTGACTGTGCTGTTATATTTCTGACTGTGTTTATCTGACTGTTCTGTTATATTTCTGACTGTGTTTATCTGACTGTGCTGTTATATTTCTGACTGTGTTTATCTGACTGTGCTGTTATATTTCTGACTGTTTTATCTGACTGTGCTGTTATATTTCTGACTGTGTTTATCTAACTGTGCTGTAGCATTTCTGACTGTGTTTATCTGACTGTGCTGTTACATTTCTGACTGTGTTTATCTGACTGTGCTGTAGCATTTCTGACTGTGTTTATCTGACTGTGCTGTTATATTTCTGACTGTGTTTATCTGACTGTGCTGTTATATTTCTGACTGTGTTTATCTGACTGTGCTGTTATATTTCTGACTATGTTTATCTGACTGTGCTGTTATATTTCTGAATGTGTTTATCTGACTTTGCTGTTATATTTCTGACTATGTTTATCTGACTGTGCTGTTATATTTCTGACTGTGTTTATCTGACTGTGATGTTATATTTCTGACTGTGTTTATCTGACTGTGCTGTTATATTTCTGATTGTGTTTATCTGACTGTGCTGTAGCATTTCTGACTGTGTTTATCTGACTGTGCTGTTATATTTCTGACTGTTTATCTGACTGTGCTGTTATATTTCTGACTGTGTTTATCTGACTGTGCTGTAGCATTTCTGACTGTGTTTATCTGACTGTGCTGTTATATTTCTGACTGTGTTTATCTGACTGTGCTGTTATATTTCTGACTGTGTTTAGCTTACTTTGCTGTTATATTTCTGACTATGTTTATCTGACTGTGCTGTTATATTTCTGACTGTGTTTATCTGACTTTGCTGTTATATTTATGACTGTGTTTATCTGACTGTGCTGTTATATTTCTGACCGTGTTTATCTGACTGTGCTGTTATATTTCTGACTGTTTATCTGACTTTGCTGTTATATTTCTGACTGTGTTTATCTGACTGTGCTGTTATATTTCTGACTGTGTTTATCTGACTGTGCTGTTATATTTCTGAGTGTGTTTATCTGACTGTGCTGTAGCATTTCTAACTGTTTATCTGATTGTGCTGTTATATTTCTGACTGTGTTTATCTGACTGTGCTGTAGCATTTCTGACTGTGTTTATCTGACTGTGCTGTTATATTTCTGACTGTGTTTATCGGACTGTGCTGTTATATTTCTGACTGTGTTTATCTGACTGTGTTGTAGCATGTCTGACTGTGTTTATGTGACAGCTGTTATATTTCTGACTATGTTTATCTGACTGTGCTGCTATATTTTTGACTGTGTTTATCTGACTGTGCTGTTGTGTTTCTGACTGTTTTTATCTGACTGTGCTGTAGCATTTTTGACTGTGGTTATCTGACTGAGCTATTATATTTTTGACTGTGTTTATCTGACTGTGCTATTGTGTTTCTGACTGGTTTTGTCAGACTGTGCTGTTGCATATCTAACTGTGTTTATCTGACTGTGCTGTTATATTTCTGACTTTGTTTATCTGACTATGCAATTATATTTCTTAATGTGTTAATCTGACTGTGCTGTTATATTTCTGACTGTGTTTATCTGACTGTGCTGTTGTGTTTCGGACTGTGTTAATCAGACTCTGCTGTTGTGTTTCCAACTGCGCTGTTCTGTTTCTGACTACGTTTAGCTGACCGTATTGTCTGACTGTGCTGTTGCGATTGTGGACACACTGTTAATTCTGATTGTGCTTTTAAATGTACTGTTGCATTTCTGACTGTGCTGTTGCATTTCTGACTGTATTGTTGCATTTCTGATTGTGCTGTTGCATTTCTGACTGTGTTGTTGCATTTCTGACTGTGTTGTTGCATTTCTGACTGTGTTGTTGGTCTTCAGAATGTGCCTTATGCTTTTCTGATTGTGCTTTTGCGTTTTTTCCTGTGCTCTTAGGCTTCTGACTGTGCTGTCATGTTTTTTACTGTGCAGATGCACTTCTGACTGTGCTGTCATGTTTTTTACTGTGCAGATGCACTTCTGACTGTGCTGTCATGATTTTTGATGTGCTGTTTCTGTCGTTGTGGTTTGTTTGTTAGAATGTGCTGTAATGGTAGTTAGTACCTGTGTCTGCGTTAGGCCCAGTTTTGCTGCCAGGTCAGCTCTCTCAGGTAAGGCGAGGTACTGAGTCTGCTGGAAACGCTGGTTCAGAGCCTGAAGCTGGAAGCTGGAGTAAATGGTCCGGGGCTTCCTGATCTTCTTTCCTTTTCCATTCAGCCTGATCTCTCCGTTCTCAATCACTGTTGATTTCTCTAAAAAGTGCAGGAGGGGGCGGATTAGACAGGGCAACAGGGGGCTAACAGTGATTCAAATGGATTATAATTCTTTAGAAATTAATTCATGTTCACATTTTGTCGCAACCCAAGTCAATTCCATTTGTTAACGAGTATTCCAGCTGTTTGGCTCTGATAGTAAATACAATGAATCCACAAACATTTCACTGTTTTTAACACACATCGTAAGTAGACAAGCTCTGTTCTCAGAGAAATGTTTTCTTCTCATTTTCCCACATGTGGGCCAACTATATTTAAAACATTGTATGTGTTTGTTTATGTACTTACCTTTCCACCAGTTTATTTGGCTTGTGGGCAAGTTTTGTATATTTAGTTTAGACAATTAAAGCGATCGTTTAAACCAACATCTGACGTAATCTTTAAAATGTATGGTAAACACAGCCGAGCTTTAACACTGCTGACAATACAAGCTGTGTTACAGTACATAGTGGAGTCATACATGATAATGCACACTGTTTTCTTACAACTGCAGCAGACGATTGATAGCTCAGTCGTGTTTTCCTTTTTTAGTCTGTCTGCACTGGGATTGGGCTTGTCTGGCCTCTACTAATAGAAGTGTATTGGCTATGATGCTAAGAGTTTTTTTGACCTTAAATTTTTATATCCTCGTAAGACCTGGTAATTCATTTGTTTCCTCTGGAGGGGACACGAGTCTCCAGAAGATATTTCAAAAACTAAATAAGATAACTTGCTAATCTGTTGTACCATGTAGAGGACATCCTGTCCTTTCCAATGATGTATCATGTGTTGGGGTGTGTCTTTCACAACAGAAGTTCTGCCTCTTTAAAATTGGCTGCCTCTCAGTTACCACATTTTATGGGAGCCAGAGAGATAAGTTCTCAAATAATATATATTTATTATGTTTCTAAAGCCTAGAATTGATGTTTTAGGTATAAAACTGCTGTAGCTAGTTCTTAAAGCATTTTATATTGATATGCACAAACGTTTAACTACCTAACAGCATACTTTTTTTGATGTTCTTCTTGGTGGACATTTGGACTATATCTGGTTTTATATGAAATTAATGATGTCACAGGTGACAGGAATTTGACTGAGGCAAAGATAATTTTGCAACATGTAAGCTCTGTAAACATGTAAATTTATTACGAATTTATTTTTAGTTAATTACTAATTTAATTTATTCTTAATTTATTAGAAAATGTTACATAATTGTACATTTTAAAAATAGAACATTAAAATGAAATGGACTGTAAGAGAAGTTGGGTACTACATGTAGAAATTGTGAAACTTTGGAGGTTTGGAGTGATTAACACAGGTTTAGCTAGTAAGCCTAAAAACTGTTTAAACCTGGATTTTTTTATATTTAACGGTAACCTCTGAAGTGGGTTATTATTTGATCCTGTTTATGGTTATATACATAGCATTTGAAATATTTCTTATACTGCCAAAAGTGGAAATGGTATAAAAAAGGTAAACAATGTTTGTTTACTTAGTTTTCATTTACATAATTTTCTATATTTGAGTTGGTGCTGATGTTGTAGAAGGGGTTTTGGTCTGATGCAGAACAGGAAACAAGAAATATGTCATCAACCATGTCCTATATAAGAATTTTCCATATAAAATAATTTAAGATGTTTAAAAAACACGGTGGCATGGTTTTTTTTAATCTAATAGACTTAAAATTGAAATTACTGAAATTCTCAAATTTTAATTTTTCTGGGTCTCAGGAGGATATTGAGCACAAGCTTTTTTTCTGTGTAAGGTTGTTTAGAATGCTTTCCTATGCTAAGTCTGAATGAGCATTAATGTTACCTCAGAGCAAATGCTATGCTGTTTACAAATGAAAGGTTTTTACTCATAATGTATTTTAATTCTAGTATAATTTATTATTTATGATATTCATTCTAAAATAAAAAGTATTCATTTGAATATTTATTTTTCTTATGCAATAATCATTATTCGAATAACGTATCAGACTTATTTTATCAGTCTGTGAAGTGTCAATGTAAACACAAAGATACAAAGACTTTGCTGGACTGTTTGGGATGGACTTGGCTGCCACAGTCTCAAACTTAGGCAGTCATTCACGAGTCCACGTGTTGGAATCAGGACAGTACTTATTTGCCTCCAAATAGGAATCAGCCCATCTTCCCGGCATATAGTATAATAGACTATGTTGTTGCGTGGGCAGGGCCAAAGACAAATTTGCATACAGTTGCTGTCAAAAGAAAAACAAGTGTCTCCAAAACGCCAGCTTTACAAAAGAGGACGACGACATACTTTTCTTTTATTGTGAGTCAATGCAACCAGAATTATTTCCAAGCTATTCTGGAGCGTTTCTATTGGTCCAATCATCGTTAAATTCTGAGACGATATAAAGGACAATTAAAGATTTTAAGTGTAGAAAACTAAAATTAGAAAAAAACAGCAATGCTTGGTTTTCTTTTGCTTATTAAGGCTTAAACAATGTACGTGGCTGCAAACTTCCACAAGGGGGAGCTCTCACTCTTCCCCCCCACTGCTGGGTTTAACTCCCAGTCAAGAAGGGAGTGTATTTTTTGGGACCTGGATGGCTGTTAAACTGGTCACACCCACGGCACCCGCCAGATCCTGAATACAAACAGCGCTCCAACTATTTGCGCATCGGCACTTTAATCCGATTCCGAACTCTCTCCGTATTGCTTCTGGTCGACTTATTACACACTTGGAATGAACACTTGAACAAATATTCATAACACTGTTTACTGAACACTGAAGTTTAATGTACACACGGGACCAACCTCTAACAAGTACACTATCTGTGTACCAGTACACTATCTGTGTACCAGTACACTACTGTGTACCAGTACTACTGTGTCTCTAAGCTACGTTTATTATCTACTTATTAAAACGTGTATACATATTGTCTCACATCTCACTAT
Source organism: Megaleporinus macrocephalus (assembly GCA_021613375.1). Lineage (NCBI taxonomy): Eukaryota > Metazoa > Chordata > Actinopteri > Characiformes > Anostomidae > Megaleporinus > Megaleporinus macrocephalus. The sequence continues at coordinate 37,147,784 of CM038719.1, read as the reverse complement.
TGATGTGCACTCATGTGTTTATATGTGTTTATATGTATGCATCTAAGAAATAGCCAGTTCACAACAATCCTGAGAGGAAAATATTTGATTATTAGTTTTCAGAGGTACAAAACCATGTCATAAACAGGGAGTTACATTGTTTATCCAGAATTATTAGATCTTTCAGAAGCAAACAGTCCTTCAGATTAGTCTGATATGAAATGGTACATCATTGTAGAGAAACTTACTGGTGTCTTTACAGTGACTGTGATAGTAACCAGCGGTCACAATGTCTACAAATACACAATACAGCCTCCTTTGTGGTGCATATGGAATATCAATGATGGTAAAATTGAGGTATATTTAAACGTATATATACAATTTTGGGAATATTTGGCCTCACTGTGCGCTAAAGACACTCTCAGCTGTGAATGATGTTCATAAAAACCTGACAATAAACCAACAAGCAGTGCATTAATAATCGTTTTATGTAATAACTTTCTATGGCGTAGCTTTTAAAAGCATTAACCTCTTAAGACGCCTGGTTCCATTCTCCACCACTCTGAAAACCTTGGAACATTTCCCTAAAACAAAGAACATCGGCATACTGAGAGCTTGTATTTGTATTTGATCTGCTGTCTCTTTGCTCAAGAGGAATCCCATTGTTGTCTCCGAGTGTCACTCGTATGTCAACATCATTAAATCACTTAAAAACATATGGCTTTATCGGCCTCCTGTAAATATTGACAGGCCTTTTATAGGCGTAGGGCACTAAAAACAACACGGCGTATATGTGTGAATAGCTATGCAATCTTCATTGGGCTCCTTGTATTGATACTGACTGTCAGAAAGATTCAACATGCTTCACCGGTTAGCTTCTGTCAACACTACGCAGTCATAACTGGTGACTTTTCATCTCCCTCTTATTTATAGTGCAGCTCATCCATCACTATTTTATCTGCTTTGTTATAACAATGGTAAGTAAAAGCAAAGCAAATCACATCATTTCCTACTGACTAGAAATGCTAGATATAAAAAAAGTCTATCTGTATATATATATATATATATATATATATATATATATATATATATATATATATACACTACCACTCAAAAGTTTGGGATCACAGTGAAATGTTCTTGTTTTTAATGGAGTATCTTCTTCCTTAACACAACAATGGACTGACGGGTCTCTAAAGAAAGTTGTTTCTTTCTGGTCATTGTGAGTCGGTCAGCAAGCCATCAACTGCTGATCTTCAGATACTAAACTAACCTAGAATGTTGTTCCCTTTTATACTCACTTATTAGTAGAATGTTTTTCAGCTGTGCATCACAATTGAGCAAGAGTGTCCTAACAACCAATTAGTCCAATAACATCCTTAACTTGGATTGGTGGTCGTACCAGGAGATTTAGACAGAGGACTGAGAATTACTGATAATAGAACTATATGCAAAATAAGCCTCTATACAAAAATAGACTTTAATACAAACATTTTTATTCTTTAAAAATCATCTGATACACTTACATTAATTGAGAAATGGACAATATTGTTTGTGAATTGCATAAAAATAGCATGAAATTAAATTCTAAAGTGATCCTAAACTTTATATATATATATATATATATATATATATATATATATATATATATATATATATATATATATATAAGCAAGCTGGTTGCAGTACTCACAATATAAGCACTCCTTTAAAGCCCTATGTTAGCAGTTCATAATGCATAATAAACACATAGCCTAGCATACATTTTCATATTACTAGATTGTTATAGACACACTGTTTATAGAACGTGAACCAATGCATTACTCACAGTTTAACACAAATTTCTCCTAAATGGCAATTTTACAGGAGAGTCAATGGAACCAGATTTTTTTCCATGTAATTTTAGAGCATTTCCATTGCTCCATTCATGGTGAAATGTTTCCAGAATGTAAACAGCAGCTGTCGTGTTTAAATGATGTAGAGTAAGAAAAATCAAGAAAAAAATTATATGTACTGCATGCCAGTGCTGCTGCCTTGCTAAACTACAGAGTCCATATTCTTCAGAAATATCTGTGGGGGGCCAGAACATTCATGAATAGGTTTGGAGGGGTGTTCTGTTTGTGTGGGGTCTCCTATGTATAGTGCTGAAAGGTATCAGTCTCAGTCAGATAGTCAGTGTCTTTGTACTCATTCAGCTCTGTTTTTCCTTTTCATTTCTTCTTTTTTTCTTCTTTATTTTATTTTTGAAACAATAACATATTTTGGCACCCCTGCAGTTGTCTACAGTTAAGGGGAATTCCACCAATATTTTAAATTGGGGGTTTCAACTTTAAAAAAGTTAGTGGTCAGGTTGCCTTAATATTTTATGGTTTTTATTTTTACTTGAAATAATATGTTTCTGGACATAAAACACAAATACTTATTTGTTGCACTATAAACAAAGTCATTCAAAGAGGTTTGGTTTGGGTCACGTTCTATAAACAGTGTGTCTATAACAATCTAGTAATATGAAAATGTATGCTAGGCTTTGTGTTTATTATGCATTATGAACTGCTAACATAGGGCTTTAAAGGAGTGCTTATATTGTGAGTACTGCAACCAGCTTGCTTATATATATATATATATATATATATATATATATATATATATATATATATATATATATATATATATATATACACACTACCGCTCAAAAGTTTAGGATCACTTTAGAATTTAATTTCATGCTATTTTTATGCAATTCACAAACAATATTGTCCATTTCTCAATTAATTTAAGTTTATCGGATGATTTTTAAAGAATAAAAATGTTTGTATTAGACAACTGCAGGGGTTGCCAAAATATCCATTTTATTTACTGTCCAAAACCAGCAATGAACCTACACGTGTCATGTAATGATGATAAAATGGCTACATAGCTGATAAGTTTCCGCCGTTACTGAAGTACTTTAATTACTAATTAAAGGCTAATATTACATCTCACAACTTTTTAATACAGTGATAAAGTTTTAATATAACACTTTTTTTATCCCAAAGGAAATTCCAGCATCCACAGTGTTATACATATTACACAAGAGAAGACATGCAGTATCATACAGTAAACAGAATTAAATAAATAAATAATAGACGTCTGGTTCCCATCACCATCACTGTAAACAATGATGGATTTCTAAGTTTCTTTAGAATAGAGTATTTTACACTAAACCACTCTGAAATGTTTCACTCACATATTTATTATTTCATTACGCAGATTTTTTAGAAAAGAAGAAATGAAACAGTGGAGTTCCTCTTTAAGAGGAGGAGAGCCTACATGTGTAGCATTTGCTGTTACACCATTGGTATATTTGCCCACATCCACATCCTGACCATTCTCACGTGGGTGCTTGAACATAATGTCACCAGAGAGATCTCTGGGAGTCTCCAATAAATATTTAAATAAATATATTAATGAGTAATACGACCTGAGGAGAGAGAGAGAGAGAGAGAGAGAGAGAAAGAAAGAGGGGGAGACAAAGAGAGAGAGACAAAGAAAGAAAGAAAAAGAAGGAGAAAGAGAGGGTGAGAGAGAGAGAAAGAGAAAGAAAGAGGGGGAGACAAAGAGAGAGAGACAAAGAAAGAGAAAGAGAGCGATAGAAAGAGAGAGAGAGTGAGAGAGATTGAGAGAGGGAGAGAGAGGGAGAGAGAGAAAGAGAGAGAGAAAGAAAGAAAGACAGAGAAAAAAGAGGTGGAGAGAGAGAGAAAGAGAAAGAAAGAGAGGGAGACAAACAAAGAAAGAAAGAGAAAGAAAAAGAGAAAGATACAGAGACAAAGAAAGAAAGAGAAAGAGAGAGAATGTGTGTGTGCGTGAGAGAGAGAGAGAGAGAGAGAGAGAGAGGGAGAAAGAGAAAGAAAGGCGGAGAGACAAAGAGAGTGAGAGGAAGGAGGGAGAGAGATAGTTTGTTATTCTCACCATGAATGGTAAAGGGGAATGCCACCAAATTTCAAAATGTCTGTATAATTAAATAGACCAAATCTAAAATCTGTTTCACAGAAGGTTATGATATGAAATGGCTATAAACACCTGCCTGAGTCACCAGACAGTGTTTTAATAACATTTTAGCCCAAAACTTATTTAATATGTGTATATGGTAAAGGGGTAACGTGTCAGACACATTTTCCCCAATTTATCTTCATTAACATTATATTTTGTTGCAGTCCAAAAAAAAAAACAATACATTTATTATTTATATTATTTAAACCAGGCTGCTCTTTAAATCCTGTGAAAGTTTTATGATCAATGGACCAAAAGACATACTCCATAATAACTAGACATAAAACCTTTTTACATTCACTTACATTGAAAGTCATGAGTGTTTTGGTCTTCTGTACTGTTTTGGATATATATATATATATATATATATATATATATATATATATATATATATATATATATATATATATATATATATATATATATATATAAATGTGTGTGTGTGTATGTGTGTATTGTCAGGTTTATTATCATCAATGACACATGTAGGTTCACTGCTGGTGCTGATAGTAAATAAAATAATCATATTTCTGTTGTAGACCCCTGGTTCCCATCACCACCACTTTAAAGAGTCTTTATGTTTCTCTACAATTAAGCAATTTTTTAAAACCAAAAACAAAGAAACAAAAAACACCCTGAATGATGGTTTACATCTCAACCATTGATTATGGAAAAATATGGGAAATGGGTGGAATTCCCCTTTAACAGAATGTGTATTGAGTTGTTAGAGTTCTCAGAAATGGACGATTCTCTTATATTTCTAACTATGTATTTAATCTAAGAGAGAAGTTTTAATTGATGCTAATCTGAAGATGATCTGACTGAGCGAGCAGGACAGGAGGAGACAGTGGACTGGACAGGGTATATCTACCTCACCTGTAGATCAGATCAGTGAACATCAGAAAGTAACTATAACTCCTATTTACAGTCATACATCCTAAACTTGTTATTTATTACGTAATCTGAACAGGTTACCCGGATGAGCTCATAGGACGGGGATCAACACAGGTCACTTATAAACAAATAAATAAATAAATACATAAATAAATATATAAATAAATTAATAAAGTTTAAAACACATTCACTTTATTATGGACTGTTTGTTTGTTTAAAGATGTAACTTTTATTTTTAATTAATATTTTATTTACTCCATGTTTAATTAGTATTAAAACGTTAAAACTAAATATTAAATTGCACGTGTCTGTGTTTAGTGCAGATGTTGAGCATCACGGGCTGCTGGGTTCCTGATGTTCGGCGTGTTTGTTTAATACACACAACAATAAGTTCAGGAGTTTATGAGTTTAACGACGCGCTGTCAGTTTGATTAAACGGATTCTGATCTACTTTATAATAATAATAATAATAATAATAATAATAATAATAATAATAATAATATTATTGTGGTTATTGTTAATAATAATGTTTATACATTATAATAATAGAATTATTCTTCTTCCTTTTTTGTTTTCCCTGTTCTTTGTTTTTTTTATTCTTTATTCCTCTCTCTTTCTTTCTTCTTTCTTATTCCGTGCCTCATTCCTTTTCCTCGGTCTTACTCTCTTCTTTCTATCTTTTTCTAACTCAGTCTTTTTCTTTCGTTCATTTTCTTCTATCTTTCAGTACTCTTTATTCTTTCTTAATTTTTCTTTTTCTTTATGTCTCTCTTTCTTTTTTCTTCTCTGTGTTTGTTTCTTTCTCGCTCTTTCGTTTCTTTCTTTTATTATTTATTTCTCTCTCTTTATTTTTTCTTTCGTTTTTGTGTTTCTTTCTTGTTTTCTTTCTTACTTTCTTTTTTTATTTATATATTTCCCTCTATTTTTTCATGTCTTTTCTTTTTTTACTTTCGGCGTTCTTTCTTTCTTTCTTTCTCTTTTTACCTTTTCTTTCAGTGTTTATTTCTGATAAGGCTACTGAGCTTTCTTTTCTTTTTCATTCTTTTGTTATTTTTTCTCTGTCCTACTAGATTACTTTATTTCTTTTTTCAGATATTATTATTATTATTAGCAGTAATATTAGTGCTCTAGTAATCGCGCTTGTGGGTCTTATATTAATAATAATGTTCTGTGTGATCCGTGTAGATCAGATTTTTCTGGAGGGAGTAAATAATTAATCACTTTGATTGATTATATTCTTACCAACAACTGAACTTCTAATACTTCGTTTGTTTTCCTTTAAATTAAACTGATTAGAAAACACTACAACGAACCGCCCCCCACCCACACACACACACACACACACACACATACCCAACACCACAGAGATTATCATATGGCCTTTTTGTTGTTGTTGTTGTTAAGAGAACAACTTTTAATCAGTTTATGTAACTGATGTGTTTAAGTTAATAAATAATATTATATATATTATAATATTATATTATATATAAAGTACTGAGGGCCGCTCTGCACTAATGCGAGTATAAATTTATAAACTTACTCTAATCATGTTGAACTGTGTGGCTGGTAAAGTATTAATATTAATATTAATATTATAACGCGCTGTAACGCAGTACTGTCTTATTCATTCACACGGTTAATCGGTGATTCGTGTTGATTAGACTCGATTATTACTATCGTTGCGAAAAAGCGCGACTTTTTATCTGCAGGTTGGTTTAGTGACGTCACGGGTCTAGGCCAGGTTTGACTCAGGCCTTAAACAACTCCAAATGCAAATCTTCACTAAGGCTGTAGTCTAGGACCCCGGAACCGGACCAGACCGGACCCGATCAGCGCGCACACTGGAGTCGAAACGCGCGCGCGCATTTACGTAAAAATACAACATCAGCTGCTGAACTCATCATCTAACATCTGAAAACGTGTCCGTGTATTCACATGACGTCACGCATGTGTGTCGATGTTATCTGTTTGCTTTTGAATGTTAAATTATTTAGAGAACGATATTTTCATTTCATTTTAATATTTTTTGTGCGCGTGTTTAGAGTTTAGTTTGTAGCTGTTTTGCTTATTTCGACACGTGTACTGAGTTTATAAGTAGAAGCTGGTAGATGTGAGTAACTCGTGGTCTCTGTTTACGGATATTGTTTTACAGCGTATAGTTTAATATCTATATGTGACTAATACGGATTGAATATATTGAATATAACCCACATGTGCTAATAGATGTATGTTTGAATGGAAACCTGACGCAGTGTCCAGCCAGAGCTGGTGTTGACAGTGGTTTAACATCATTACCAGCGCGTGAGTAATCTGTTATTAGGGGCTGTTTATGGGCTTTGATCATATATTTACATGTAACTGTCCTGCTCGCGCTAAAGGCGGGTGGGGTGCGGTGTGCGTGTGTGTGTGTGTGTGTGTGTGTGTGTGTGTGTTACTCACACCAAGAACCACGTATATATTTAAATGACTGGTCATAGTTCCATATACAAGCATTGCTTTCAGCACATAAACGAAGATACTGTACGTTAAAATAATACTAATATTAATACTAATACTAAGTATCATACTAATACTTACATTAATACTTACGCTACTTACGATAATACTCATATTAATACTAACGCTAATATCTATATTAAAACTTACACCAATGAAAACAGTAATACTCATATTAATAATAATACTATTATCTGTATTAATACTTACACTAATGCTAACAGTAATACTCATATTGATACTAACATTAATACTAACACCAATACTAACACATATCTATCATAATGCTAACACTAAAACTAATACCAGTATTAAAACCAATACAAAGAATCAATACTAACACAAATTCTATTAATACTTATACTAGCGTTAATATTTATATTGACACTAACACTAATACTAACACTAATATCTATATTAATACTTACACTAGTGCTAACAGTAATACTCATATTGATACTAACATTAATACTAACACCAATACTTATATTAATACCTACACTAATGCTAACACTAATACTAATATCAGTACTAAAACTAATACAAATAATCTATACTAACACAAATTCTATTAATACTTATACTAGTGTTAATATTTATAATGACACTAACACTAATACTAAAACTAATTCTAATATTAATAAATAAAGCCACTTTGATGTGGTAGAAGTTCCAACACTTTATTAAAGAATAAAACGCCGTTTTTAAATAAACAAACAAACAAACAAACAAAATAAAAAAGTTGTTGCTTATGCGCTCCTAGTAAAAGTTAAGAACGTGCTTAATTTTAAGTACAGTTCAAACCAAACTATCGAATAAAACTTATAACTATGGTATAATACTTATTATTATTATTATTATTATTATTATTATTATTATAAAACGCTACTGACATGTAGTATATGAGTCAGTAGGGGAGTTTAATGGTCATCACTGTAACTGCCCGCAACAAATCCAAACAAACCGAAACTGAGTTCAGTAAGCGCGCGACTTTTCATATTAATAATTATTTTATGACTCCTGTATTTCTAGTCCTGCAGAGAGTGACCAGTGAAAGCTTGGGGTCAGTAAACTTTAACATGTGTGAAATGAACATGAACATTTCTTTTGTCTTTTGGTCACGTGGCTTTAGGATTATTAAACAACCTGGTCCGCGTGAACTAAAGTAGAAACATTGTATGTAGGAATTAAAATACTTTTAACTTTTAACACAGAAGCAAAACTTAAAACCTACTGTGTGTATGTTATTATGGTAATATGGTAACATTTGAGGCCTAAAATGAGCAGAACGTCTCTTTGTAGAGAATATGGTTACATGCACTACTGTGTAAAACGTCTGAGGCACGTAATCTGATAGTTTAATAAGTATATTTTCACCACCAGATCTGATTAGAACAGATGTAAATAATCATACATACAATATAAAGTAACATGAATATCTTATTGTAAAAGAAGTAGATCATATCTTGAGCTCCAGTTTGAAGAAGTGTAGTTCCAGATTTCTCCTGGACGCCCCAGACATTGTATGAATGTATTCAGTTCCTTCAGCAGCAAATCTTGATTTAGCTTAATGAAGTACTGAGCAGTCAAAGCAGGTATTAGATGAGAACTGATAATAATACTGGGTTGTTTAGGAAAAGCTTGGAAAGGGTTAAATAAACACACTGACGTATGTAAAAGCCATACTTACTGTATTAATACTGTTTAATATTTAAATAATGAAGTTAATAAAAACTTAATGTTTGAAAAAAAATAGATTTGTACATATAATAATGTCCATAAGTGACTAAAACTTGTTCAGTACTGTATAAATACACTGATTTAACCGGACACACAAGAAATGGCAGATTTCATAGAAGACATTTCTGTTGTTCGTGGTTTGTGCTGCAGTAAATATGACGTAAACAAATGAAGGAGTAAACAGATAGATGGACCAGGTCAGTAGAAGATGTCTTAACCTAAAGGACTTAAAAAATGAGCTGGGTGTATTTATTTATTTATTTATTTATTTATTCATCAAAGCACCCAGTTATACTTCTCTGAGGAGAAACGCTGCGTTAAACTAGAGAAACTAAGAACCTACGGCAGCTACAGCGACCACTGGACCCCATCTGGGTTTGAGGCCGGACTATCAATAGACTGGTGATCAATAAAGCCTTTAAATAATAATCTATAATCTGTGCAGGAGTTTAGTCGTGGCTGTTGGAGTTTCATGGTCACTCAGCTCTGCTGCTGTCCTCTCGTTCTGCGGTCAGCTGGTCAAAATAGAGAGAACTCATAGAAAGCAAACATCTGCCCACCGCTGTGAAGGACACTAGAAGATCCAGGGAGGACGCTGAGACTTATAAAGCTCAGACTGAAGATCAGAAGATCTGACTGAAGACTTTTAGATGCCGTTGTTTACTTGTTTGTGTGTTTGTGTGTTTGTTCGCTGATTTGTCAGGACTTTATTAAAAATTGCCGGAATGTGTCCCGACCAGCTGAGCTGGAGCGCGAGCGTCGAACCTCTCCTGTGGCGAGCGCGCGAACTAAATTCACCAGTAAGATCGAATTAACCACAACCTTTAATTTTTTATTTATTTATTTTTAATACATTTTAATATTTTCTTTTTTCTTTCCACTCCGCTTTTCGTTTGTTTGTTTATTTTTTATTTATTTTAAAGAATTCAGTTAATCCCGCTTAATTGAAGTGATCAGACACTCCCGCGCGCCCGAGAGCTTTAATAGTGTACGGTAGTGTAAAAGTATGGAAGTGTAAATGTCTAATTAATAATAATTATAATTATTAATTAACGCGTTCATCATCTACACTTACCCGGATGTGGCGTGCCCGCGTGCCCCAGGCCTCCTCCGTGGGGCAGGAAGGCGCGCGCGGGCGGCGCGTTCTGGTAGCCGTAGTGGCCCGCGCTGGAGCCCGGGGGCTCGTGCAGCGCGTGCGCGGGGTAGTGCGGGTAGGGCTGCGCGCGAGGCGGGTATCCGTGACCGTGACTGAACTCCAGGAAGGCTGACTTGGCGGGGTCAGAGGTCACCAGACTGTCGGCCAGAGAAGCCATGGTCATCCTCCAGCGCGAGGTCCATCAGCGCGAGCCCAGGAGGACGCGGCCATGAGAAGGAAAAATCATTTCCGGTTCGGGGAACGATAAAAAGAAGAAGTTTAATTTTTGATCATAATGTTTAAAGAGCCGTAAAATCCCGCGGACGCCGCGCGCTCTCAGGGCGAGCTGCTCGCACACTATCTGAGCGCGCGCGAGTGCATCTGAACTCTTCTCTTCAGCGCACACACAGTCCGCGCACGGGCCGGCCCCGACGCGCGCACGCGCACTGTGGCGCCTTCACGCCCACGCGGTTTAAGAGAGAACAAAGAAGAAAGTAGAAAAACAAGCAACCCTCACGTGCAAAAGCAGTGGCATCTATCTATCTATCTATCTATCTATCTATCTATCTATCTATCTATCTATCTATCTATCTATCTATCTATCTATCTATTTATCTATCTATCTATCTATCTATCTATTTATCTATTTATCTATCTATCTATCTATCTATCTATCTATCTATTCTCAATATAACTGTATTACTATCTATCTATCTATCTATCTATCTATCTATCTATCTATCTATCTATCTATCTCTTATTATTATTATTATTATTATTATTATTATTATTAATAATAATAATAATAATAATAATAATAATAATAATAATAATAACAATAATAACAACAATGCGGTTTACTTTCTTAATACTATAGTTCCCGGTTTTTAATAATAGAAATAAAGAATAAAATGGCCTTTAATATTCAACACATTAATGGAATGTGTAAAATTATTCATAAACATAATATATATATATATATATATATATATATATATATATATATATATATATATATATATATATATATATATATATATATATAATAGACATTAAAAGTTCGTATGTTTAATGAAATGATTCACTTGCAGACGAAATGATTCAGTGAATCAGTTTGTTCGCGGTTTCTTCACATCGAGTGATGTTTTGAAACATGATTTAGTTTTGTTACAAAAATGTTATTATTATGAAACACTAACACTGTCTATCTTCTGTAGCTACTCCAGATACCTCATTATCATTAAAAGTGCTTTACTTATACTAAAATACTATCTTTCATAACCTGTGGTTAATATATAAACTAATCTATAATCACTCATGTAAAAGCCCTTTGCAGCCTCTCTGTGGAGCGACTGAGGGAGTTTAATGGTCATTCATTCAGTCACTCGTCTCTTTCTGTGGTCAGCTGGTCCGTGTAAAACCTCCTGAAGCAGGAAACATCTACCTACCTTTCTGAGGAGCATGTTCAGTGGGGTCTTTTGGGGCTTTTTAAGGCGAATAAAGCAGAAGATTGTATTAAAGATTGCTCTCTGCTCTCTTTAAAGACTGACACTGGGAGGAGCTCCTATAAGAATTGTACAGTATATTCAACATACAGTCCCTGTAGTTTACTCTTCTCTCATTAGTGGGTGTTATATCACACAGAGGACTGCTGCGCTGGTTCTGCTCACTGTGCTTTTCATTTCTGCCTTCATTGTTTAAAACGTTGGCGCATACCAGACAGTAAGATTTATTTAATGTTGATAGAGAAAATTCTTCATTTTACTTATTTTTCTTTATATTATATACATAATATAATATAGTACAACAATAATACAGTGCTACACAATATAGTATAATACTGTACCACACAGCACAATATAGTACAATACAATGCAGTACAATGCAGTACAATATAATATAACACAGTACGAAATAATATAATACAGTACATTGCAGTACCACACAGCACAATATAGTACAATACATAACAGTACAATACACTGCAACACGGCACAATATAGTACAATACATAACAGTACAACATAATATAATATAGTACAATACAATACAATGCTACACAATACAGTACAATACTGTACCACACAGCCCAATATAGTACAATACAATACAATACAGTACAATACTGTACCACACAGCACAATATAGTACAATACAATACAATACAGTACAATACCGTACAACACAGCACAATATAGTACAATACAAGACAATACAGTACAATACTGTACCACACAGCACAATATAGTACAATACAATACAATACAGTACAATACCGTACAACACAGCCCAATATAGTACAATACAATACAATACAGTACAATACCGTACAACACAGCACAATATAGTACAACACAGCACAATACAATATTATGTAATACAACACAGCACAATGCAATACAAAATAATACAACATAGTACAACATAATATAATACAGTATGATACAATACAGTGGAACACAGCACAGCACAGCACAATATAATACAATGCAGTACAATACAATACAATGCTACACAATACAGTACAATACTGTACCACACAGCACAATATAGTACAATACAAGACAATACAGTGCAATACTGTACCACACAGCACAATATAGTACAACACAGCACAATACAATACACTGCAACACGGCACAATATAGTACATTTCATAACAGTACAACATAATATAATATAGTACAATACAATACAATGCTACACAATAGAGTACAATACTGTACCACACAGCACAATATAGTACAATACAATACAATACAGTACAATACCGTACAACACAGCACAATATAGTACAATACAAGACAATACAGTACAATACTGTACCACACAGCACAATATAGTACAATACAATACAATACAGTACAATACCGTACAACACAGCACAATATAGTACAATACAAGACAATACAGTACAATACTGTACCACACAGCACAATATAGTACAATACATAACAGTACAATACACTGCAACACGGCACAATATAGTACAATTCATAACAGTACAACATAATATAATATAGTACAATACAATACAATGCTACACAATAGAGTACAATACTGTACCACACAGCACAATATAGTACAATACAATACAATACAGTACAATACCGTACAACACAGCACAATATAGTACAACACAGCACAATACAATATTATGTAATACAACACAGCACAATGCAATACAATATAATACAACACAGTACAACATAATATAATACAGTATGATACAATAGAGTGGAACACAGCACAGCACAGCACAATATAATACAATGCAGTACAATACAATACAGTGCTACACAATACAGTACAAAACTGTACCACACAGCACAATATAGTACAATACAATACAATACAGTACAATGCAGTGCAACACAGCACGATATAGTACAATACTATACAATACAATACAATACTGTACCACACAGCACAATATAGTACAATACAATACAATACAATACAATACTGTACCACACAGCACAATATAGTACAATACAATACAATACAATACAATACTGTACCACACAGCACAATATAGTACAATACAATACAATACAATATAATGTAATACAACACAGCACAATGCAATACAATATAATACAACACAGTACAACATAATATAATACAGTACGATACAATACAGTGGAACACAGCACAGCACAGCACAATACAATACAATGCAGTACAATACAATACAGTGGAACACAGCACAGTACAATACAATACAATGCAGTACAATACAATACAGAGGAAGACAATACAATACAGTGGAACACAGCACAGCACAGTACAATACAATACAGTGGAAGACAATACAATACAGTGGAACACAGCACAGCACAGTACAATACAATACAGTGGAAGACAGCACAGTACAATACAATGCAGTGCCTACAATACACCACAGTACAATACAGTACAATGTAATACAATACAGCACAGTACAGAACAATACAGAACAATACAGAACAATATAGTACAATATAGTACAATAGAGCAACGTAGTACAGTACTGTACAGTACAGCACAGTCTAGCACATGAGCAGAGCTCTTACCACACTGAGTAAGAGAAGTAGGGTACTCATGTTATACTCATGCTGATGTAATATATTTCATATATATGTGAAAGTAACATACACATTACAATCAGATCAGTTTATAGAAACAATAGGAACCAGCAGTGGTTCTTCTGTGGACCGGGCCTTTCAGGAAGTGCTGTGAGAGAATAGTGAGGCCTGCGAGTGGGAAACCGAGTCTGTCTGTAAAAAAAAGGAGTAGATAAAGACCTGCAGCATTCCTCAGCAGACACACCAACACACACCCAACACCAACACACACACACACACACACACACATCTCCACACCTAACTGCTGTGAGAACCTGCTCACTTCACATTCACACTAAACTCAACTCCACAGACATTTTACACTGTAATTTATCATTAACTGTATCAGTTTCCTCAGGCTTCTGTCTGTTATCTGCTTACACACAGAGAGCGAGAGAGAATAAAGAATAATGTGAGATGGATAGAGTAAGAGAATGGTGAGATATCAAGAGAGACAAAATGGAGAACGAGAGATAAAGACAGGTGAGAGATAGACAGAACTAGAGATAGAGACAGACAGTGAGAGAAATGGGAGCAAGTGGGAATAAAGAGAGAGAGAGAGAGAGAGAGAGAGAGAGAGAGAGAGAGAGAGAGAGAGAGAGAATGAACAGAGAGGGACGAATGAGAGGCAGAAAGAATAAAAAGTATGAGATGAATGAGTGCTAGGGAGGGAATAAAGTGAGAGAAATAGATGAGAAAAAGAGAGAAAGAGGAGAGAGAGGAAGAAAATTAAAATGTAAAAAGAAAGGAGATTAAAACAGAAAGAGAGAGGAAAGAAAAAGAGAGATAGACAAATAAGAGAACGTAGAGATAACAGAGAAAGAGAGAGAATAGAGTAAGACAAATGGGAGAGGGAAAGAAAAGAGAGAAAATAGAGACCAGAGGAAAAAGATGTAGAGAAAGAAAAAAGAATAGAGGTGAGAAAGCGAGTGAGAAAAGATAGACAAGAGGAAAAAGATGTAGAGAAAGAAAGTATGGAAAGAGTAACTATTGACACACCCATACTTATTATATAATAGCCAAACAGAGGTAACGAGAGGAAAAAGAAAGAGAAGGAGTAAGAATAGACAGAGGGTAAAAAAGAAAGAAAAAGAGAGTAATGCGGAAAAAGAAGAGAGAGAAGTAAAAAAAAGTAAAAGGAAGAGGGAGGAGAGAGACAGAGAAAGAGAGGATAGAGAGAGAATAGAGGGAAGAGACTGAGAAAGAAAGAAAGAATGAGAGAAAGAAAGAAAGAATTAGAGAAAAAAGATAGAAAAAGAGAGAATGAGGAAAGAGAGAACATATGGTGAGGGAAAGAAAGAAAAGAGAAAGAAAGAGAGAGAGAGAGAGAGAGAGAGAGTTACTCAGAGCTGTAATTATGAGTGAGCTACATTATAGAGCTGAACAAAGCCAGGCCCTGCAGTCATAACACACACACACACACACACACACACACACACACACACACACACACACACACACAGGTTTAAAACAACACCGATGGAGTGAGAGCAGACTCACCGGCGACGCACTCCTACACACTCTGTGTGTGTTGATGTTCTGTATTAGTCTCATTGCAAAATCCTCAGAATCATCTCTGCTCGTTTGAAGGAGAATTCCACTGATTTTCAGAATTTCTCTATAATTAAATCACTGGGACGTAAACAGTCATTCTGGGTAATCTGATGTGAAATGGTTAATTGAAGAAGATCATACAGACTCTGATTTCTGTATAGCGGTGGTGATGGGAACCAGGGGTCTACATCTACAACCCAGATATAGTTATTTTATTTACTATCAGAACCCACCAGAGAAGCTACACCTGTCTTCTGACTGTTTCTGTGATAATGATGGTAAAATACACATGTTTTCTATTGGGTACCGTTTTTCCTCACAACGTTCTGCATGTACTTCTCTGACATGAATTGACTTACAAATATGTTTTAGGCCAGAAAATGACCTCATAAAACTATGTAATTTCATATAACAGCCTTCTATGAGGGAGCTTCAGAGGCATTAAGCCTCTTTGACCACTGGGTTTCAGCACTTCACAACCACTCTAAACAATTTTTCTCCAGAATGAAGCATTTTTTATACCAAACCACTCTGAATAACTATGTTTTCTATGTTTTTTCACTATGTCTTAACCATTTATTTAATATATATAAATATATTTATGTATATTTAAGTATATATATATATATATATATATATATATATATATATATATATATATATATATATATATATATATATATATATATATGGATAGACTGATTTATACAGGCTGCTGAAAGAGAATAAGTTGGCCCTGAGCATTGCTTATGAACGGGGCTGATAGGGCATTAAGCTGTATATGTATGTTCTATATGTTTGTTTATTTGTTTGTTTGCAGCCCAGCAACCAGTAATATATGGCAAATGTACATGTAAAATGATAAGTTAACATATATTCAGTGCAAATGGTAACTTGTGCAGTGCAGGAGAGACCAAAAATCTTCTTAACTTTTAATGTAAGTCAATGTAAACAAGTTTTATGATTTTGGAGTGTTTCTATTGGTCCATTTATCATGATTTTTTTTTACCAGAAATATGAAACAAATCATATGGGAAAATGAAAATGACCAAAAATGGATGCTGTTTTTCAGTTTCAGTCTGAAATGACTTGTTGCAATTTACATCATGTATAAAAGTCATGGTGAATGAACCAAAAGAAACGGCCCAATATTATTTGGTAAATGAAATTAAAGGAAAATTATGATTTCTTTTTTTTTGTTTGTTTGGAGAGACAATTTTTTAAAAATATTTTAAAATGTACAGCAGGTTAGATTTTCTTATATGGCAAAGTCTGTATTTTTTCCATCCATCCATCCTTGGGTCATGGGGGGGCTGGAGCCAATCCCAGCATAATTGGCCGAAGCCAGGGTACACCATGGGCAGGTTGCCAGTCCATCACATGGTCAACACACACTCACTCACACCTACGGGCAGTTTAAAGTGAGTGATTAACCTAACATGCATGTGTTAACCACTACACCACCTTACTAACCACTACACCACCTTACTAACCACTACACCACCATACTAACCACTACACCACCTTACTAACCACTACACCACCGTACTAACCACTACACCACCGTACTAACCACTACACCACCAAACTAACCACTACACCACCATACTAACCACTACACCACCATACTAACCACTACACCACCATAATAACCTCTACACCACCGTACTAACCACTACACCACCGTACTAACCACTACACCACCGTACTAACCACTACACCACCATACTAACCACTACACCACCGTACTAACCACTACACCACCATACTAAGCACTACACCACCACACTAACCTCTACACCACCATACTAACCACTACACCACCATACTAACCACTACACCACCATACTAACCACTACACCACCATACTAAGCACTACACCGCCGTACTAACCACTACACCACCGTACTAATCACTACACCACCTTACTAACC
Source organism: Megaleporinus macrocephalus (assembly GCA_021613375.1). NCBI lineage: Eukaryota > Metazoa > Chordata > Actinopteri > Characiformes > Anostomidae > Megaleporinus > Megaleporinus macrocephalus. Next base: position 37,129,917 of record CM038719.1, on the reverse strand, counting down.
ACTACACCACCGTACTAACCACTACACCACCGTACTAACCACTACACCACCATACTAACCACTACACCACCTTACTGACCACTACACCACCATACTAACCACTACACCACCATACTGACCACTACACCACCATACTGACCACTACACCACCGTACTAACCACTACACCACAGTACTAACCACTACACCACCGTACTAACCACTACACCACCATACTAACCACTACACCACCATACTAACCACTACACCACCGTACTAACCACTACACCACCATACTAACCACTACACCACCGTACTAACCACTACACCACCATACTGACCACTACACCACCATACTAACCACTACACCACCGTACTAAAAATAAAAATAAATAAATAAGATCCAGCATAAAATCTTACAAAAAAACTTTAAACTGCATTTATTACCATATATTAATATATATTATATAAAATATTTATAACTGTTATATTGCATAATGCAGTACAGTCAATTTCATGGTAAACTGATGCATTATCATAGAAAATGTCCTAAGTTCTGCTGATATTATACTGAAATTATGGATACAGTACTTCAGTGTGTATGTGTAGTGTGGAGTATCTATAACACAGCTTTGTATCTTTCAAGTTTAAACTTTGTATCATCAGCTTATGATTCCAGGTGCACCTTCACTCCAACGACCACGGAGCAGGAGAAGGCCAGTGACATTGTAGACCAGGGCAGTGGACGAGTCTTGCATCCTTGTGCCTTTTCCATCTTACGTAAACGAGGGAGACTGATAAACGGCCTCCTTTGATCTTCACAAATGTTAGGCGGACTCTATCACCAGGGCAACGTTTATGTCGTCATCGCAAAGGCGGCACAGAAAGGCGCTTTTTTCAGTTGCCAACATGTAAACATGGCATTATCCTGCTCCGCTGTTTCGGCTGATGGTGGGGACTTAGCTGATCTGTGCTAGGCTGCTTATCTAGTTAGTGGGTAGCGGTAGTTGTCTGCGGTACAGAAAATAATACTCAATCCCGTGAAAACGCTCCCAGACCAGTGGAGCTTAGGGTTTGCGACCATGTAAGGTCTTTCTGGGGAAGCACAACACTCCCGGCGTAAAGAGAGAGATTTGTTGTCGTTTGTGCTGCTGCTGTGGTTAGTGTGTAGTTGTAACAGTACTGATACTGATCTAACAGTAACTCCCTGTGGTTTGGGTTTAGTTAGGAAGGCATGTCCTGCAGTCTGCTGAAGTGCTTCTTCAATGGCAATGCTGCATTGGTGTCAGAAGTGGGATACAGCTGCCGAGCTGAAGGTGAATGGTGACAGGTCTTTGACAGGTCTTTGACAGGACCAGCCAGCCAACAGCGAGACACCCAGATGGGGATGAAGGTTGGATCCTGGAAGGTTGGAACCTGGCAAGATGGCATCATGCTTCAACACCAAACTCCACAAATGCTGCAAGTGGCTGTCCGGCATCATGAGCAGCTGTCACCACAGTGTGGCCAATGCAGAGGAAAGCACTTCAGGTGTATGTGGATTCACCAGTGGAGCAACATGATGACCTAGTGATGTAGTCCTGGAGAGGGGGCTGCTAAAGGGATTCAGTAGGCACTTCTTTTAAAAATAAGATATTTATTTTACTTTGTATTGAATTTATGTTCATCTGTTCTAATGATTTCTGGTGTTCTTACTTGTGAAAATACACCAAACCAGCAGCCAGTCAGAACAGAGCTCATTAGCATATGTCTTGCATGAACAGCCCGTGTAATTCTGAATAACTGTAGTCTGAAAGAAGCTGTTAGGGTCTGGTGAAGTGTGAATCGCTGACCGCTCGTCGGTAAAGCTGTAAAGGTGGGGTTGGGGCCTGTCCGCTCCTGGTGGTGCTGAAACATTTATGAACTACACAGCCAGGAATTAAAGGGATCGGATTCCAGGTTTTAACGACGTGGGCTGTAAATAATGAATATGGGTTAATAGAAACAAGCCACAGCTTGAGCTGCATTGTGAACAGTCTCAGATAAAAGGCTTAAGGCGACACTGCCTCACGTGCGGCACGGAACCACGCCTAAGATGTAGAAACTCAATAGGGTAAATAAAATTTGTAACTTACGCCCAGCGTTGTGTTTGGGGTGATCAGTATTTCTCTTTGACGGTCCACGTTTGGGGGTCAGTACTGGACAATTTTCCTGCCTCGCTGAAAAGAGGCTGTTATATTAACATGTAAGGAACAATAATAATGATTCATGCATCTTTATCCATCCTAAAGTAGTTTATATATATCTTCATTAACATCAGGCATGTTAGAGACACAGCTGCGTCTGGCCTTGGTGGTCAACGAGAGCAGTCGGACACAGTGGGGGGAGGAGGTTAGAAAAGATAGATCCAAATGCAATAGTGATGTAGTGCTTTTAAAGACACTCACAAATCATAAGAGTAAAAATCTACAGCACTTCAGCCTCTTTATGATCTGAAACACTAATTATGAAAAAAGAAATACTGTATGTTAAATACTGCACGAAAATGAATTGTCATACTAGGATACATGATAGTATTAGTGTAAATGTAGAGTCTTTAAAGAGTTGAAGAGGAGATACACTGTATATTTTACAGTAAAAAGATTTTTACAAAGTTTTTAATTTGACAGGAAACCCAAAAAATATGGAAAGAACCTAGAAACTTGATCAGAAAACAAATTAATTTATTTCAATAATTAACGCCATCATAAAAGGTTTCATGATTCAAAAAGTATTACAATTTTACCTGCAACATATTGGGTGTGTTAAAGAGGCTGTTATTGTTACTGCGCCTTTAAGAGTGATATATGCAAATGAGCTTTGTTCTGATAGGCCGCCCTGTATTGTGTCTAAAATGCTATATGCTGAATGGGCGGAGCTAAATTGCATTAGATATGTGCAACTATTTTTTTTGCTGGTGTCATAAATAACAATGTTTACATGCAAAAGTAAAATACATGCCGGGGTTGTTTTGTCATAAACATTGTGAATCAATAAAAAGGTCATAATATGTGAAAAATGTTATTTAGAAATCCAAAAATGCTAAATAAAACAGAAATTACACGTTTTGCTTCTCTTGAAATCCTATAAATGCTCAAAAACAACAACAAAATAAAGTCCAGTTTTAATTTCATTCAAGTTGATGTGATGAAAACCTCTGGAGTGATGTTTTCTTTTTTAAGATTTAAGTTTAATTTACAAAATTTCCCAAAATACAAAATGATTCTATATTAAAAATACTAAATGAAAAAGCAAGCAAGCAATAACCACAATGGGCTCTGATGTGGTGAAATAAGTGACCGACCAGTTGATACTGGCTAAAAACATTCCACATCTGCACAAACATGTTTCTAAGGGAAATTCTATGGCATTATATTTTTCATATTATCCAGGGTACAGTTTACGTGTACACAGGTAGGTGAAGGTAGTGTTTCAGTTTATTTGTACACATTTAGGAGAAGTTAGTGTTGGGAGTCTTGCCCAAGGACGTATCCAGATGAGGAACCTCCGTACCAGATAGTGTGAACAAATACCAGCTTTTTATGCAATCCATCTCTTTCATTACTAACCTGCCTGTCAAATATGTATCATATCAATGATATTAAGTGATGAAAATAGGTTTGTTTGAGCAACATGGTGCAATAAAGAGTTCAAGTAAACAAGTAACTTTACAGGAGAGGACAAAAACTGTCTTTACTTTCAATGTAGGTCAATGGAACCAGAATGTTTTCTTTTTACAGCAATGAAAGGGTTATAGTAAATGTGGAGCACCCAAGTCTAATAGAGGATTGTGGGTTCAAATACAAGAGAAAACGCCACAAAATGTAACAGTTCTAGACAAATTTATAGCCTTTGTAGAAGCACATTTCTCCAGACAGTGGAAACATTCTGTAAGAGGGCTCATATCATGGAAAACTGGATATAGTATGTTAACATCTTTAAAGTTCCTTTTCTATTATATATACATACATATATACATACAAACATTATATATATATATATATATATATATATGTATATATATATATATATATATATATATGTATATATATATATATATATATATATATATATATATATATATATATATATATATATATATATATATATATAAACCAGCACATTACATATACCCTCCCTATTCACTGTTTAGTGGTTTAATTCCACTTATTCATGCTGAAGAAGCATTTCAGGCAGGGTTGCTTATTAAACATGGTACAGTGTAGAGCACCCAATCAGAGCATAGCTCATTTACATATAAAAGGCAACATAACAAACAACATCTTGGCTAATTCGAAAGGATAAGAAGAAGTTGCAAAACGCCATAGGGGTCAGTAAGAGTATATAATACATAAAAAAAATAGCATATGGGCTCTCTAAATAATTTCTGGGGGGTAATTCTAAAAAAAACATTGTCCCAAAAATGTATTGATTTTTTGTAATCATTTTTGGTTACGAAATATAGACGACCTGGTCAGCTGAAGAGTGAGACTGACTGTTAGTGAAAGATGAGTCCTGCTGCACTGAAGTACTGTTTCAGCCCGGACTGTTTTTTTAACAGACCACTAAAGGCAAATAAACACAAGACATGTTTTTTTTTATTCTATAGAATAAGAAGAGGTTGGAAAATCTCATGTGCAGGTATAAATGACATGACTAATGTGGCATATGGGCCCTTTAATAGGGTTTTTTAAAAAAAAGGCCCACATTGTTTTCTTTTATATCATTTTTGTTTATATAAGTAATAAAAAACATGGTCAACAACTGAAGAGTGAGAGCGGTTGTCAATGAAAGGTGACTGCACTGAAGGAGTTTCAGCCTGGACAGCCTGCTTTTTAAACATGGTGCAATGTAGACCACCCAATCAAAAAAGAGCTCATTTACATATTAAAGGCAAAATAACATAAAAGAGCTTTTTTTAATTCTGAGCATTTGGTTGAAAGATGTCATGACGGTAAGCAGGGAGGGGGTTGAGTATAAAATACATGGAAATTTAGCATATGGGCCCTTTAAAGTGTTTCCTTTTTCTTTGGTCAATTTATAAAAACTGTCCTAAAAAATATGAAGTGATTTTAGCAAATTGTTTACAAAATACAAAAGACATGGTCAGCAACTGAAGAGTGAGACTGGTTGTCAGTGAACGGTGACTCCAGGTGCACTGAAGGCATGTTTCAGCCAGGACTGCTTTTTAAACATGGCGCAAGGTAGACCACCCAATCAGAACTGCGCTCATTTACATATTAAAGGGAAATTAACATAAGAAAGCAATTTTGAGCAATTGGTGGGGGGGGGGAGGTTGTTATAAAATACACTAAAAATGTAGCATATGGGCCCTTTAAAATATTTTTTTGGTCAATTCATAAAAAAAAACATCCCAAAAATTAAGTGATTTTAATTTTTTTTATTAAAAATAAAAACAAAAGACACAATCAGCAGCTGAAGTCTGAGGCTGGTTATCAGTGAAATGTGATTCTGGGTTTTGCAGGTTACGCTTTGCCAAAAGCTGTGGAAGTAAACACTTTTAGCCACCGAGGGTGCCAATAATTTTCTCCAGGCCTCAGTTTGATTTCCTAAAGTGAAAAGTGAATTCGTTTTTTTCATGAACTGTAACTCAAGACAATAAAAATGTGCTGGCCAAAACGTTTCACTCCTTTCAAATGATTTCAGATGTTTCTGGGTTTCAATAAATTCGAGTGCCAGTTAATTTGGCTCGGACTGCATGACATCTTTGCCCATCAGCTGCGGACCTTCACATATTGTTCGTTAACCGCGAGCGGCGAGATGTGACACGAGAGCGGAGTGTTTAGGAGTTTATGGAACTCGTTACAGACAGTTTAAAACTATATAGCCTGCATATCCATGCGTGCACCCAGTGACCTGTGGGCAGTGCAGAAAATAAATAAATAGATGAAAATCAGGCGACACTAAAACTTTAGCTATAAACTTAAGATAATCTGAGCGCAGCAGAGGAAATGAATGATATAAGCTTGTTTGCGTGAACTTCGTTGTTGTTGTGTAACTTTTTAAATGTGCAACAGTTTAACAAACAGGATGTTTCAGTTTTCAGGTGTTAGTTTGTACAGTATTAATTTCTGTACCAGTAGGGGGAGCTCTCACTAACATAGTAACATAGACATTGTTACCCTTTTAATCAATCATGGTGGCACGATGGTGTAGTGGTTAGTATGGTGGTGTAGTGGTTAGTAGGTGGTGTAGTGGTTAGTACGGTGGTGTAGTGGTTAGTACGGTGGTGTAGTGGTTAGTATGGTGGTGTAGAGGTTAGTATGGTGGTGTAGTGGTTAGTATGGTGGTGTAGTGGTTAGTAGGTGGTGTAGTGGTTAGTACGGTGGTGTAGTGGTTAGTACGGTGGTGTAGAGGTTAGTATGGTGGTGTAGTGGTTAGTACGGTGGTGTAGTGGTTAGTACGGTGGTGTAGTGGTTAGTATGGTGGTGTAGTGGTTAGTATGGTGGTGTAGTGGTTAGTATGGTGGTGTAGGGGTTAGTACGGTGGTGTAGCGGTTAGTACGGTGGTGTAGCGGTTATTATGGTGGTGTAGTGGTTACTACGGTGGTGTAGTTGTTAGTACGGTGGTGTAGTTGTTAGTACGGTGGTGTAGCGGTTATTATGGTGGTGTAGTGGTTAGTATGGTGGTGTAGTAGTTAGTACGGTGGTGTAGTGGTTAGTACGGTGGTGTAGTGGTTAGTACGGTGGTGTAGTGGTTAGTATGGTGGTGTAGTGGTTAGTACGGTGGTGTAGTGGTTAGTATGGTGGTGTAGTGGTTAGTACGGTGGTGTAGGGGTTAGTATGGTGGTGTAGTGGTTAGTATGGTGGTGTAGTGGTTAGTACGGTGGTGTAGGGGTTAGTACGGTGGTGTAGGGGTTAGTATGGTGGTGTAGTGGTTAGTATGGTGGTGTAGTGGTTAGTACGGTGGTGTAGGGGTTAGTATGGTGGTGTAGTGGTTAGTATGGTGGTGTAGTGGTTAGTACGGTGGTGTAGGGGTTAGTATGGTGGTGTAGTGGTTAGTATGGTGGTGTAGTGGTTAGTACGGTGGTGTAGGGGTTAGTACGGTGGTGTAGTGGTTATTATGGTGGTGTAGTGGTTAGTATAGTGGTGTAGTGGTTAGTACGGTGGTGTAGTGGTTAGTATGGTGGTGTAGTGGTTAGTATGGTAGTGACCTATTGAGTACTACTGAGTATTTGGACATACTAGCTGTGCTCACCTAATGACTTCGCCTACTGAGTAGTAGGCAAGTAGACGATTTTGGACGCACCCCATGAAATTTTGATGCAATGTAAAGGTTGAGTTTGACGCCAGCAATATGTATCCGAAATGTTGGCACCGGTTGATGTTTACCAGCTCTTCTATTAGCAGCATTCTGTAGGCGTTCGGGAAATGTGGAGATGATTGCTGCAGTTTTGAAAGTGAAATGTTCTCCATTCTGACGCTACGTTTTGGCATCTCCTTTGTTTCCTTTTGCATTTTAAAATGTGCCAGATATTTTTAATGTAGGCAGGCCAGCTTACTCCAGTCTAGCTGGCGAAGGCGGATCAGCTCTACCAACTCGTTCTACCGGAACTCTGGCTCAAACTGATACACAGAACCGATCAGCCACATTGGTGTGTGAGCCAAGCGTGTAGTGGGATTCCCAATATGTGGGTTGACCACTTATAGCACACTGGGCTCATTGGGGAGGTGGGGCTTAAAGACACAGCAGCTCTAACAGAGGGCTTAGACAGTTTTGGGAACACTTCGGCATGTAAATCTATTCTAGCAGACCTCTAAAATATAGTTATGAACACTGAAAGTGAGCTAAATAGGCTCCCTTAAACTCGCTTGAGACTTTTTAAATAGGCAAGTCATTTGATAGACACAGTTCAAAAGCTTCAGTCGTGTCTCCAAGGCAGGTTTGTCCACTTTCATTTGCATATTATAGCACAGGATTCAAAAGCTTCTGCTCTACAGTATCTAGATGAACAACCCCCAAAACCTTCACTGTGGTGACTAATAGCCGCTAATTCCTTTCAAACTTTTATTATCCAACCTAACGCGGCAATTCCTTAAGTGAGCAAATGGAGTTTCCACTGTGAACGCCAATTACCTTCACAAGTGTCCAAACGCCGAACAGTAGAAGTGAAACAGCCAACACTTGTCAGGTAACTTGAGGTTGACTCCGTGACCTTCCTACTCATCAGGTGTCTTTACCTGCCAGTCGGCCGAGAAAACCTGACACGTGTTTTTGTGTGTATTAAGACTAGCCCGGGGGTTTAGGGCGGTTTAAGGGTTGCCGAGGCTGGGTGGCTCTCCAGAGAGACAGATTGTCTCCTGCTGTCTGGCGGCTGCCAGGAACTTCAAAGGCGTTGACGTGGACTCGCCTTGTCTTTGAACCTCACCGAGGCGTTCCTTCGCTCTCTCTCTCTCTCTCTTGCTCTCTCTCTCTCTCTCTCTCTTTCTCTCTACATCTCTCTTTCCTCATGCTGCCATCTGGGAGCAGGCTCTGGCAGGCCTACCCTCGCCCGAGGCGGCTTTCGGATAGAGAGAGGAAGAAGAGAGAAGACCGAGGACGACGTGGTGGGGTCAGCTATTAAGGAGACCAAGTTTGGGCAAAGCCTCCAATTGGTCCAACCCTAGGTAAGGAAATGAGAGTTGCTGTCCACAACAACGAGCCAGCATGAATTAAGTGCCTTGTTCTGGGGGAATTTACTGCCTGGTGGCCACAGAAAGCACCCTGAGATGAGGTGTTAGGACAGATTTACAACCCAAAATAAGTAAACTCAGAGATTTGTTGCTGAACACATAATATGTGTTATAAAAAATGTAGTGCTTAATTGTAGAGTTTGACCAGAACTACTTTTCATCATTTCTTGTCTTCAGGTGGGCCTAAAATCACATCTTCATGGTTCATTAGAGCCATGCTTAATGTACCTCCTTCACTGACTCTTTAATGTAATAAAAATTAAAGCTCATTAGCATTAACACTTCACACTGTAAGCCCCCCACAGCTCCAGTTACTGCCCGACGGCCTTCCTCAGACAGTGCCTGCCTCTCTAACTTCAGCTAGACTAAGAGATCTCTTAGCTATGCAGTACTTCAAAAGCCTACCTGACTTAAAGATCATGCAAGGTAAGTCAGGTTAGCTATGCCTTGCATGGCAGACTGAGAGGAAAAAGGTTGAGTCTTGGGTTGGTTAGTGGCTCTTAACCAGATTCTGCCTCAGATGGCTCAACCATTTGTGACTGTACAAGTCCAATAAACCTGCTAGATAGAGCATCCATTCTTTAGGTAGTAGTGGTATTTGATACCTGAGAGAGGCTGCCCCTGGGCCAGTGCCATTTCTTTTAGATTTTGAAACCTAATTTTATATATTTGCCAATTTTTGTCTGTCTGGGTGGCTAATAACATATATATATATATATATATATATATATATATATATATATATATATATATATATATATATATATATATATATAACATATACTTTGGACTTTCAATAAAACAAGGACTGCCAAATAGTGATACCCTGGTTAGTGAAACTGCATAAAAGCTAAAAATCTAATATTTTCTAATTAGGGAGGATGTTGTAATTATATTAGAAGATTATTCAACCAATTTTTATATGTTTACTTACTAATTTGTTTATTGAAATCGACTATTGGCTGATAAACTTACTTACTGTGAAACAAAGAGAAATTCCCTGCCAGTAGAATAAGACAGGTTTCCTAGATAAACTTCCTTAAAACAATTAAGAACGTATCTGTTTTGTTGATTGGCTGTGAAAATAAATGAACAGATCTTTTACATCTTCTAAAAACATACAATTGAGTCAATTTTAATACACAATTTCTGTCTATTATCACATTTAGAGAACATGTTAACTTATTTCCCTCAGTAAAGCATCACTTGACTGGGGATATGCAAAACTCCATAAGTATTCCAGCAGCAGGTCTTTTAATTAGTGCATTAAAGGTCCATAGAACAAGCACACAAGTCATATACAGTGTAAAAGCTACCAGAGTAGAGCTTAGCCCCCACTGAGGTTCTGCCCGTAGACTGTGTGATGCACTGACAAGCACCTCAAATCCATCATCCAGTGGCAGGAGCTCTGAGGCAAACTCCGAACACTCGAACCCTTTGGTCACACTGTAAATCTGTAAATGAGAGATATCGAGGAGTAGACCTGATATTACACATTCCTAAAAGAGTGACATACCGAAAACTGGATTTCAAGCTACAGAGACAATGAATCTCCTAACATCCACCCTAAGACCTTTTAGACCCACCAAAACTGCCCCTGGAGGAGAATGTCAAGCTTCAGATCTGAAAACATCCAAAATATCCAGAAAATGTTGAACCAACATCTAAGACTTGGAAGATGTGTCTCCTGGAGCTTAAAGTGGGTCTATACGGTATAAACACATTTCTGTGCAAATGCTTTAGACACTTGACACTTTCCAGACAGGAAACATTCACTTACTCAGCAAAACACTTAATTATTTAAATATTGAACAGTATTAATAGAATAAGTAGAGCTTTTCTATACGTCAGTGTGTTTATTTAACCCTTTCCAAGCTTCTCCTTGTGGAAATAACCCAGTATTATTTACAGTTCTCATCTAATACCTGCTTTGACTGCTCAGTACTTCATTAAGCTAAATCAAGATTGCTGCTGAAGGAACTGAACACATTCATACAGTGTCTGGGGCGTCCAGGAGAAATCTGGAACTACACTTCTTCAAACTGGAGCTCAAGATATGATCTACTTCTTTTACAATAAGATATTCATGTTACTTTGTATTGTATGTATGATTGTTTACATCAGTTCTAATCATATCTGTGTGTTTAGGTCTTTCATGTGAATATATATTTACAGATAAAGTTCTTTATTATCTGATATAATGTTTTGAAACAGTTAAGTAATAAATTAATTATACACATTATTGTTCTGATTTCACATTTTTCTTAAAATCCAATTCCAATATTCCTTAATTTAAGATATTTGAAATATTAAGCATATTTAATCGGGCAAAGAAGACATCATTGCATGTTGTTTAACTGGTGTTTAATATATAAACAGAATAAATTGGAGTACATAGGAGTGAATTTTAACTAATTCTAATAAAATTATTTAAAAATACATGAATTTAACTTTATGAGTATATATAGGTCCTTCAGATTAGAGAATATTATTATGAATTTCTTGATTTAGAATGCGTAGAAGACTTTGTAGGACATGTGAAATACTGCCAACCAATAAATAAATAAATAAATAAATAAATAAATAAATAAATAAAATTCCCATTTAATTATTCATTTTATGGACAAAATCAGCCTCCCTGTATGTAGCATGACAATAATTGGACCAATAGAAAAGCTCCAAAATGGCTTTATATAAAATCTCATTACATTAATTCACATTAAAAGTTGACTTCTCTAAAATGGCCATTTCAAAGGTACTTGTTTCTCTTTGGACAGCGACAAACGTTTGCATACGACTGCATATTTAGTTGTTGGGGCTTCATTATAATTTCAAGCTGTTTTGACTTGAAATTAAAGAAATGAAAGGGTGGTATCTGACTTTTGTGCTGTACTGCATAAGAACAGTATGATTCATAATTATGATGACAAAAGTAATCTCATTGCTCAAGCATGTATTCAACTAAAGGTGGGTTTGGCAATATTTCAGTAGTTCGCACTGAAGTAGTTCAGAACTGAAGAATTCAGTCGGCATTATTCTAAGCTCAAGGAGACTGAGGCAGGCCTAAAGCCGTTCTGTTGAAAAGGTATATATGGATGAGTTCTTTATAGACACAGCCTCCATTAGAATAGTACTAATGCTAAGCGTGTAAAAACAGTGCAAACATCCCTCTTCCTGTATTAGCCTTTCACTGGATTGCCACCCATGAGAGATGTGTTTTTGGACATAACATGTGACATAAGATGAGTGCATTAAGGTGTCTTTAATTGTTGTATCAGAGCAAAAGACACCACAAACAAAGCAAACGCCAAAAAAAACAGCAGATCAACCTAACGTGGCTGTGGAGTTCTCTTCAGGGATCTGCTTTCAGGGCACTTGAGCAGAGCACAATAGGTACAACGAAAGCCACTTAAAGGATTAGCAAGGATTTATTTCAAGAGACATGAATTTTAATTATGGAAAATCACAACAGGTTGTGTTATGAAAACCTTTAGTTTGTCATTATAGCCTCACCGCAAAGTTCCAGCAAAAATATTTGCCCGTTTTTAGCAGAAATACTCATCTCGCCACATAAAGGTGGATATTTTACTCATTTCAATTTAAACAATGGTCTGTAGTGAGTAATAATTCTGTTAATAGCTGTCAGCCTTTTACCTGCACTAGATTTCAAGAAGTACCCAGCACCACCTGCTTCATATAGTAAATGTTGCACCATGGTACGAAAGTTAAAATGCTAGAATAGACCTTCTACCAACTTGAGCCAAACAGGGCCAAGAAAAATCAGGTTTTGGCCTGTCATGAGCCCAATGAGGTCTGACCAAAGTATTGTGTTTTACTCCAGATTCAGCCCCTGACCCAAAACCAATGGGCTGCAGGTTATAATCAGTGCTTGCGGAATAGAGCGTAGACTCCACTGATGTTCTGCTCGAAGAACGTACCGTGCACTGACAAGCACCTCAAATCCATCATTCAGTGGCAGGAGCTCTGAGGCAAACTGTGAACGCTCGAAATGACGGGCAGGCAAAAGCCTGATATTACACACTCCTTAAACAGTGAGATATAGGAACGTTACAATTTCAGCATTTAAAACACCCCCAACAGAAGCCAGATGGGGTCGGACAAAATATATGATTTCAAGTTCAGGCCTTGATCCAAGCACCGATGAGGCCGGATAAAGTATCGGGATTCATGTCACGTTTAGCCCCTGACTTAAGTACAGTGGGGTCTGACAAAATATTGGGTTTCACTCACAGTTTAGCCCCCATCACAAGCTCGATGGAGTCTGACACAATATCAGGTGTCAGTCTAGGTACAGCCCCTAATCCAATATTGATGGGGTCTTATAAAATACAAAGCTAGGTTTAGCCCATACCCGAGCCAAATTTGGTCTGAAAAACTACAGGGTTTTGCTCCAGGTTCAAACTAAGCACTGTGTGGTCTGATATTATATCAGGTTTCAGGCCATGGGTAAATCCAACCAAGAATTCAGGCCAAGTTCAAATCCTAACCCAAACCAGGCCAGGTTCAGCCCCTGACCCAAATCAACTGGGGCTAATATGTGTATTCAGGTCCGGCTCAACCCCCGAGCAAATCCAACCAAGGCTGATAAAATATCAAGATTCAGACCAGGTTCAGACCCAAACCAACCTGGACCAATAAAAGATTGGGATTTAAGCTAGGGTTTAGCTTCCGATCCAAATCAACAGGGGCCGATAAAAGGTCAGGACTCAGGCCAGGTTCAGCCCCTTACCCAAGCCAACCTGGGCTAATAAAAGATCAGGATTCAGTTTAGGTGCAGCCTCTTACCTAAAAGAACTGGGACCGGTATTCAGTCCAAGCTTAGCCTCTGACCAAGTTAAATAGAATGAGAGTTCAGGCCATGTTCAGTTCCTGACCCAAGCCCAATGGGTCCCTGACAAAATATCGTTTTAAGTTGAATTCAGGCCAAGTTCGGGCCTATTCGGGCTAATTTCTGCTAGCGCCTCTATGGCATTCTAGGAGTGTATTAGCACTAAGCTAGGCTGCATTAAATACAGATGTTTCTATGTAGTAAACTATATTCCTTGCTTTATTTGAAACTAACAGCAGGAGTTAGAATACTGTCAAAATACTGTTTACATTCACTACTCGCACAACAACACTATTGTTTACATTTGTTACTTGCAACTTGCTCTTCATACTTGCACATAAAAGCTTAAATAAATAACTTTTTTTTAACTATATATATATATATATATATATATATATATATATATATATATATATATATATATATATATATATATATTATACTTTTATTTACTTCAACTTTTTTTTATTATTATATTTCATAGATTTTGTATATGTTATCTATTGGTGAATGGAGCAACAGCAAAGTAAGAATTTCATTGGATGGTGTAACTGTCTGTTCTGCTGTGCATATGACAATAAAACTCTTGAATCTTGAGTTTGACAGTGACTTCTGAACCACAGCACAGAGCTACCAGTTTTCTGTTTCTAACATCTGAGTGAAACACACTGGTTGAGCTACTGTCAGCCTAAAACGCCCTTCATCGTTAATAAAAACCAGCTCTGAAGATCAGTAGTACATCAGTCACAGTCATATGATGTATTATGTGTTGGGTTGGGTCATCTTTCCCTTAAGCTCACCTGAAATATGTTAAGTATTTCTGCAGGTAGAACCACTAGTGAGAGGAACGCTGGAGGGATGATAACAAGTGATCAGAGAAGGTTGAGCGATGTTCTCTTCAATGCATGATTAGCAGTTGCACAAAGATATACTGATAATTGATCAGGCAGTTATTAATAAGGCAAAGCTCTGCAAATCAATGTCAGTGATAATCAATATCTGTTAATGTGTGCGAGTGAGTTCAGGCAGGGTTTAGGTTTCAAACGTAGCAGTACCAGTCAGGCCTGACTAGGATGGCTCTCAAAGCGCTGGGTACGGGTTAAATTTGGGCTTCTGTTTTAAGCCTGTACAGTCCGAGAGAGGCTGGATGGATCTCACAGAGATAAGATGTTCGTGCACCCCTGCCAACTGCTGCCCTCCTGTCTCTGCACTGGACCCTCTGCGGAATCCGGGAGATGCCAATCTCTGCATCTCCGCTACGTGTTTACCTGTGGCATGTTTTTTCCCCAGAGCTCTGGGGCGTGGGGAGGGGTAGATGGGAGCCGGTGGTCCACTGGCGGTGCCCCTTCCTGTGGCTGTGGTTCATTACTCTCTGTAATCAGTGCGCCGTGGGCGTCTGGGCTTCACGGGGGACCCACAAGTCACCGCAGGCAGTAGGACACCCAGGCTCATTTAACAGCAGAAGGGGGGGGGTGGTGCCAGACTGGCACAGCAGTGGCCCCAGCTGAACTCTCTGAACTTGGTGTCTACTGGTTCCTCAGTTCTGAAGAACAGTTTATAAGCTTTATCAAAGAACATCAATTGTCTAAATAAAAAGGATGTCATATTTACTCTCCACAGAGGAAATCATTTCACAGCCAGAGTCAGAGTCAAAACTGAGGCTGAAAGGTCAAGTCTAAGTCAAAACTATCATTCTGAGTCAAAGCTGAAATCAGAAAGGGTCACGTCTGAGTCAAAGCTGGAATCAGAAAGGGTAACATCTGAGTCAAAGCTGGAATCAGAAAGGGTCACGTTTGAGTCAAAGCTGGAATCAGAAAGGGTCACGTTTGAGTCAAAGCTGGAATCAGAAAGGGTCACGTTTGAGTCAAAGCTGGAGTCAGAAAGGGTCACGTTTGAGTCAAAGCTGGAATCAGAAAGGGTCACGTTTGAGTCAAAGCTGGAGTCAGAAAGGGTCACGTTTGAGTCAAAGCTGGAATCAGAAAGGGTCAGGTCTAAGTCAAAGCTGGAGTCAGGAGGGGTCAGGTCTGAGTCAAAGCTGGAATCAGAAAGGGTCAGGTCTGAGTCAAAGCTGGAATCAGGAAGGGTCAAGTTTGAGTCAAAGCTGGAATCAGAAAGGGTCAGGTCTAAGTCAAAGCTGGAGTCAGGAGGGGTCAGGTCTGAGTCAAAGCTGGAGTGAGGAAGGGCCACGTTTGAGTCAAAGCTGGAATCAGGAAGGGTCAGATCTGATTCCAAGCTGGAGTCAGGAAGGGTCACGTTTGAGTCAAAGCTGGAATCAGGAAGGGTCAGATCTGATTCCAAGCTGGAATCAGGAAGGGTCAGGTCTGAGTCAAAGCTGAAATCAGGAAGGGTCAGGTCTGAGTCAAAGCTGAAATCTGGAAGGGTCTGGTCTAAGTCAAAGCTGGAATCAGGAAGGGTCAGATCTGATTCCAAGCTGGAGTCAGGAAGGGTCACGTTTGAGTCAAAGCTGGAATCAGGAAGGGTCAGATCTGATTCCAAGCTGGAATCAGGAAGGGTCAGGTCTGAGTCAAAGCTGAAATCAGGAAGGGTCAGGTCTGAGTCAAAGCTGAAATCTGGAAGGGTCTGGTCTAAGTCAAAGCTGGAATTAGGAAGGGTCTGGTCTGAGTCAAAGCTGGGATCAGGAAGGGTCAGGTCTAAGGCAAAGCTGAAATCTGGAAGGGTCTGGTCTAAGTCAAAGCTGGGATCAGGAAGGGTCTGGTCTGAGTCAAAGCTGAAATCAGAAAGGGTCAGGTCTGAGTCAAAACTGGAATCAGAATGGGTCAGGTCTGAGTCAAAGCTGAAATCAGAAAGGGTCAGGTCTGGGTCAAAAATGGAACTGGAAGTTCTAAAGTTAAATCTTGTAATTTAGAGTGAAGTCTAAATCTTTTATCCAGAATGGGTCAAGACTGAGTGGGATTCAAATCTGGAAGCACAAAAGCTCAAATCTGAGTCACAACTAGTTCCAGAATGTGCCACATCCAAGAACTGAAAGCGGAGAACAAAATCTGAGCCAACTTGAGTCAAGTCCAAAAATCTGGAAGTGGTCAAGTGTGAATGAAAACTAGAATAAGTCAAATCTAAGTCACAACTGGAACAAGAAAGAGTCCTGTCTGAATCAAAACTAGCTAAAACTGAATCTAGAAGGAGTCGAGTCTGGTCAAACTGGAATCAGAAAGGGTCAAATGTATTCAACACCTGTCAAAACTGAAGCCACAAAGGATCAAGGCCCAGTTAAAAAAAAGGTAAAACCTGGATCCAGCAAGAGTCGAGTCTAAGTCAAAACCATAACCAGTCCAAATAAAAGCTTTTTTCCAGTTTGAATTAGTCAAGTCAAGTCCTAGTAACAAACTTGTCAAACTCGAATCAAAAAGAGTTAAGTCCTAGTAACTAACTGGTCAAACTGGAATCAGAAAGAGTTAAGTCCTAGTAACCAACTGGTCAAACTGGAATCAGAAAGAGTTAAGTTCTAGTAACTAACTGGTCAAACTGGAATTAGAAAAAGTCAAGTCCAAGTTACAAACTTGTCAAACTGGAATCAAAAAGAGTTAAGTCTTAGTAAGTAACTGGTCAAACTGGATTTAGAAAGAGTTAAGTCCTAGTAACTAACTGGTCAAACTGGAACCAGAAAGGGTCAAGTTATTCTTAAAACTGGAACCAGAAAGAGGCATGTCTGAGTGAAAACTGGTCCAAACTGGATCTAGGAGGTGTCAAGTCTAAAGCAGAACCAGAGAGAGTGAAGTCCCAGGATCAGAATCAGGATCAGTCATAGTTCAAATCAGATAAGAATGGTCCTAGTTTAAAAAAAAGTCAATATTAGAACCAGTAAGAGTCATGTCTGAGTGAAAATGGGTCAAAACCAGAACCAGTAGTTTGACTACACCATAAACCAGGACTAAGAGGGTGTGAAGATCCTGACTATAACTGTTACAATAATATATCATATTTAATACTTCATATTTAACAGTACCAGCCTGTCGTTTCCTAATGTACATTGAAAGCAACCTACAATTAATAAATGTACCTTTTCATCCAGAGTCACTTCCTAAAATAACATACCACCATGTGCCAGGAGACATGGCAGACTTCAAACGTCCTCCAGGCTATGAGACCAGCATAATTCAGTTTTAAGGCCAGTCTGATATTTACAGTCATCCAATGGGAAGGAAAGGATGTTCACACCTTAAGATGAACTGGGCAGATCCTGATTAGAGCATTGGAGCAGACATAGTAATACATATCTTCCACCCACTCCCAGCTAAACCCTGGAGTATGAGAGATATTCCTTTTTTGTTTTTGAGCTCAGTTTCCAATCAAGGTTCTTCTAACCTACATATTCATGACTATTTAAAAAAACCTGCTTACATTTGACAATATTTAGCTTGATTTGTATTTATTCTAATGTTGTGTAGTGTTTTTACAGGCACCTTTACTGCTGAGATAAATAAACAAGTTTTAGCCTCACAATGGCTGTATATCATCACTGTCCAAAGAAAAACATGTCAGCTTTACAGGAGAGGCCAAAAACGTTCTTAACTTTAAATGTAAGTCAATGGAACCAAGTTGTTCCAAGCTATTTTGGAGCTTTTCTATTGGTCCATTAACCATGAAATTATCACAGGATATAAATAGCAGCTGCTGGTGAAGAAGCATAAAACTCACCAACAATGACTATACATGTTCTTCTCTGAGCATCAATATGCACCTAACATTGAAAGTGGATATCATATATTGTTGCTGTCCAATGAAAAACAAGTATGGCAACCTTACAAGAGAGAACAAAGTCTTTACTTTCAGTGAAATTCTATATAAGCTTTTCTGGAGCATTTCTATTGGTCCATTCATCATCAAATGTGTACACAATATCAAGCAGCTGTTGTGTTCAAATATAGATGAAAAATCTAGATACACAGTTTTCTTTGGACACCAACCAAACATGTAAACATGTTCATATGTGTATGTGTGAATATTTGAATCCCAAATGTGTTCCAACAATATTCCTACTCACCTGTTTCTGAAAGATTGGCCTGGATTTCTTCTAGACAAGAGATCTGCTGTATGTATTTATTATTCTTGAAAAGAAAATGAGGCAGATCTGCAAACTTAAACACGACAAAAAGCGAATGACCAAAATTTCAGACACAAGGCAAACACAGTATCGAAAAAAAGAACGAGAGAAAAAAACAGTGCGTTGGAATTTTTTCTCAGATCGTCAGGGTTTCGCCGCAATTACGGCGAAGTGTTACCAGATGTGTCATGGCGGAGGTTATCTTATCCTTGAGCTTTGAGCTTTCTCAGACTAAAATAACACAAAAACACGTACACACAGCCACATGGCCGGCTATGATTTATGGTGTCATCCACTCGAATGGTTAAATCAATAAAACACAAATCTCATTCTCTTCCCCCGTTTCTTGTTTTCCTTCAACCCCCCTCCCCCCTCCACCCCCCATCGTCTTACCACTTGGACGGTCCGAAATCCTCGACTGGGACTTTCATAAACCCAACAATTTAGTCTTAATCCTGAAATTGACCTGAAAATGCAGCTGTGTTAAGAAAGAAATTTTGGGTTTTGAAAAGAAAACCTTCTGGGTCGCCTCGGCTATTTAACCTCGGGATGGTTCCCATTTCGCCCGGGCACAATCGTCTTTTTCAGGGGCGAAGACGTCCCGGCTTGGGAAGGCCGGAAGAGCGGCTTCGGTGTCACGGTTTATATCTCATTCATTCAGGGCAACACAAGGGAGTTGTTTCTAAGCCGAGGCCTCGCTCTTCCCCTGGGATCGGCAAATTGCAACGGAAGCCCGGCTACTAAGCGCCGGCCGTCCATTTTGCAGATAGGAATCGGTGGGCAGGGGAGCGTAGAACACAACATCGGGAACGTTCGAGGCCGGAAGTGCAAACCTCGGGAGTTATCTCGAGTCAGATTCCTCCACATTGCAGCCATACAGCTCAGAGGTACCTTTTCAGCAAAGCTTTCTTTTTCTTTTCTTTTTTTTTTTACACACAAATGGAAAGAACATTGTCACTGAGGCATGGTGACGGGGAATGATTGGTGTGGTGGGGGCTGCATTTCAGAACCAGCAGGGGTTTTAATTAGGCCGTAATGAAATGTTTTATGGTGTGATGGAAAAGAATAGCATTTAAGACGCTTCAAAGCACTGTCTAGCAAACACATCACAGACGTCATCGCTCGGTTTGTGTGTGGAGAACGCGGGTATATGGGATCCAGCGTTCGTGCTGCTTGGTGGGTGAGCTGTCCCGGTATACCGCTCCGGTCATTTTCATTCTAATCACAGACTTCCAAAGCCCACGAGCAGCAGAAGGGCAGTCTGTAACTCCAAGAGTTGGAGTTTATTGGAGTCCATAATGAATGACCTGCAGATTGTGGGGTTACGCGGCACCGCAGGGTTCTGCTGGAGCTGGAAGGCAGAAGATGAGTATATGGAGTGTGGACTGAGTTTTGCTTTTTTCATTCGGCGCATGACGGACAGGTTTCAAATAAGGCCGCATGTCGGACAAACACGTAGCCCACCCTGTGGGATCGGCGTACACATAAACATGTGTGTGCGCGTGCGGACCCCATACCCTCTCCGGTCCACACATGGCTGCAATTGAGCAGAGAAGGTGGGCTGAACTGAATGGCTGTAATTACTAGGACACCTCCTCCATATGATGCTTTAAATAGCCGACTTGTTTGGACTAAAAATAAACTGTGGGACAAGCCTGGAGATCACGACCCTTGACCCCTCTCAAAGACTTTGACCATGGCCTTCTGAATAGTGGAGGTCCACCTGCAAAAGCACCCACAGCCCCGTCAAAGCTTCAGGAGACCCACATCCTGGAAGGGAAGAGCTTGGCAGAGTAAAATCACACAAGATGTTTCATTTACCTGAAATGTTTGGCGTCCTAATTTTGTTTAGCGTCTAATGTGGCTGACAAGCACTGCAAGTCAATAGTCACCCAAACTGAACTCATATATCAGTGTTTTCTCCGCTGCAGATTACTTTCACAATGGGCACAATATGAACACTAATTGTAATCATAAATATATTCCATATACATTATTGGTATATAAAAAAATAAATAAGAAGTAGTAAGATAGGGCAGTAGTTGAAAGGGGAAGGTATGTGTCCCAAAACCATAACGCTGAATTTTTAATTTCTGAAAATAATATCGATTTTTAATGGTGTTTTTAAAAATTACCTTTTTTTAAAAATGTTTTTTGTTTTTAAAAATGACCTGCTTTTTAAGTTGAGTAAAATAAAATAAATGTTGTGATTTGAGTCAGTATTTTAGTCATGCGCCTGTATTTTATTTATTTATCTATTTATTTATTTTGATTTTGTTTATTTTGGGGCCCGTCCCCCCACTTTGTAGGACTATTTACACCTATTTTATATACACAGTATTTTTATTTTTTAATATATTATTCATGAGAGAGAATGTGGACACAAATATCCATACATAAGATAAAAAAAAGAAGCAAAAAAACATGAAATGTAACAAACATATTAAAACAGTAGATAACAAAAGGTAGCATTAAATGTATTTTGTACATAGGGATCAATGTGTGTGTGTGTGTGTGTGTCTATGTAGCGAGGTATTATTTGTTGTTGTTATGTATAAAGTGGTGTTGAATTTGGTACTGGATCTCAGTATACACCTGTACTTTAGAGCCAGAAATGAGAATGCATCCTTGTCCCTCAGGGCCACATGGTGATCAGTTGGATCCCATTGTTTATCCCAAATCTGAAAATCACTGTGGATCGTAACTGACATAATTGTTAGTACCAAAACACTGTCTGTAATTAACTGAAAAATATAATGATATTATTTATGTACAGTCGTTCAAAGCTATGCACTGATGGTTATGTACTGACCAGTCAAAGTCAATTAGGTAGATATATTAAATAGATATATACATCTTCATTTAACAAGTACTGATAGATAAAGGTGATACAATTCAGATGTAAATAATCATACATACAATACAAAGTAATACGAATATCTTATTGTGAGAGAAGTAGATCATATCTTGAGCTCCAGTTTGAAGAACAAAGTGTAGTTCCAGATTTCTCCTGGACGCCCCAGACATTGTATGAATGTATTCAGTTCCTTCAGCAGTAATCTTGATTTAGCTTAATGAGGTACTGAGCAGTCAAAGCAGGTATTAGATGAGAACTGTAAATAATACTGGGTTGTTTCTACAAGAATCTTGGAAAGGGTTAAACAAACACACTGACGTATGGAAAAGCAGTGTCCGTCCCAGCAAAATCAACCCACCCAAGATCTGACCATAAGATGTTAAGAGAATTCTCCTTGAATCCCAAAAACGTCTCACCAGATCTCCAGAAACCACTGCTGTTGATGGCAACATACATGCGCCTATTTTTAAAATGACAGAAATTTCACCTACCTGGGAGGCGCAGGAGGAAGACGGGGCAAATGAAGTTTGCTAATGGTTATCTTGGGCACTACCAGAACTTCTGGAACACTGTGCTGTAGACTGACTAGCCAAAGATACAGTTGTTTGGCCAAAGAATTTAATCAGAAGAAGCAACTGTGAAGCATGGCGGTGGAAGTGTTTCAGTTTGGGGCTGCTTTGCTGGCCAACATGCAGTCATAGAATCAACAAGGAATTCTCTTACATTCCACAGAGCGCCTGAGGACAATGTGAGGCCATCTGTCAAAAAGCTGAAGCTGATGAAGTGGACCTAATAAGCTGTGGGGGCAAGAAACAACTCAAACGTTGCACGGTTAAAGAACTCTGCATGAAGAAGCAGGAAAAAAGTTCTCCCAGTATATATCAGGGCCTGATATAGTAACTGATGGATATTGGAAACCAAAGTGGGTTGAAGACAAATGTATAAATACTTATTGACACTGTCCAAAGAAAAACATATATCCCCATTTTTGTTGATTTTTATTTTTTTTTATTTGTATGCAGCAGCTGCCTTTTACGGTGTGTAAACCTTTCACAATTAATGGACCAGTAGAAACACACAAAAATCTAAATTCTGGTTCCATTGACTTACATTAAGGAGATGAATGTTTATTTCCTCTCCTGTAGAGTCACTATTTTGGAGATACTTGTTTTTCTTTGGACAGTGACGATATATGCCATGGTGTCTGCTGTTCTCTAAGATGATACGTCTGCATGTCTGCCATGTGGGAGCAGTCAGGTTGAGTATTAGCTCTGCACCTGAAAAACAAGTATCGGCACAGTATGAAACACAATGACATATATTAGCATATGGATAAATGTGTGAATCACTTCTGTATTTAATGCACATACAAATGCAATAAACCCCCTAGTGAAAAATGTGCAAATCTAGTGTAAAGACTGTTGAATCCGAACCTGAGACCCAGTTGCATTAGCAATTGCATTAAGAAATACTATACTGCTTACTCAGCATTAACATTCACTGTAAATAAATGTCTATAACTACTACACTTTAAGGTAAGATTCTCTGTTCAGGTTATTAATAAGCTCAATGCAGTCCAGCAGCTGGGTTGGCTGCTCCAAAATGGTGGCACTATTGCAAAGTCTATGTATGGCTCGAAACTTAAAAATGAATCATGTTGTGTCTATTATTATTATAAGTTCTCTCGGCGCATATTATTATGTTATTTAAATCATATAATTATATTATATTATATTATATTATATTATATTATATTATATTATATTATATTATATTATACAGTTATGTTTACATGGATATATTGAAGCAGACAAGTCCCTGTTCTTCCTGTGAACTTGTAATTTGAGCCTATGTAAAAAACGCCTACGTATATATTATTTACACATGTATATTTTTGATTCTGTCTGTGGGAGCAGTTCCAGTTACTACAGCTAGAGCTATACTTACTTTTAACAAACAAAATTACATCACAGTTATATATAATATAATATATCACAGATATATATATATAAACACTACCGCTCAAAAGTTTGGGATCACAGTGAAATGTTTAATGGAGTAGTCTTCCTTCCTTAACACAACAATGGACTGACGGTCTCTAAAGAAATGTTGTTCTGCCTTTTAGGCTCAATTATTAGTAAAATGTTTTTCAGCTGTTCATTACAATTGAGCAAGAGTGTCCTAACAACCAATTAGCCCAATAACATCCTTAACTTGGATTGGCGGCCGTACCAGGAGATTTAGACAGATATATATATATATATATATATATAGTAACACTTCCTATGAGTGCTGTATTAATGATGCATTATAAATTCCTTTATGAGGTGTTAGATGGCAAAATACCTTATAAAACCGGGCATGAGCTTGTATAATTGCTCTTAAGTAGTTGCAATTACATACGTAACACTTTATAAATGCTGGAGTATGTGACTTCATACAGTCAGATTCCATAACGCATTATAATATATGTTTATAAAAACATTGTATACAGTAATGTTATGAGATCTTCTTCCATTAACTTCCATTAACTTCCATTAAACGTGTCTCCTGTGGTTCTTTTAAAAGCCTACTTTAAATAACCCTATCCAATACCTTTCATTTTAGAAATTTTATATTACTTCAAAAAAAAACTTTTCTCTCTGAGGCTTCTCTTTTTTTTTAACACAGTTCTTTATGGAATCAAAAGTGGTTCTTCTATAGAATGTGTCTTTTTTCTTGTATTTTTTACAACAGAAGAGCAGTTATTCTTAAAAGTTGTAGCCGGTACTGTTTCCACACCTTTACCTAACGTTACCTACAAGTTCTTAAAATAAAAAAAAATTCTTAACTTTAGTATGTTTATAATTTCAAACGAATTCCTATATGGTAAAATGTTAATTAAAGCATAAAGCTTTAACTGCAACATCAGAGGATGTTTTGAGGTCTTGTCAAGATCACAGATCATGTTACGTGACAATGCTTCTAAAGAACATTATCCTGCCTTGGAGGGAACATTCTAGGAATAACAACAACAAAACAACTTCCCACTGCCAACATTAATGTTGTAATATTAATAATTTCTCCTGAAGGTTTTCAGAATGTAAAAAGCTAGCTGTGTCATCTGTATGCAATAGCATACAAAGCAGATTTAAATCTCACGTGTAATACAAAGAAACAAAGTTCGTGACAATAACTTAAAATAAAATTATACATCAAAACCCCTTTAACACCAGCAAACAAAACTACTCATTTGTATTAAAACGGTTGTACAAAGTTAGATGTCAGCAAACACATGCACAAAAGGACACACTCCCACCCAACCAACCGCACACACACACATGCACACCACACACACACACGCTGGCGTTGAGTTAATAGCCCATAATTGCAGCCTCAGGCGTTCACCTGCAGCTAAACCCGAGCCTCGCAGACGCTAGTGTGAGAAAGAACAGCACAAAGAAGAAGAAGAAGAAGAAGAGTCCAGCACAGGGACACAAACATTGTTGCTAAGTGAAGGTATGAATACTTTCTCACTCTATTCAACACAGAAATATAGAGCCAACGGTATAAACGGCAGTTCTAAAATCAGAGATCAGCCCTCAGCTATTAGATTTCCAGTTTAATGGATATTTAGAATTGATTAGAATAGAATATCTGTCATCTTTGTACAAGTACACCAGTTAGTATATCCATCCTGGATGATGTATGTAAACAGAAGTAAACAATATTATCACTGAGTGCAGTTAAATTATATATATAGACATTCTATTCTAATTAATATACATATTACAGGAGAGGCCAAACATCTTTTGTACTTGTAATGGAAGTCAATGGAAGCATATTTTTTAACCAGCACATTTGGAGCATTTCTATTGGTCCGTTCATCAATTTTTACATAACATATATATATATATATATATATATATATATATATATATATATATATATATATATATATATATATATATATATATATATATATATTACATATTAATGGAATTAATTGAATTAATTATTTGTAAATATTCTACAGCTAAAAGATAATCTCCAATAAGAAAAGTGGAACATCAAAGGAAACAAAGAGGGAGAGAGACCACCAAAAATGCCCCCTTCAGATATGAACAGGACTATCATCTTAAAGAGATGAAAACATCAAGCTGCTTCAAATCTGAGAACATTCACAGGTGTTTCTGTCCATCCTTCCACTGTGAGAAAACACCTCAGTGCTATGGGTGGGAAAGGATGTGTAGCTGTCCAATTATCTCCTCACTGAGAAAAGGAGATACAGAAACACCAAACAAAGAAGCTGCTGCTGTTCTCAGAACAATGGACTGACCACCCCAGAGTCCAGAACCTCAACACCATTGAATGTGTTTGGGGTAATTTGGATGGTGAGAAGGTGCAACCAACTGAACTTTGAAGGTGTGAAGATCTCTGAAGGCGAGTATTCGGAACAGAATGAGCACACTGAATATAATTTTATAATGTTTTATGTTGTTGAGGCTTCTGTATGATTTTGTGTTAAATATGTTATTTACTCCTGATTACAAATAAATTTGTAAATAATGTCTAAATATTTTTAAATAAAAACGTGCAGGAACTTGATTGCTTGGTAAGAGAAAATAGAGAGAACTTCTGCCTTTGTAATGATTTATTTGTAATGATTTATTTTAGGGTCTAAATGAAATATGAAAAATGTAATGTTTTCTTTTAAATGTAGTTAGAAAAAAGTAAATACTGTATATTCGATTACAATAATTCTTGAGTAACGTGCAATTCTTCCAAAGTAAAGTATAGTAAATGATAGAATTACTCAAGTATTGTCACCTGAAACAAGTATTTATTTATTTTTTGAGGTTTTAGTTTTCTATATAATTTGAGTTCAGCTGCTGTCCTTCACATTGTGTCAAACAAAATTTATGATGAATGGACCAATAGAAACACTCCAACATTGCTTGAAATAGAATTTCTTTAACTTTCAATAAAGGTAAAGAAAGTATTTAATTTCTTCTATAAAGTCACAATTTTGGAGATATTTGTTTGTCCATAGACAGTAATGATATGCATTACTGATAAAATAAAATCAGACAGTAAAATTTGTAAATTTAATTCTATATGAATTAACAGCCTCAAAATCTGGGAATCCTTCTTCACAAGTTAAAATTAATCCACAGTTTCTACCAAAGATTGAACAAATAAGGTGTACTTGCCCTGCAAATTGAAAATTGAATATTGTAAACAATAATAAAATATAAAATATGCTATAAAATGTGGTTTATTTTTATTTTCAATATACCACATTCAGCACATAAACTGCAACTTCCTGTTTAACTGTATCTATTTGTTTTCTTTACAGTAAATTTAAAGGTTTTACATTTTATTTTCAAAAATATAACAGTATTTATTATTTTATTTAAATTTTGAACATGTATCAAATATACGTTTGGATATATGTTTGGACACACATAACTGAATAAATATATTTAGAATTATAAAGACATTTTGCTCTTATGTGTTGAAACCCTAGTTAAAATAGTAAAGTTGGAGCACAAGTACAAATATATTTCTAAAACAAACATTTGACGGTATTTAAATATAAAAATGAGAATGTATTCTCATTGAATGAATTCTTTAAACACAACCAGATGTTTTATTATAGTGTTAATTTATAGTTTTACAATTGTTTACTAATATTAGTACTATTAAAAAAGTAAAAATAAGAAAAACTTGGGTAGGTGTGTCCAAACGTTTGATTAATTGAAGTATCTTATTTTATATTATATATTTTATATTTAATTATATACTTTTCATGTTAATTCTAATTACATTTTATTTAAGTAATTCCATTTTATTACTTACCATTTCTAAACAGTAAGTGTTATCAGAGAATGTGTTCACTTATTTACACAAAATCAACAAAACAGTATTTACCATGTCCATTATTTACTTTTATTACAGCTTTCATTCTTTTCAGGAGTCTCACTTTCAGTTCATCAAAGAGCCATAAAGTTCAGTCTTTAGTCTCAGAAGTTGGTTTAGCATTTTCTGCTCTTCCGAATACAAATAACCCCAATTACATAATTCATTACAATTACAAAGAGTAAACAGTGAAATGTCCAGACAATAATTAAATCATCAATAAGGCATATAACTTTAAAAATATAAGTTTGCACACCACTCTAAACATACCAAATGATTTATCTGAACTATTTTGGGTTACTAATCCAGGAGAGTCGTCCAGACCACAGATCAGCTGAGCCACATTTACATCATTCATCATCCCATCATTTTTATGTTACCTAAAAGAGCTGATCGTATATGACCGACCGATTGTCCTGTGTTGTGACTTCAGAATTAGACAATGACCTCCAGAAGAAAGTGTCAAGTTTGTTTTTTTTTTCAGGTGGTGCAGGTTTCGTGTCTGAAGGATCACGTTTGACATGTGATGGTGCACGATTTCCTCACCCTCCTCTCCTTTCCACTCTCGAATAGCGCTCTCTTTGTTGGAGCCGACACTCAGAACCGGCTCGCTAATAGTCCTCAGCAGATGGACGGACTGAAGTAAAGTCCAGGAATAACATGCACACACACTTTTTTCCTGCTCCAACACCTGCAAATGCTCTGCAGGAAGTCTGTCATCCCCAAACAGCTCGCAACCTGCACAACCTCTGACCTCACTGCCACCATGCATTGGCTGGTCCAAGTGCGGTCGCGAACACAGTCACTAAGATAAATGGCCCCATCAGTGTAAGTTTAGTTAATGGCTGACAGGCAGTTTTTGCTGCTCACAACTAAAAATATTCTGTACTGAAATAAAATCTTTTTACTGCTGTTGCTTTTAGCAGGCAGACGTACAACAAGACACAATATTTTGTCTAGCTTTATGAATATTAGACAAAACACTATTGCCTTAATGCTTAAGTGTCTGGGCCTCAAGTTCAACATTCTATCTGATGAAAAGGCCTAAAACTAAAGTTTAATATGTTTTTGCTGTTTTATCAGACAGAAGTTACACATTTTCAAGTTTTTATTCATCTCAGTCCTAAATCCACCATACATTATGCAAATACATCAATTAACTATTAGGAATCCCTGTCAATCAATCCCAACCAGCCACTGATC
Source organism: Megaleporinus macrocephalus (assembly GCA_021613375.1). NCBI lineage: Eukaryota > Metazoa > Chordata > Actinopteri > Characiformes > Anostomidae > Megaleporinus > Megaleporinus macrocephalus. Next base: position 37,101,356 of record CM038719.1, on the reverse strand, counting down.
TGTAGGCGAATCAATACAACCCCGTTAGCATTAGAGTAACGACAGTTGTCAAACAAACACTGTGATTCTGTTCAAATTCATCACAAAAGACACAACAAATCAGCACAGACCGACATAAACTCAGCCATGCACACCCCCAGTCCTCTGTCTGGGCTGCATCCACTCCATGAGTGTTAAACTCTCTTCCCCCAGTGTGAGGGAACAGCACCAGCACCTGCAGAAAGCATCACTCTAGTACCATAGTCAACATCGCCCGGCTGCCATACTGCTTTACTGTCCTCCAGCAGGGCTTTAGTGGCCGCCATGTTGGTGATTTGGTGCTGGTTTATGGTGGTTAGTGCTGATTTGGTGCTGGTTTATGGTGGTTAGTGTTGATTTGGTGCTGGTTTATTGTGGTTAGTGTTGATTTGGTGCTGGTTTATTGTGGTTAGTGCTGATTTGGTGCTGGTTTATTGTGGTTAGTGCTGATTTGGTGCTGGTTTATTGTGGTTAGTGCTGATTTGGTGCTGGTTTATGGTGGTTAGTGCTGATTTGGTGTTTCTTTTATGGTGGTTAGTGTTGATTTGGTGCTGGTTTATTGTGGTTAGTGCTGATTTGGTGCTGGTTTATTGTGGTTAGTGCTGATTTTGTGGTGGTTTATGGTGGTTAGTGCTGATTTGGTGTTTTTTATGGTGGTTAGTGCTGATTTGGTGCTGGTTTATGGGTTTGGTGCTGATTTGGTGCTGGTTTACGGTGGTTAGTGCTGATTTTGTGATGGTTTACAGTGGGTAGTGCTGATTTTGTGCTGGTTTATGGTGGCTAATGCTGATTTGGTGTTGGTTTATTGTGGTTAGTGCTGATTTGGTGCTGGTTTATTGTGGTTAGTGCTGATTTGGTGCTGGTTTATTGTGGTTAGTGCTGATTTGGTCATGGTTTATGGTTTTAGTGCTGATTTGGTGCTGGTTTATGGTGGTTAGTGCTGATATTGTGATGGTTTATAGTGGGTAGTGCTGATTTTGTGCTGGTTTATGGTAGTTAGTGCTGATTTGGTGTTTTTTATGGTGGTTACTGCTGATTTGGTCATGGTTTATGGGTTTAGTGCTGATTTGGTGCTGGTTTATGATGGTTAGTGCTGATTTAGTGTTCCTTTTATTGTGATTAGTGCTGATTTGGTGCTGGTTTATGGGTTTAGTGCTGATTTGGTGTTTCTTTTTTGGTGGTTATTGCTGATTTGGTGCTGGTTTATGGGAGTTAGTGCTGATTTGGTGCGGATTTAGTTCTGGCCTGGTGCTGTTTTAGCTGGTCAGCCAGAATGGCCAGCATGGTCTTTGGTGGTTTAGCTGTTGGTCAGCATGGTCTTTGCTGGTTTAGCTGGTTGACCAGCATGATCTTTGCTGGTTTGTATATTGAGTATAATAGGCTTTGCTGTTGTATTTTTTCTTAGGTGAGGTGAGAGCATGGAATTTAGTAGAAACATAGACTAATGGGTTTCATTGTTGCCCTCTCAGCTGTATACTGAGGTTTGATTCCCCACCTGAGTGACCACCTTACGCTATACTAATAAGAGTCCTTGGGTATGAATCCCAACACTACCTTTACCTACCTGTGTACAGGTAAACTGTAACACTACCTTCACCTACCTGTGTACAGGTAAACTGTAACTCTACCTTCACCTACCTGTGTAAGCTGTGCTGGATAAGAATGTTTGCTAAAAGTTGTAATCTGTGCTGCTGGCAGAGAAAACTGAAGTGGAGCAGAGAGACTCATTTGTGGGTGAAACGTTTTTTTTTGCTGACACGGAGAAGCAGGTTGGTTCGCTGAGGCCGAGTTAAAAGCAGGAAGCGGCGTGTACCACACAAACCTAATGTGGCACAACAGTTAACCATTATTTGCGCTTGACCATGACAGATAAGTGTTCTCCAGCCCGCGAAATTTGCACCAGCTGCTGTGCTGCTTCCCAACTGCGGTTGACCCGCCACATTATAGAGCAAATTATCATAGAGCATCTAAGCACTGAAGCGAGGGACGGGTCTTAAGCTTTTATAAAGAACTATTGTTCACTGTGTGTTCAGGTTCGGTGGTGGACTGTACTAATACTAATAAGTCAAGTTCATTAATAAAGCACATTTAATAACAATAGTTCAGCAAAGTGGACATATATAACCAGAGTATGTGTACAAAATGTATAAAGTTAAAATGCCTATTATTAAATTATTTATTATAATTTATTATATTGAGCAGAAGCCTCAGTTGCTAAATATTATATCACAATATTAGATTACTTTCTGTCTTACACTCTATGATTCGTTACTAATATAAAATAAGTTGTTCTCCATTTTTTTGTTAAGCTTGTGAATAATTTGAGCCCTGCTCTGATTGGCTGGTTTACAGTAAGACACAGCAACGATTACACAGGCACAACATGCCGAAATAGACTAAATAAAATGAACCTCTGTGTAAATAAGCTCCACCCTCATACTATTAAGTTAGCTAAATTATTTATTTGTAGCTTGATAGTAGCTAAAATTACCTATACTAGCTACTCGCTTTCATCTAGACATCAAACACAAAGTAGATTAAAGGTGTCTCTGTGAAACTTTCAGTTTAAGATGATCTGCTTCAACCAGCACACAGTGATACACTCACACAGCATGGCTGCTACTTATAGGTTACTGTTGAGGTTGTGATGCTATTAAAGGTTGAACTGCTTGTCTCTTCAGTGTCTTCAGTGTTAAACGCTGAGGTAAAGCTGCTCCGAGTGTTTGAGGAACTGTCTGAAGTGAAATGTGCAGACTGTAGAATTAAAGCTGGTCCAGGATCCTGTAAAAGATGTGGGACTGTTGCTCCTTTTTTGGCAACTTGTTTTGCAAATGTTGCATTCCACCTTAAATGGTGCCTCAGTTATATTCTGGCACCTGTACAAGTTGTAGCATTTAAGGTGGAACGTAACATTCAAATAAGAAGCTTGAGAACAGGAAGCCAAATTCAGTCGTGATTACAGATAAATCAAGATTACAGATAAACATCAACCATAGCCATTCGGTTCCTTGAGAAGGTTATGAAACGTGCCGACATTACCTTCACAGCCTGGAACAACAGATTTCTTTACATAGTCCATCATTTTTGTTGTCATTGTATGTAATATGTTCTCTGTAGGTTGCATAGTAAATAAATTATGTATATATATATATATATATATATATATATATATAATATATATATATATATATATAATATATATATATATATATATTAGGGCTGGGCAATAAAACGATAATGATAATTATCGTGAAATATTGTTTTCTCGATAGAACTATAAGATGTAGTCGATAGAAGTTCTGTCCATGTTTTGAGAGATAACACTAATAGCCAATGAGAATGAGAATAGCGCTGCTCCAAACCAATCACATGGCTGAACTAGAGTTCCAGCCATTTTATGTTTGGTTGAAGCACACAGCACCATGCCTTCTGCAGGCGCGACCTCCTTAGCGACGCATTGACGCACACTATGCTAATTGACGTAATTTCATAATCGATAAAGATAAATATATATAATGTAGGAATTCGAGTGAGAATGCTGAGGCAAAGTTGACTTTATAACCAAAAATCTTGAGGAGGGAAACTTTATTTTCTAACGAAAACAGAATCACTAAACCAACTCCCCATTAGAGCCAACAGAGAGTCGACTCACCGCTATAAGTCCTTTCCTCAGCCTGAGCTTAAAGGCCAGCAACAGCCTGCTTAACACAGTGTCTGTGTGTGAATATATATATGTGTGTGTGTGTGTGTGTGTGTGTGTGTTTATTTTATTTGAAATACAGTTGTGTAATGTTCTCTAGAGAAAACAACCTTTTGATATCATTAGTTCTCACTTAACGTTAAAAGGCAATAGTGATTTGATTTATATCGTGATATATATATCGATATCGACTGATATGAAAAAAAATATTGTGATTATTTCCCATATCGCCCAGCCCTAATATATATAGAAGCAGAATTTTTTCCAAGATATTTTGGAGCATTTCTATTGGTCCATTCATCATGAAATTGTCACACAGCAGCAACAAGCAATGATGTATATATATATATATATATATATATATATATATATATATATATATATATATATATATATATATATATATATATATGGGAAAAAATCTTATCGCGATCTTTTTTTTCGTATCAGTTGATATCGATATATATCAACATATAAATCAAATCACTATTGCTTTTTGTGAGAAGTATATATACATCATTGCTTGTTGCTGCTGTGTGACAATTTCATGATGAATGGACCAATAAAAATGCTCCAAAATACCTTGGAAAAAATTCTGGTTCCATTGACTTACATTGAAAGTAGAGTAAGCTTTTGTTCTCTCATGTAAAGCTGCCATTTTGGAGATACTTGTGTTTCTTTGGGCAGCAACGATATATAAAATATTCTGTCTGTTATGTAACAGTTTAGGATTTTGAGCTCGGCCCGTTTACCGTCCCTATTCTATATATGCAGGATTTGTATTTGAAGGAGGAACAACATTGTTTGAGTTGCATGGTATGTACAGTTCTATATACTAAACTCTCCTTATTACACTATCTAACAATATAAATACATAAATAAGCAAAAATATCTCCTTAAATAACTGAATAACTTCAGTACAAAGTGAGTTGTTATATTCACAGGAAATAAATGAAGGGTGGTCTCTGAATTTTGCACAGTCCTGAACATTAAAGAAGCCAATATAATCAGTAATGTGACCTTTACTCTTTCTTTCCCCCTTTTCTTAACTATTTTTGGGAAATCATACACTTCTTGATCTCCAGTGTTTGATCTAAAGATCTTGATTAACATTGTAGATCAAAAAGAAGCTTAAAAAAAAGGAGTGAAATATAGAGGCCTCCAGTTTTCCGTTATCAGAGCGAGAGCTAATGGAGCTAAGGGGCTACTTGAGAGGAGAGGGCCTACAAAAGCTCCGTGGCTTCCCTCAGGATACGGCCAGTGCAGCCACCAGAGAGAGTATGACACGGCTTTGGCCCCGTGCCTTTCCCAGCATGCCCCTGGAGTGCTCTGATCTGATTCTGATCTGCCTGATTGCTCCAGCATGTGCGCTAGCGCAGCTCTCTTTGAGCTTTTGTGTCAGCGTGTGCTTCAAATACTGAAGCGGGCTTTGTTCATATCTCTTACATCAGGCAGTGCAAAGGTTTTCGGCTCTAATGTGTGATGTGAGACTGAACTGGAAAGAAAACAGAACAGGAACTGTGAATTCTGCTAGAACAAAAGAAGCGTAATGATCCAAGTGGTCTAGACAAACTGAACACAGTGCTGTACTGAGTTAGTACACATTTCACAGTAATAAGACACTCAGCAGTGTGCAATAGTCAGAGACCACCCAGTCGTTTCTTTCATTATCAATCAAAATAGACATCTATACGAGTATTTATCACTGCTATCGGACCCCACGTCTCCAAAATAGTAACTTTACAGGAGAAGGAAAAAACTTGCTTAACTTTGAATGTAAATCAATGGAACCAGACGTCTTTCCAACCACAGGACCACCACAGAGCAGGTACTATTAAGGTGGTGGATCATTCTCAGCACTGTAGTGACACTCACATGGTGGTGGTGTGTTAGTGTTTATTGAGCTGGTGTGAGTGGATCAAACACGGCAGTGCTGTCCACTCACTGTCCACTCTATCAGACACTCCTACCTTGCTGGTTCACATGGCTGGATTACTACTCAACATTCATGATAACAATATATTTTTATTTACGAGGGCCCTCCATTTTAAGGATCCTCTTACTTTTAGGGACTTTGTCCCCAGGGCTTCTTGGGGGCCCTAGCCATGCTTTTGGGGCCCCTAGCTATGCTTTTGGAGCCCCTAGCCATGCTTTTGGAGCCCCTAGCCATGCTTTTGAGCCCCTTATGAGAATGGACAAGGCGTTGTGGCACTGCTCTGACTTCGACTTCTGGCTTTTAGGGGTCATAGGAAAGAGGAGGGCATAATTTTATAGGGCCCTGGTTATGAGAGCCCCTATCAGGGGGCCCTAGAGAAGAGCAGGGCATGCCATTAGAGGGTCCTGATCACTAGGGGTGCGGGTTGGAAGGGGGGGGGGGGTCACAGGACGCTGCCCACAGGACACTGTTGAATGGGTAACTTTGGTTGGTGGACTGTTCTCAGTCCAGCAGTGACACTGAGGTGTTCAAACCCGCCAGCAGCACTGCTGAGACTGATCCACTTTCACTAATAATACCTGCTCTGTGGTGGTCCTGTAGAGGTCCTGACTATTGGAAGAACAGGGTAACAAAGTATACAGAGAGTCAGATGGACCACAGTCTGTAAGTGTAGAACTACACAGTGCTCCTATATGGTAAGTGGAGCTGAAAGAATAGACAATGAGTGTAGATACCAGTGAAGTGACCTGTGGGTATATATCCTTGTACCTTCTTTCTGATCACTGACTGAAAGCGTGTATGACGTACGGCACAAAGTCGCAGCTGCTGAAACTCAGCCTATTTACTGACCACAGCAGAGAATGTAATGTTGGCTGGAAATTGAATAAATTAAAGGCTGGTCTGTGACCTTTTTGCTGGTCCACTATATCAACATAGTGTCTTTCAGTGCACTTACTTCTGGCAGCAGTTTCATGTAATATGTTTTATTTATATGGGAATGACGTCCAGAGTTGGTCAATTCAGTGCCTGAGCCTTTTTTTCAGGCCTTTCTGTAAAAGGCACAAACACCCTCAGCATCACTAATCTCAGCAGGAGTGAAACAGATGTGTGTAACGCTGAGGTCGCTTTGTTTACCTCCTCCCCGTGATCATCTTAGCATTATTCCGCACTTGCCAAACTTGCGGCAGAACCAGAGCACGTCTGTCAGTGATTTCAGTTCCTGCAGGAGATTCATAATGACGGAGAAACCTCTTCAGCTGCTCCGCAGCGGATCTGGCTGCGAACAAACCCTCCAGCTGTTTCAGCCCAGACTCTCAATTGGTCAAAAAGAAAATCTGCCTCCATTTAGGGCCAGTTAACCCAGCCAGCTGCATCTCAGTGCACAAAACAAAACACTTAGCAGCTTTTCCCTGTTAACCAGCACTTACTGAACTACATGCATGACTGGACCCGAGATTTCTAGTAGCACTGGTGCACAATGAGCTCTAATTATTGAAGGCAAATGAGATTTGAGTGTTGAATTCTGTGAATTGCTTGAATGTTATGAATGGTAAATATGGAATATACCCATCAGTCAACCAGTAAGCCTGTATGTCAGCATGAACAAGCAGTTCTAAGGATTCTGCTGCCCTCTACTGGTCATTCTGGGACCTTAGCAGCATTTTGAATGATGAATTTGTGCTGGTTTTTCAGCCTTTTATATTACCTTAGAGCTTGTTGCACATCTGGGGTTCATACTGGTGTCAAACATAAATCAGTCCACACCAGTGGGCGACCTGGGGGGCATTTGAACTGCGATTCATGGAGTTGCGTTGACCATAAACTTTATATGACATAACTGTATTCACATAAAGATCCTATTTCTTAATATTACGCGTCACTAATTACTTTCCATCAGCATTACACAGTCAGAACTGATGCCTATTTATATCCTGCTCGTGATGCAACATGATATATTCATTGTTTGTAGCTTCTCAATTAAGTACAAGCTGCTCATTGTTCAGGGTTTTTTCCCCCAAAGTGATTAGATATAAAACTAGATATAAAAGACAGATACAGCGAGAACAGGACTCCTAACAACCACCTGGAAGACCACCCAGAGTGCCAGATAACCATAATTCATCTTTGACAGAGAGGAGAACATCAAGCTCCACTCTTGCTTCAGATCTGAGAACATCCAGAGGTGTTTCTGTCCATCCTTCCACTGTGGAGAAGACACCTCAGTGCTATGTGAATGAACTGCTTGAGAAGCTCCTCACTGAGAAAAGGAGATGCAGACACTTCAAACAATGAAGCTGCTGGTGACTGACCACTGTAGAGTCCAGACATCCACATAGTTCAGTCTACACCTGTGGGCAACTTGGAGGGCAACTGAATTGGGGTCTACAAAGCACAGGTGACCAGAAACTTTAGAAGGCTCCTTTTGATATTGATATTGACACAACAGGTGTTTCTGTTCTTCCTTCTACTGTGAGGAGACACCTTAACACCATGGGTGTGAAAGGGTGTGTAGCTGTTCAAGAAGCTCCTCACTGAGAAAAGAAGAAACAAAGAAGAAGCTACTGATGACTGGCCACCCCAAAGTCTAGACCCCTGGATGGTGAGAAGCAGAATATCCTGTAAGATATGTATATATATATTGATAGTAATGTATTCACTTGCAGTGGCACCCATACGGTTCCAGCTTTTGTCATGTAAACTGTTGCAGGTGTAAGACCCCCGGACCCCACCTTCCTATGCTGTGGTAGAATTGAACTTAGAGGAAGTGAGATGGGGAAATTGTTTGTGCCCTGGGGGGACGTCGAGGGGAGTGTTTATCCTGTCTGCAGCTTTTCATCTCACTCAGTTTAATAACTTCCGGCTGACCGTACACTACGTGCGATGCCCCTCGTCACTGTGGGGTCCGACTCGACTCAGACTCATGACTCAAAACCAAAAATAAACTTATATATTATAGTAACATTTTTAGTGCATTCATTTGTCTGCTTACTTTATTACCATGTCCTTCAATGATGAGGACCCACTCAGGACCGCCACAGACTGGATGGTGGATCATTCTCAGCACTGCAGTGATATTGATGTGGCGGTGGTGTGTTGAGTGTTGAGTGGATCAGACACAGTAGTGCTGCTGGAGTGTTTAAACACTGTGTCCACTCACTGTCCACTCTATTAGACACTCCTACTACTTGCTGGTCCACCTTGTAGATGTAAAGTCAGAGACAGTAGCTTATCTGCTGCTGCACAGTTTGTATTCTCTAGTCCTTCATCAGTGGACACAGGACGCCGCCCACAGCCTGTATGTTGCTGGTTGATGGACTATTCTCAGTCCAGCAGTGACACTGAGGTAAAATTGTCTGATTATTATGGGATGATGCAGGTTAGATTGTAAAAGGATGCTTTAAAAATGATCATGTGGGTATAAAGAGAAGAATCAACTGCAGGTGATGCTCTGGTTTCAGTAAACAGAGTTTCTTCTGGGTTTGTGTTCTCTGGATGGTTATACATGACTTTAATACACTTCCTACAGAGAGACCTGAGTGTGTAATTGTGTGCCATTAATTTTTTAGAGAGTGCTGACGGCGCCCCCCTCTGGACCACCCTGTAGATCAGCATGATAGAGAGCTGATTTGGCCATTTGTACTTGTTTATTAATATTTCATGCATATAAGCCATAAGGGCCACCAACCACTGAGCACCCCAAACCCTCAGTACCGTATTAAACACTATATATTACCTGTAAGAACAGCAGATCTGATTAGAACAGATGTAAATAATCATACATACAATACAGAGTAACATGAATATCTTATTGTGAGAGAAGTAGATCATATCTTGAGCTCCAGTTTGAAGAAGTGTAGTTTCAGATTTCTCCTGGACGCCCCAGACACTGTATGAATGTGTTCAGTTCCTTCAGCAGCAATCTTGATTTAGCTTAATGAAGTACTGAGCAGTCAAAGCAGGTATTAGATGAGAACTGTAAACAATACTGGGTTGGTTCCACAAAGAGAAGCTTGGAAAGGGTTAAATAAACACACTGGCATATATAAAAGTACTACTTACTGTATTAATACTGTTTAAATATTTAAATAATAAAGTGTTTTGCTGAGTAAATAAAAGCTTCCTATCTGGCCAAGTACCTACACCCTTAGCACAGTAACATATATGTATTTGAATACCATGTCAGAAAAAGAGATGTTGAACTAAATAAGGAATGTATAATATTATATTTTACATCTAAAGATACTGCTGACCTATGCCTGAAGATTTCACCACAGTGACAGTTTGATACTTTTCTCTCTAAGAGTGTAGAAATACTTCATAAATGAATAAAATATAAATAATAACTGACTAATTGCCACATTTGTATAATATAGAACATTCAAACAACTTAGAACTGCAACACCTTCAAGGCAAGTTTATTTATATAGCAGCTTTCATACACTGTGATTGACATATGACTGACATATGGCAGTTATTTTCAAACATAACTAACCAGTTATATGGGTCTGTGGGTGGGACAGAACATTTAGGTTGTGGGCGGGAGCGGGACAGATCATTCAGGTTGTGGGTGGGACAGATCGTTTAGGTTGTGGGTGGGAGCAGGACAGATCGTTCAGGTTGTGGGTAGGACAGAACATTTAGGTTGTGGGTGGGAGCGGGACAGATCGTTTAGGTTGTGGGTGGGACAGATCGTTTAGTTTGTGGGTGGGAGCGGGACAGATCGTTTAGGTTGTGGGTGGGACAGATCGTTTAGTTTGTGGGTGGGAGCGGGACAGATTGTTTAGGTTTTGGGTGTGACAGATCGTTTAGGTTGTAGGTGGGAGTTGGACAGATTGGTTAGGTTATAGGTGGGAGTTGGACAGATTGTTTAGGTTGTGGGTGGGACAGATCGTTGAGGTTGTGGGTGGGACAGATCGTTTAGGTTGTAGGTGGGAGTTGGACAGATTGTTTAGGTTGTGGGTGGGACAGATCGTTTAGGTTGTAGGTGGGAATTGGACAGATTGTTTAGGTTGTGGGTGGGACAGATCGTTTAGGTTGTGGGTGGGACAAATCGTTTAGGTTGTGGGTGGGACAGATTGTTTAGGTTGTGGGTGGGACAGATCGTTTAGGTTGTGGGTAGAACAGATCGTTTAGGTTGTGGGTGGGACAGATTGTTTAGGTTGTGGGTGGGACAGATCGTTTAGGTTGTGGGTAGGACAGATCGTTTAGGTTGTGGGTGGGACAGATCGTTTAGGTTGTGGGTGGGAGTTGGACAGATCGTTTAGGTTGTGGGTAGGACAGATCATTTAGGTTGTGGGTGGGACAGATTGTTTAGGTTGTGGGTGGGACAGATCGTTTAGGTTGTGGGTAGGACAGATCGTTTAGGTTGTGGGTGGGACAGATCGTTTAGGTTGTGGGTGGGACAGATCGTTTAGGTTGTGGGTGGGACAGATCGTTTAGGTTGTGGGTGGGACAGATCGTTTAGGTTGTGGGTGGGACAGATCGTTTAGGTTGTGGGTGGGACAGATCGTTTAGGTTGTGGGTAGGACAGATCGTTTAGGTTGTGGGTGGGACAGATCGTTTAGGTTGTGGGTGGGACAGATCGTTTAGGTTGTGGGTAGGACAGATCTTTTAGGTTGTGGGTGGGACAGATCGTTTAGGTTGTGGGTGGGACAGATCGTTTAGGTTGTGGGTAGGACAGATCTTTTAGGTTGTGGGTGGGACAGATTGTTTAGGTTGTGGGTGGGACAGATCGTTTAGGTTGTGGGTAGGACAGATCTTTTAGGTTGTGGGTGGGACAGATTGTTTAGGTTGTGGGTGGGACAGATCGTTTAGGTTGTGGGTAGGACAGATCTTTTAGGTTGTGGGTGGGACAGATTGTTTAGGTTGTGGGTGGGACAGATCGTTTAGGTTGTGGGTAGGACAGATCTTTTAGGTTATGGGTGGGACAGATCTTTTAGGTTGTGGGTAGGACAGATCGTTTAGGTTGTGGGTGGGACAGATCGTTTAGGTTGTGGGTGGGACAGATCGTTTAGGTTGTGGGTAGGACAGATCTTTTAGGTTGTGGGTGGGACAGATCTTTTAGGTTGTGGGTGGGACAGATTGTTTAGGTTGTGGGTGGGACAGCTCGTTTAGGTTGTGGGTAGGACAGATCGTTTAGGTTGTGGGTGGGACAGATCGTTCAGGTTGTGGGTGGGACAGATTGTTTAGGTTGTGGGTGGGACAGATCGATTAGGTTGTGGGTAGGACAGATCGTTTAGGTTGTGGGTGGGACAGATCGTTTAGGTTGTGGGTGGGACAGATCTTTTAGGTTGTGGGTGAGACAGATCGTTTAGGTTGTGGGTGGGACAGAACGTTTAGGTTGTGGGTGGGACAGATCGTTTAGGTTGTGGGTGGGAGCGAGACAGGTCCTTTGGTTTTAGGTTATTTAGGTACAGCAATACAAAGATCAGTAGAAACCTATAGACGATCTTACAAATATAGTAAGACAAACTACTGTGTGTGTGTGTGTGTGTGTGTACATGAATAGATACAACAGGAAAACAAATAATTCCCCACCAGTTTTCTGCTGGACTGTTCAAGATGTATTGTTTTAATTTATAGAAACCAATAGGACTCCAGTGAAGACCTAGAAGACCCTGAGTGTCCCCTCTTCTTTTCTATCCATCATCACTGACTGCTCTGCTCTGCTTCTATTCAAAGTCCATACAGAAGAAACACAGCTTAAATGAAAGTAATTAAAGTACCTGTGAAGGTGTCCGTACTGATTAGTCAGTAAGACAGTGAATTTTAATGCATGTTGTCAAATCTGAAGCTAATCCACATGACCAGAGGTGTCAAATAATGAAATACAAATACTTTGTTACTTTATTTAAATAGAAATTTTGGTTATTTATACATTTCCTTACAATTACACTCCATTATCAGTACTTTCTACACCTTACATTTACACCCCATTATCAATACTTTCTACTCCTTACATTTACACTCCATTATCAGTACTTTCTACACCTTACATTTACACTCCATTATCAGAACTTTCTACTCCTTACATTTACACTCCATTATCTGTACTTTCTACTCCTTATATTTACACTCCATTATCAGTACTTTCTACTCCTTACATTTACACTCCATTATCAGTACTTTCTACTCCTTACATTTACACTCCATTATCTGTACTTTCTACTCCTTACATTTACACTCCATTATCAGTACTTTCTACTCCTTACATTTACACTCCATTATCAGTACTTTCTACTCCTTACATTTACACTCCATTATCTGTACTTTCTACTCCTTATATTTACACTCCATTATCAGTACTTTCTACTCCTTACATTTACACTCCATTATCAGTACTTTCTACTCCTTACATTTACACTCCATTATCTGTACTTTCTACTCCTTACATTTACACTCCATTATCTGTACTTTCTACTCCTTACATTTACACTCCATTATCAGTACTTTCTACTCCTTACATTTACACTCCATTATCTGTACTTTCTACTCCTTACATTTACACTCCATTATCAGTACTTTCTACTCCTTACATTTACACTCCATTATCTGTACTTTCTACTCCTTACATTTACACTCCATTATCTGTACTTTCTACTCCTTACATTTACACTCCATTATCAGTACTTTCTACTCCTTACATTTACACTCCATTATCAGTACTTTCTACTCCTTACATTTACACTCCATTATCAGTACTTTCTACTCCTTACATTTACACTCCATTATCTGTACTTTCTACTCCTTACATTTACACTCCATTATCAGTACTTTCTACTCCTTACATTTACACTCCATTATCTGTACTTTCTACTCCTTACATTTACACTCCATTATCAGTACTTTCTACTCCTTACATTTACACTCCATTATCAGTACTTTCTACTCCTTACATTTACACTCCATTATCTGTACTTTCTACTCCTTACATTTACACTCCATTATCTGTACTTTCTACTCCTTACATTTACACTCCATTATCAGTACTTTCTACTCCTTACATTTACACTCCATTATCTGTACTTTCTACTCCTTACATTTACACTCCATTATCAGTACTTTCTACTCCTTACATTTACACTCCATTATCAGTACTTTCTACTCCTTACATTTACACCCCATTATCAGTACTTTCTACTCCTTACATTTACACTCCATTATCTGTACTTTCTACTCCTTACATTTACACTCCATTATCAGTACTTTCTACTCCTTACATTTACGCTCCATTATCTGTACTTTCTACTCCTTACATTTACACTCCATTATCAGTACTTTCTACTCCTTACATTTACACTCCATTATCAGTACTTTCTACTCCTTACATTTACACTCCATTATCAGTACTTTCTACTCCTTACATTTACACTCCATTATCTGTACTTTCTACTCCTTACATTTACACTCCATTATCTGTACTTTCTACTCCTTACATTTACACTCCATTATCAGTACTTTCTACTCCTTACATTTACACTCCATTATCTGTGCTTTCTACTCCTTACATTTACAATCCATTATCAGTACTTTCTACTCCTTACATTTAGAATCTGTTATCAGTACTTTCTACTCATTACATTTACACTAAAATATCAGTACTTTCTACTCCTTACATTTACACTCCATTATCAGTACTTTCTACTCCTTACATTTACACTCCATTATCAGTACTTTCTACTCCTTACATTTACACTCCATTATCAGTACTTTCTACTCCTTACATTTACACTCCATTATCTGTACTTTCTACTACTTACATTTACACTCCATTATCAGTACTTTCTACTCCTTACATTTACACTCCATTATCAGTACTTTCTACTCCTTACATTTACACTCCATTATCAGTACTTTCTACTCCTTACATTTATACTCCATTATCAGTATTTTCTACTCCTTACATTTACACTCCATTATCAGTACTTTCTACTCCTTACATTTACACTCCATTATCAGTACTTTCTACTCCTTACATTTACACTCCATTATCAGTACTTTCTACTCCTTACATTTACACTCCATTATCTGTACTTTCTACTACTTACACTTACACTCCATTATCAGTACTTTCTACTCCTTACACTTACACTCCATTATCTGTACTTTCTACTACTTACACTTACACTCCATTATCAGTACTTTCTACTCCTTACATTTACACTCCATTATCAGTACTTTCTACTCCTTACAATTACACTCCATTATCTGTACTTTCTACTACTTACATTTACACTCCATTATCAGTACTTTCTACTCCTTACATTTTAAACATAGTATCGTTACTCCTCGTTACTCCTATTTCAGTTCAACTTGTTTACATTCATGTACATTTACATTCCAGTAAAGATTATTGATAACATGTTTTTGAAGTTTGACTTCATTACAATACTTATAGACAACTAGTCATCATATCTTCTGCTCCATGAAACACATGTTAATGTTCAGTAGTAACAGATATACTTCTTTAATATATTTACATTGTACTAAACTACATTCATGTTCAATGGGGGCGTATATGCGGCTGAAACAGGAAGCCTAGCGCATCCCAAATTTATCAACATTAACATTTTAATATAACATTATAGTCATTATGACTTTTAGAAGAATGGGGTTTTTGGGGAGGTGGGCTAGGACACTATAGACCCCTGTGGTGCAGCCTAAGCTTTTGTGGCATTTTTTTTTACTTACATTACTTTTACTTTTATACCTTAAATAGTTTTGAAAGCAGTACTTTTACACTTTTACTGGAGTAAAAAGCTTGAGTTGATACTTTTTAAACCCTAGTATCTGTAATTCTACCTGTGTAATGAATGTGAATACTTTTGACACCTCTGCACATGACTGATAAGCAACTTTTGCTGCATCTGTAGAGGTGAGAGTAGAACTGCCAGGCTTTCAGTTCTACAGGAAACAGCTCTGTTGATTTGGTAAGCAGGTTACACAGTCTTGGTCCCACTGGTATATGGTAGCGCAGATGAAAGTTGAACCTGGATAAGAACAGAAGAATAACATTACGTCAACTATTTATCTTTCTATTAGTGCCAGCTATGATCTCCGTGTGTACTCAGTGTGTATGATTTGCTCGTTTACTGAAGCTCATCTTGTTTAATGTTCTCCTCTTGCGCTCCCATCTGAAGCATGCGCTGATTAATGGCGCTGTGTGGCTGGAAAGCAGGACGGAATTAAGAAGCAATTAACACATCAGAAGCTGTGATAGTGCAGATCAGTCCGTATGCACACTATTAACCTTTTCAGAAGCCCATTGGCTGAGTGGGGGAGTGTGTACCTGGCAGGAGCGTCCGACAGGTGGTGAAAGAAGCTCCATCTGTGCATAATCCCACCAGGTGGAAGCAGGTGAGACATGATGATGATGATGATGATGAAGTGTTCAGTCATTCTGCAGACCTACAGTGACATGACCTCAGCAAAAAACAAGTCGTCTGCTATTACATATTTAAATGTAGTATTCTTAATACATATTAGTTCAAATATGGATGAAATATGTACAAAATCTTCTTAATTATTAGTTTTACTCCTCAGTCGTTAAAAAACATTACTATTTAATGAGTACAATTCTAACATTTTATTTTAAACCAAATAACTGGGCCATTTTATCCATTTAAGACCTCCATTTAAGATATATATATAAACAGGCCCATTCCAGAAAATTAGAATATCATGGAAAAGTTAATTAATTTCCGTAATTCCATTCAGAAAGTTAAAGATTTCATAGATTATAGATTTAGGGCCCACAATTTAAACGATTTCAAGTATTTGTTTGTTTATTTTGTTTATTTGTTTGTTTTACTCCTCAGTTGTTAAAAAAAATACTTTTTAATGAGTACAATTCTAACATTTTATTTTAAACCAAATAATTGGGCCATTTTATCCATTTAAAAGCTTATATAGATATAATAAGTATATGTATATATGTATATATACATACATATAAACAGGCCCATTCCAGAAAATTAGAATATCATGGAAAAGTTAATTAATTTCCATAATTTCATTTCAAGTATTTGTTTGTTTATTTTTACATAATTTGGACTTCCAGCTCATAAAACCTATGAAAACAGGAATTTAAAAAATTGAATACTGTGGAGAAATCAGCCCAACTACAGTTTTTACGGAAAAAAAACAATATGTCAATCTTCAGTACTTGGTTGGGAATCTCTTTGTTTTATTCACCGCCTCGATGCAACATGGCATTGAGGCAATCAGCCTGTGGCTTTGCCTGGGAGTTATGGAAGATCAGATTTCCTTGATACTTGTTGTCAGCTCTTCTTCGTTGCTGGGTCTGGTGGCCCTCATTTTCCTCTTGAGAATATCCCACAGATTCTCAATGGGGTTTAGGTCCAGTGAGTTGGCTGGCCAGTCAAGCATTGTCATGGCATGGGCATCAAACCAGGTTTTGGTGCTTCTGGCGGCATGGGCAGGGGCCAGGTTCTGCTGGAAGATGAAATCTGCATCTCCATACAGATCCTCAGCAGAAGGAATCATGAAGTCCTCTAAAACATTCTGGTAGACTGTTGTGGTGACCTTGGATTTAAGAAAGCAGAGTTTACCAACACCTGCACCAGACATTGCACCCAAATCATGAGTGACTGTGGATATATCACACTGGACCCCAAGCAGTTTGGGTTCTGTTCCTCACCCGTCTTCCTCCAAACCCTTTACTTTCACCTTTACTCGCATCCTTTCCATATAGGGTTAAAAAGAACCTACCTGTTTATTTCCTATAGGATCTTAGGCGAGAGGTGATGTAGCCATAGATTACTCTGCTGCAGATATCTGTGGGCTTTAAACAGCGTCATTAAAGTGGAGCGTCATTAAAGCCAGAAGGTTTGGATCCAGTCGATGTGTCAGAACCACCGACACCCAGCAGCAACCCCAAGCTGACGCTGCTGATGAGGATGAACGTGCTCCTGCACATTTGATGTATAACTGATACACTTACATAAGATCTTAGATCAGCATCTCATCACCTTGAGGTGGAGCTGTGCTGCACTTTCTCGATGGTGGTGCTGATGATGGGTAAACTTCCAGCGTACAGTTACAAACCAAACATTATTAACCTTTGATGAGCAGATGAGCAGAGAAACAAACCCAATATTGGGCAGTTTAATCAGCCGGCCTTTAATAAATGCAGCCGTTTGCTCTGAAATTAATTGCCCACCTTTTATTCCCACCCCAGAGTGCATTCATAGCTGGAGCCACTTCGCTAATTTACGCAGCCTGTTCTCCGTAATGGCTTTACAAACCAATCTAGTGCATCCCTTCGTGAGCTCATAGCGTTCTTGGGAGGCCCCATCTGCCTAAATATTTTATAGGGGCCATTCAGGAGTCAAGTCACGCTCGCATACCAAAGTGCACTGACCACAGTGATCACTCTGTGCCATGAATTATAAAAAGCTTCCATTCATCATGAAGGTGATGATGAACCTGCGATAATTGCTTTAATTGAAAACTCATATTTGTCGTCCCTCATTTAGTCGAGTTTAAAATTCCAAATGCTGCTAATGTACCTCCACACTCGGCCTGTTTACACATCACATCAACATTAACGACAAGATACAAGCATAATATTAAAACCAAACTTTCTACACTTACTGCTGATTTTATCAGCTCCTCA
Organism: Megaleporinus macrocephalus; assembly: GCA_021613375.1. Classification (NCBI taxonomy): domain Eukaryota; kingdom Metazoa; phylum Chordata; class Actinopteri; order Characiformes; family Anostomidae; genus Megaleporinus; species Megaleporinus macrocephalus. Next base: position 37,083,065 of record CM038719.1, on the reverse strand, counting down.
CACCACATAGGAGTACTTTGTACTTATACAGACTGTGCAGTTCTCTGCGTTCTATGTAAGACCCTGTTTACCCTGGTCTTTAATGGTCAGGACCCCCACAGGACCAGCACAGAGCAGGTATTGTTTGGGTGGTGGGTCATTCTAAGTGCTGCTGGAGGGTTTAGCACTTCAGTCACTGCTGGACTGAGAATAGTCCACCAATCACAACTATCCAGACAACAGCATCCTATGGGTAGTATCCAGTGGGCAGCGTCCTGAGACCGCTGATGAAGGACTAGAGGAGCCCAAACTGTACAGCAACAGATAAGCTATCCTCTCTGACCTTACATCTACAAGGTGGACCAACAAGATAGGACTGTCCAATAGGATAGACAGTGAGTGGACAGATGGTGTGAATGGTTCAGAAGTGCTGCTGGATTTCAAACACCTCAGTGTCACTGCTGGACTGAGAATAGTCCACCAATCAGAACTATCCAGACAACAGCGTCCTGTGGGCAGCGTCCTGTGGGCAGCGTCCTGTGGGCAGCGTCCTGTGGGTAGCATCTTGTAACCACTGATAAAGGACTAGAGGAGCCCAAACTGTACGGCAACAGATAAGCTCTCCTCTCTGACCTTACATACAGTATTACTAGGTGGACCAACAAGAGAGGACTGTCCAATAGGATGGACAGATGGTGTGAGTGGATCAGATGCAGCAGTGCTGCTGGAATCTTAAACACTTCATTGTCATTGCTGGCCTGAGACAAGTCCACCAATCAGAACTATCCAGACAACAGCGTCCTGTGGGCAGCGTCCTATAGGCAGTGTCCTGTGGGCAGCATCCTGTCACCACTGATGAAGGACTAGGGAAAGATAAACTATGTAGCAAGAGATAAGCTATCGTCTCAGACCTTACATCTACTAGGTGGACCAACAAGATAGGACTGTCCAATAGGATGGACAGTGAGTGGACAAATGGTGTGAGTGGATCAGATGCAGCAGTGCTGCTGGAGTCTTAAACACCTCAGTGTCACTGCTGGACTGAGAATAGTCCACCAATCACAACTATCCAGGCAACAGTGTCCTGTGGTCAGTGTCCTGTGTTCAGTGTCCTGTGACCACTGATGAAGGACAAGATGAACACAAACTGTGGCTATCATCTCAGACCTTACATCTACTAGGTGGACCAACAAGATAGGACTGTCCAACAGGATGGACAGATGATGTGAGTGGATCAGACACAGCAGTGCTGCTGGAGTTTTAAACACTTCATTGTAATTGCTGGACTATTCTCAGACAACTCTGAACTATACAGACAACAGTGTCCTGTGGTCAGTGTCCTGTGGTCAGTGTCCTGTGGGCAGCATCCTATGACCACTGATGAAGGACAAGATGAACACAAACTGGGCAGCAACAGATAAACTATCGTCTCTGATTTTGTATCCACAATGGACAAACAAGATAGGACTGTCCAATAGGACACTGTTTACATTTTTAATACACGTTTAATATTTTTTATAATAATTAATGCGGCAATAAACTGAAAACCTTAACTCATGAACACAAGGCAGATATTTTTCTTGAGTATTCGCACTTGGTGCTGCTATTTAGGCTCGAGTCTGTACTCACTGTGTGCAGAACACTGAAGCGCATTGTGAATGCGGTAAAGATCTGGAGAAGAACCGCTGCAGCCCGGCCTGCGCTCCGTACTGGACTGTATGGTGTGTAATAAGTTCTTCAGCCTGAATTGCTTATGGTGGGTGTAATAGTGTTTTAGATTGAAAATCCCCCACAACTGACCTCTTTTCCCTCTGAGAGTGGACGGTCGGAGAGGATGGAAGCGTTTGGATCAGGGGGGCAGCACCTCATCTGGAGAGAAGGAGGACAGAACAGGAACACTTGCAGCTCCTGGAGCGCCGGACTGCTCTGATTGGATTGGATGGGTGGTGGTTTGCTGGGACTCTGGGCTGGGATGAGTTTGGCTTTGAAAGTTATTAATCTTAAATACTTGTTTTTATGTAAAGTCTATGAATTATTTATTACTATGAATTTTTCACCATTGATAGATTATTTCGCATATATACAGTACCTACAGTATATACAGTATCTACATACACAATGGTTCAAAAACTACTTTAAATTATTCAATATTGACTATAAATTATTCAGTAATTCAGTAACTATTGTGAGTTATTCAGTATTTATGTTATTTAGTGTCTACAATGAAACATTATTCTTTTCAAATACTTAACTATAGTGAATTATTCTGTATCTATATATAGTATCTACTGTATATACAGTATCTACATACACAATAGTTCAAAAACTACTTTAAATTATTCAGTATTGACTATAAATTATTCAGTAATTCAGTAACTATTGTGAGTTATTCAGTTTTTATATGTTATTTAGTGTCTACAATGAAACATTATTCTTTTCATATACTTAACTATAGTGAATTATTCTGTATTTATATATAGTATGTACTGTATATACAGTATCTACATACACAATAGTTCAATAACTACTTTAAATTATTCAATATTGACTATAAATTATTCAGTAATTCAGTAACTATTGTGAGTTATTCAGTATTTATGTTATTTAGTGTCTACAATGAAACATTATTCTTTTCAAATACTTAACTATAGTGAATTATTCTGTATCTATATATAGTATCTACTGTATACACAGTATCTACATACACAATAGTTCAAAAACTACTTTAAATTATTCAGTATTGACTATAAATTATTCAGTAATTCAGTAACTATTGTGAGTTATTCAGTATTTATGTTATTTAGTGTCTACAATGAAACATTATTCTTTTCAAATACTTAACTATAGTGAATTATTCTGTATCTATATATAGTATCTACTGTATACACAGTATCTACATACACAATAGTTCAAAAACTACTTTAAATTATTCAGTATTGACTATAAATTATTCAGTAATTCAGTAACTATTGTGAGTTATTCAGTTTTTATATGTTATTTAGTGTCTACAATGAAACATTATTCTTTTCAAATAATTAACTATAGTGAATTATTCTGTATCTATATATAGTATCTACTGTATACACAGTATCTACATACACAATAGTTCAAAAACTACTTTAAATTATTCAGTATTGACTATAAATTATTCAGTAACTTCTATACACTATTAAATTCAATTTACTATGATAAATTATTTAACTGCCATTATCAATTATTTAATAACCGCTATGAATTATTCTGTCTCGATTGTGAATTCTTCAGTACCTACAATTAATTATTTAGTTTTTACCATGAATTGTATAGCAAGCACTATGAATTAGTCAGTATCTACTGTGGACTATGCAGCATGCACTATGATTTTTTCAGTATCTACGTTAATTATATAATAATTATTATAAAAGATTCAGTGTGTATGATAAAATAATCAGAATCAGCGTTTTCGGGCCCAGAGTGGGAATGACAGAGACGCCTTTCACCCTATTTTAAGTCAGAGGATCATCAGAATGACTCTGTAGCTGGTATTCGTTTCTTACAGCTTCTTTATTTTCTGGACACTTTAAGTTCTGTCCAAGAAATCTGCAGGAACAATGTTCCAAAGTTCAGTCTTGGGAAAGTCGGATGCATCTGAAGTAAAAATGGAGCTTGATGCTCTCCAGTCTCTCAGTGATGAAAGCTTTAAGTGAGTGTTTATCTGATGGGGACAGCTTTGGGCAGTCGTGGGCTGGAGGTTAGGCACCCAGGCTTGTGGCCAAAGGGTTGCTGGTTCAATTCCCTGGACCAACAGGACACAACTAAAGTGCTCTTGAGCAAGGCACCTAGCCCCCTACTGCTCCCCGGGTGCTGTGGATAGGGCTGCCCACCCCTTAGGGCATGATCACTGCCCCCTGTGTGTGTTCAGTAGTGTGTGTATACGTGTGTGTGTTCACTAGTGTGTGTATATGTGGGTGTTTCACTGCCCCCCAGTGTGTGTGTTCACTAGTGTTTGTATGTGGGTGTTTTACTGCCTTCTAGCGCATGTGTTCACTAGTGTGTGTGGGGGTGTTTCACTGCTCCCCAGTGTGTGTTAGCTAGTGTACGTATGTGTGTGTTCACTAGTGTGTGTATATGTGTGTGTTTCACTGCCTCCCAGTGTGTGTGTTCACTAGTGTTTGTATGTGGGTGTTTTACTGCCTCCTAGCGTATGTGTTCACTAGTGTGTGTGTGTGGGTGTTTCACTGCTCCCCAGTGTGTGTTAGCTAGTGTATGTATGTGTGTGTTCACTAATGTGTGTATATGTGGGTGTTTCACTGCCCCCCAGTGTGTGTTAGCTAGTGTATGTATGTGTGTGTTCACTAGTGTGTGTATATGTGGGTGTTTCACTGCTCCCCAGTGTGTGTTAGCTAGTGTATGTATGTGTGTGTTCACTAGTGTGTGTATATGTGTGTGTTTCACTGCCCCCCAGTGTGTGTGTTCACTAGTGTTTGTATGTGGGTGTTTTACTGCCTCCTAGCACATGTGTTCACTAGTGTGTGTGTGTGGGTGTTTCACTGCTCCACAGTGTGTGTTAGCTAGTGTATGTATGTGTGTGTTCACTAGTGTGTGTATATGTGTGTGTTTCACTGCCCCCCAATGTGTGTGTTCACTAGTGTTTGTATGTGGGTGTTTTACTGCCTCCTAGCGTATGTGTTCACTAGTGTGTGTGTGTGTGTGGGTGTTTCACTGCTCCCCAGTGTGTGTTAGCTAGTGTATGTATGTGTGTGTTCACTAGTGTGTGTATATGTGGGTGTTTCACTGCCCCCCCAGTGTGTGTGTTCACTAGTGTTTATATGTGGGTGTTTTACTGCCTCCTAGCGTATGTGTTCACTAGTGTGTGTGTGTGGGTGTTTCACTGCTCCCCAGTGTGTGTTCACTAGTGTGTGTGTGTGGGTGTTTCACTGCTCCCCAGTGTGTGTTAGCTAGTGTATGTATATGTGTGTTTACTAGTGTGTGTATATGTGGGTGTTTCACTGCCCTCCAGTGTGTGTTTACTAGTGTTTGTATGAGGGTGTTCCACTGCCCCTTAGTGTATGTGTTCAGTAGTGTATGTGTGTGTGTGGGTGTTTCACTGCTCCCCAGTGTGTGTTAACTAGTGTATGTATGTGTGTGTTCACTAGTGTGTGTATATGTGGGTGTTTCACTGCCCCCCAGTGTATGTGTTGACTAGTGTGTGTGTGTGGGCGTTTCACTGCTCTCCAGTGTGTGTTAACTAGTGTATGTATATGTGTGTTCACTAGTGTGTGTATATGTGGGTGTTTCACTGCCCCCCAGTATGTGTGTTCACTAGTGTTTGTATGTGGGTGTTTTACTGCCTCCTAGTGCATGTGTTGTTTCACTGCTCCCCAGTGTATGTTAACTAGTGTATGTATATGTGTGTTTACTAGTGTGTCTATGTGTTGTGTTTCACTGCTCCCCAGTGTATGTGTTCACTAGTGTGTGTATATGTGGCTGTTTCACTGCTTAGATGGGTTTAAATGCAGAGGTCAAATTCTGCTGTCTCCAAAACACAAGTGGCAAATAGTTCTAATTCTAATTCTATTCTAATTCTAATTTGGTGGTTTTCCAGGTGGTTGTTAGGAGACACACTTTCTCTTATCTGCTATTCACTAATTTTGATGTTCTCTTCCTTTTGAACATGGACTGTGTGATCTTCTCATAAGCATCAGTTGAAAATGAACTTGTACTAATGGTAGGTTAGGTGTTGAGTACAGGACTGAGAAGGTTCTGCGTATTAAGAAAAGATGTGATGTAGAATTCCGTTTCTAACAGACGTAACTCATGCGGTAAACAAGGTAGTCCTGAAGATGTGACTGCGGGAGGGTATGACAGCTCTGGGCTGTAACACAGGGAGAGTGTGGCGGTGGGCTGGTGGGGTGGGAGGGGCTCTGGTGTATAAATAAACCCTGTCTTCAGGTTCAGGAACAGGTTCAGCTCTGACACCGTCCAGCAGACTGGAGGAAATAAGTTCCAGTGCTTGTCAGTGCTCTCCGTCTCCGAGTCCACGATGGTGCTGTTAAGGTTGTGTGTGCTGGTGGTGGTCTTGTACACTCAGATCGACACCACGGCGTCGGCCCCCAGCGAGGAGAGGACCGCGTGGTCCATGGAAAACTGGCAGGTGAGCGTCCTACTCTCTTTTCACTTCTACTCAGCTCACAGCAGCTCACGCTCTGCTCTTCCAGGACGAGCCGGTGGACGACGCCTTAACTCTGCACATCGCTGACCTCCTGAAACGCTCCAAACCTCAGCAGTTCCACGGGCTGATGGGCCGAAGCTCAGGTGAGCAGGACTTCTGGATATTCATACCTTCACGTTCATCTCCGCTCCACTCTGACTGCTTATTAATGAACTCTGTTTAATTTTCACTCAGGACTCTCTCAACCTCTACGACTCGGTAGGAGAAGTAAGATCTCTCTCCCCCCATCCCCCTCTTTCTATATCTATCTTTCTCTTTCTATATCTATCCCCCTCTTTCTATATCTATCCCCCTCTTTCTATATCTATCTTTCTCTTTCTATATCTATCCCCCTCTTTCTATATCTATCCCCCTCTTTCTATATCTATCTCTCTCTTTCTATATCTATCTCTCTCTTTCTATATCTATCCCCCTCTTTCTATATCTATCTTTCTCTTTCTATATCTATCCCCCTCTTTCTATATCTATCTTTCTCTTTCTATATCTATCCCCCTCTTTCTATATCTATCCCCCTCTTTCTATATCTATCTCTCTCTTTCTATATCTATCTCTCTCTTTCTATATCTATCCCCCTCTTTCTATATCTATCTCTCTCTTTCTATATCTATCTCTCTCTTTCTATATCTATCTCTCTCTTTCTATATCTATCCCCCTCTTTCTATATCTATCTCTCTCTTTCTATATCTATCCCCCTCTTTCTATATCTATCTCTCTCTTTCTATATCTATCTCTCTCTTTCTATATCTATCTCTCTCTTTCTATATCTATCCCCCTCTTTCTATATCTATCTCTCTCTTTCTATATCTATCCCCCTCTTTCTATATCTATCCCCCTCTTTCTATATCTATCCCCCTCTTTCTATGTCTATCCCCCTCTTTCTATATCTATCCCCCTCTTTCTACATCTATCTCTCTCTTTCTATGTCTATCTCTCTCTTTCTATATCTATCTCTCTCTTTCTATGTCTATCCCCCTCTTTCTATATCTATCTCTCTCTTTCTATATCTATCCCCCTCTTTCTATATCTATCCCCCTCTTTCTATATCTATCTCTCTCTTTCTATATCTATCCCCCTCTTTCTATATCTATCCCCCTCTTTCTATATCTATCCCCCTCTTTCTATATCTATCCCCCTCTTTCTATATCTATCTCTCTCTTTCTATGTCTATCCCCCTCTTTCTATATCTATCCCCCTCTTTCTATATCTATCTCTCTCTTTCTATGTCTATCCCCCTCTTTCTATATCTATCCCCCTCTTTCTATATCTATCCCCCTCTTTCTATGTCTATCCCCCTCTTTCTATATCTATCCCCCTCTTTCTACATCTATCTCTCTCTTTCTATGTCTATCTCTCTCTTTCTATATCTATCTCTCTCTTTCTATGTCTATCCCCCTCTTTCTATATCTATCTCTCTCTTTCTATATCTATCTCTCTCTTTCTATGTCTATCTCTTTCTTTCTATGTCTATCCCCCTCTTTCTATATCTATCTCTCTCTTTCTATGTCCATCTCTTTCTTTCTATGTCTATCCCCCTCTTTCTATATCTATCTCTCTCTTTCTATATCTATCTCTCTCTTTCTATATCTATCTCTCTCTTTCTGTCTATCTCTTTCTTTCTATGTCTATCCCCCTCTTTCTATATCTATCTCTCTCTTTCTATGTCCATCTCTTTCTTTCTATATCTATCCCCCTCTTTCTATATCTATCTCTCTCTTTCTATGTCTATCCCCCTCTTTCTATATCTATCCCCCTCTTTCTATGTCTATCCCCCTCTTTCTATATCTATCCCCCTCTTTCTATATCTATCTCTCTCTTTCTATATCTATCTCTCTCTTTCTATATCTATCTCTCTCTTTCTATATCTATCTCTCTCTTTCTATATCTATCTCTCTCTTTCTATATCTATCCCCCTCTTTCTATATCTATCTCTCTCTTTCTATATCTATCTCTCTCTTTCTATATCTATCTCTCTCTTTCTATATCTATCCCCCTCTTTCTATATCTATCTCTCTCTTTCTATATCTATCTCTCTCTTTCTATATCTATCCCCCTCTTTCTATATCTATCTCTCTCTTTCTATATCTATCCCCCTCTTTCTATATCTATCCCCCTCTTTCTATATCTATCTCTCTCTTTCTATATCTATCCCCCTCTTTCTATATCTATCCCCCTCTTTCTATATCTATCTCTCTCTTTCTATATCTATCTCTCTCTTTCTATATCTATCTCTCTCTTTCTATATCTATCCCCCTCTTTCTATATCTATCCCCCTCTTTCTATATCTATCTCTCTCTTTCTATATCTATCCCCCTCTTTCTATATCTCTCTCTCTTTCTATGTCTATCCCCCTCTTTCTATATCTATCCCCCTCTTTCTATATCTATCCCCCTCTTTCTATATCTATCCCTCTCTTTCTATATCTATCTCTCTCTTTCTATGTCTATCCCTCTCTTTCTATGTCTATCTCTCTCTTTCTATGTCCATCTCTTTCTTTCTATGTCTATCTCTCTCTTTCTATGTCTATCTCTCTCTTTCTATATCTATCCCCCTCTTTCTATGTCCATCTCTTTCTTTCTATGTCTATCCCTCTCTTTCTATGTCTATCTCTCTCTTTCTATGTCCATCTCTTTCTTTCTATGTCTATCTCTCTCTTTCTATGTCTATCCCCCTCTTTCTATATCTATCTCTCTCTTTCTATATCTATCCCCCTCTTTCTATATCTATCTCTCTCTTTCTATATCTATCCCCCTCTTTCTATATCTATCTCTCTCTTTCTATATCTATCCCCCTCTTTCTATATCTATCTCTCTCTTTCTATATCTATCCCTCTCTTTCTATGTCTATCCCTCTCTTTCTATGTCTATCCCTCTATTTCTATGTCTCTCTCTATGTCTATCCCTCTCTTTCTATGTCTATCTCTCTCTTTCTATGTCTATCTCTTTCTTTCTATGTCTATCTCTTTCTTTCTATGTCTTTCTCTTTGTTTTTCTTCTCTCACATCTTTTCTCTCTTTCTCTCTCTCTTTTTACTCTCAATGGCCTTTCTTTTCTTTTGCATCTTTCTCTCTCTTTCTTTACTCTCCCTCCCTCCCTCTCTTTCTATGTCTATCTCTTTGTTTGTCTTCTTTCACACCTTTTCTTTCTCTTTTTCTCTCTCTCTCTCTTTATTCTCTCAATGGCTTTTCCTTCATTTTGCGTCTCTCTCTTTTTCTTCTCTTCCTCCCTCCCTCTCCTTCTATGTCTGTCTCTCTCTTTCTGTCTTTCTCTTTGTTTTTCTTCTCTCACACCTTTTCTTTCTTTCTCTCTCTCTTTTTACTCTCTCTTAATGGTTTTTCCTTTCTTTTGCATCTCTCTCTTTTTCTCTTCTCTCCCTCCCTCCCTCTCTTTCTATATCTATCTCTCTCTGTCTATGTTTTCTCTTTGTCTCTCACACCTTTTCTTTCTTTCTCTCTTTCTTTTTTACTCTTTCTCTTTTTTACTCTCTCTTAATGTCTTTACCTTCCTTTTGCATCTTTCTCTCTTTCTCTTTTCTATCTTCCTCCCTCTTATTCTCACTGCATCTCTCTTTCTTTCTTTTCTCACCTGCCTCTTTTCTCTCTCACACACCTCTATAGCTCTTTTCTCTCTTTTTTCTTTCTCTCTCCCTCTATCTTATTTTCTTTTCTCTCTCATATCTGTCTTTTTTGTTTTTTCCCACTTCTCTCTCTCTCTCTGCCTCTCTCACTCACTTATTCTCTCCCCGCAATTTTTCGTTTCTCGTTTGCCTCTTCTATCTCTTTTCTGTGACTCTCTTCGTCTCTCTATTTTTCTCTCTCTTTCCTTCTCTGCACCTCTTTCTCTTCTCTGTCTCTTCCCCCTCTCTCTCACATCTCTCTGGTCTGTCTCATTTCTCGTCTCTTTTCTCCTCTCTTTCTCCTCATCTCTTAATCACTCTCTTTGCTGCTCTCTTGCTAACCCCCCCCCCCCCCTTCGCCCCGCCCATGTTAACAGCTGGTTTGCTCTTGTTTGCTGTGGTATGTTCAGATTTAGTTGATCTGTTGTTTGTTGTCAGGAAATAAAGGAGAGATGTTTGTTGGTCTGATGGGGAGAAGATCGCCGAACAGAGGTAAAACTGATTAAATATTATATTTATATAGTTATTATATGGTTATTACTACTCTACAACAAAACAGTCTGTCTGTACTTAAAGGCAGACAATCATCATCCAGATCATAGATCATAAATCCAGATCATCATTTACATCCACAACAATTATCAACAACACTTATCACCATAGTTATTAACAATTATCAACATAATTATTAACAATTATCAACATAGTTATTAACAATTATCACCATAGTTATTAACACTTATCACCATATTAATTAACAATTATCAACATAGTTATTAACAATTATCAACAACACTTATCACCATAGTTATTAACAATTATCACCATAGTTATTAACAATTATCAACATAGTTATTAACAATTATCAACATATTTATAAACAATAATCAACATAGTTATTAACAATTATCAACATATTTATAAACAATAATCAACATAGTTATAAACAATTATCAACATAGTTATTAACAATTATCAACATAGTTATTAACAATTATCAACATAGTTATTAACAATTATCAACATAGTTATTAACAATTATCAACATATTTATAAACAATAATCAACATAGTTAACAATTATCAACATATTTGTAAACAATAATCAACATAGTTATAAACAATTATTAACATAGTTATTAACAATTATCACCATAGTTATTAACAATTATCAACATAGTTATTAAAAGTTATCAACATAGTTAACAATTATCAACATAGTTATTAACTTTTATCAACATAGTTATTAACTGTTATCAACATAGTTATTAACAATATCAACATCGTTATTAACAGTTATCAATATAGTTATTAACAATTATCAACATAGTTATTAACTGTTATCAACATAGTTATTAACAATATCAACATAGTTATTCACAGTTATCAATATAGTTATTAACAATTATCAACATAGTTATTAACATTTAACATAGTTATTAACAATTACAACATAGTTATTAACTATTAACAATTAACAATATCAACAACAATTATCAACATGGTTATTAACAATTATCAACATAGTTATAAACGGCCATCAACATAGTTATTACCAGTTATCAACATAGTTATTAACAATTATAATTAACAAAATATCTTTCCATTAACGTACAGAGAGAGTAAAGAGTGGTTTTGGCCTCCGCTGTGAGGTTCTAATTTTGGAGATCATTCATGTGGAAATTTAAGTACCAGAATGTAAGGGCACTATTTAAGGTGGAATGTAAAAGTTAGTATAAAAGGCTGTTAAATAAGAATCAAAATTTAAGTACGGAAATGTAAGTGCTGCTCTATTTAAGGTGGAAAAGAAACAGGAAATTGGAAGAAGTAGCTGTCAAAAAAGTTCAGTGTTAGCACAGACTAATCATTTAAGGCAAAACAGGAAAAAACAACAAGTAACTGGTGATTTAGAAGCTGAATGTGAGCACTATAAAATAGCTGCTGCGCCATTTCAGGTAAAATGGAAAAATGTAAACAAGAAGCTGCAAACAACAACAACAAAACAATACAAACAAGCACTTGGGGAAGAAACTGAATGTCCGAAGGTAACTGCAGCGTTTATGGTAGAATGGGAAAATTTGAAGTAGTTGATAAATATTAAGCTGTATGTCAGCGTCAGAATGTAAATACTTCATCATTTAAGGTGGAATGAGAAAATTTTAACAAGTAACTGGTAAATAAGAAGCTGAATGTTGGTGCCAGAATGTAAATGCTGCACCATTTAAGGTGGAACATTAAAATATAATCAAATAACTGGCAAATAAGAAGCTGCCTTTATTCCTGTAGTTTACATGCTAGTAGTATTTTTAATAAGCAGTTTTATCAAAACTTTTGCTGCAGTAGAGCATGTCGATGCTATAGCACCACAAAATTCATGCAAAACTAAACACCAAAAATATCAAGTCATTTATTAGAGCCAGTGTTTGGTTTGTTGGTTCTGGGCTGCTGTAGAAATGCTATGGCTCTATTCGGCAGCCTCTGTTGTAAGACAGCCTGCTACTATGTAGATATAAAGACCTCAAAATCACAATTATACATAATTACTGGTGATTCATACACTAATGAAAGCATAGTTTTGTATATTATATTCAATTTCTGATAATAGATCCAGCCTAAATTTTACACACCGCTCCTTTAATTTGACATCAAAATCACACTTCCATCAACAGTATGGGCTTTTAGCATGTAGTGTAAGCTAAGGCTTAAAAAGTTTTTTTCTTCTGTTCACAGATATTCAAGAAGAAGTGGAGAAACCACAGTTATACTGACTATGCAGATCACATACACAGCTCACTTGGGTTACGCAAATTATTTTTTACTGGTCTCAGTTTTAAACTTTACACAGAAACTCAATCAGTGCCACTTCAGCAACTTCACTGAGACTTTAAATACCGTGAAAACTTACAGTCAGTTTTATAAGAAGAGAAGATCCACCCTCGGCTGTTTGATAACGTTCAGAATGAACTTCAGCTTTTCTCACAACACAATTCTATGCTGGATGGGATGGGATACAGATTAAACCATGTTATAAGGAAACAAATAAATAAATGCACTGACATCTGATTATTTCTCTTGTGAGTTTTCATTTCGGAGAACAAATGACTTGCAGTTTTGTCGTTGAGGAGCTGCATTCAGGAAACACTGGCAGAACACAACTTACACAGAGATGATGTAAGGCTCATTTACATTTCTCATGACAGTTAGAAGCCTCCAACAACATAACTGGAGCCATGGGATGAAAAATTGTATTTACATTGTTAGTTAGTAGAATAAGGAGAGTTCAGTACATAGAACTGTACATACCCTGAACCTCAAACACTCCTTCAAATACAAATCATGCATTTAGATAGATAGATAGATAGATAGATAGATAGATAGATAGATAGATAGATAGATAGATAGATAGATAGATAGATCTACATCTGTACTGACTGTCAGTCTAAAACACTGACGTCTTTGATTTCACACTCTGTTCATAATTTTAGTACATTTTTTAAATATTTTAAACCACAAATCTTAATCTTTATAAACTTCAGCATGTATTGTTGTTGTTATTATTAGTAGTATTATTTATCCCAGCACCCCTCAGGCTTCACAATTTAGATTTTGATGAACTCATTTGAGATGTCCCTCATTTTTTATTTATTTTTTCACTTTAGATTTAGTCACATTAGTGACTTGTAATTTGAGTCAGTTAGAAAATAAAAAACAACAACATTAGAATTTTTAAGTGTACATAGAACAACACATAGAACACACTTTTAAATTGATTTTTTACTGATTTAATTTAATTGTTTTATTTTATTAGTTGCATCTATTTTTATAATGTATTTGAGTTTTAATTGCTTTTTGTTTTATCTTATATTTTATTTATTAGTGCATTGTAGTATGTATTTCAAACATTTATTTTAGTTTTTTTATTCTTTTTATTTGTTATTTTATTGTATTAGCACAGAGTACTATGCACTTTATATTTATATTAATTTTGTAATATTTTTATTTTATTTTATTTTATTTTATTAATTTATTAGTGCAGTGTAGTATGTATTTTTTATTTGTTTTAGCTTTTATTCTTTTTATTTTATTTATTTTTATTGGTAGTGTAGTATTTTACAATACACATCACTGCATCGTCCGGCAGTACGACAGTGATAAATTCACATCAGCAAAATCACAACGTGAAGTACATAATAATAATAATAATAATAATAATAATAATAATAATAATAATAATAATAATAATAATAATAATAATAATAACAATAATAATGAAGACTAAAGATTAGTACAGAGTAGTATGAGCTGTCGGACATGGCCCGGGTCTGACGTCATTCACATGCGACTGTGTTGACTTTAGTAGAAGTACCTGTAGTTAGAAGTGGGCTGTTCACGTTTATCTCCCGAATTAAAGATTTTAGCGGTTATAAAATCGTCTCTTCGTCATAGTGAGTCGGTGGCCGCTTTCAGGAGACACGAATGTCGTGAGACATGTTCGGATTAAACGTTGTAATCCGGAGCTGCTGCCCTGAATCGGGAGAGTAGCTGCTGCTGTGAGGAGACAGGATGGTGTTTTACTGCTGCGCGTATAACTGTAAAAACAACACGAAGGACAAGAGCCTCGCTTTCCACAGGTATGTGTTATAAATCACTTTTAAACTAGTGTAGCTCCTAAAAAAGACACAAGACAAAGAGGACTTGTCTGAACTGAAGATAGCTGCTCATTCGCCAGCTTCTTGTTCCAACGTTCCCGTTCCACCTTAAATAAAACGCCAGAATGTAACTGCTGCACCATTTAAGGTGGACCGGGAACCTTCGAACAAGACGCTGACGAATAAGGAGCCAACATTTCTTTACTTAGTTTACTTAGCCATGTAGGTGATGGCCTAGTTATTATTATTATTATTATTATTATTATTATTATTATTATTATTATTATTATTATTGACAGCTTCCCTCTGAAAAACCCTGAGCTGCTGAAGAAGTGGCTGAGGAACATCAGGTGGAAGGACTGGACGCCAGAGCCACACAGTAAAATCTGCTCCAGTCACTTTGAGAGAAAGTGTTACAGCCTCATCAGCGGCCCCAGAAGAAGACTTCACACCTGGGCGGTTCCCACCATCTTCTCCTTCCCCGGTCATCTGCAGAACAGAAGGGTCAGTGCGGCTCCGTGTGGTTTAAAACATTTTGTGTTCTTTCGAATTAAAATGTACATTTTTGTTCACTATTTGCAACCTGTGTTTGCACACAGCAGAATTTGACATTCATATTTAACCCATCTGTGCAGTGAAACACCCACATACATACATACTAATGAACACACACACACACTAGGGGGCAGTGAAACACCCACATATACACACACATTAGTGAACACACACTAGGGAGCAGTGAAACGCCCACATATACAAACACACACACATTAGTGAATTCACACTAGGGTGCAATGAAACACCCATATACACACACAGTGAAATGTCCACATATACACACATACTAATGAACACACACTAGGAAACACCCATATACACACACATGTATGAACACACACTAGGGGGCAGTGAAACGCCCACATATACACACATACTAATGAACACACACACTAGGAAGCACCCATATACACACACATTAGTGAACACACACTAGGGGGCAGTGAAACACCCACATATATACACACACACTAGGAAACACCCACATACACACACATTAGTGAACACACACTAGGGGGCAGTGAAACACCCACATATATACACACACACTAGCAAACACCCACATACACACACATTAGTGAACACACACTAGGGGGCAGTGAAACACCCACATATATACACACACACTAGGAAACACCCACATACACACACATTAGTGAACACACACTAGGGGGCAGTGAAACGCCCACATATACACACACACACACATTAGTGAATTCACACTAGGGTGCAATGAAACACCCACATACACACACAGTGAAATGTCCACATATACACACATACTAATGAACACACACACTAGGAAGCACCCATATACACACACATTAGTGAACACACACTAGGGGGCAGTGAAACGCCCACATATACACACATGCTAATGAACACACACTAGAAAGTACCCATATACACACACATTAGTGAACACACACTAGGGGGCAGTGAAACGCCCACATATACACACATACTAATGAACACACACACTAGGAAGCACCCATATACACACACATTAGTGAACACACACTAGGGGGCAGTGAAACGGCCACATATACACACATGCTAATGAACACACACTAGAAAGTACCCATATACACACACATTTGTGAACTCACATTAGGGGGCAGTGAAACACCTACATATACAAACACACACACACACATTAGTGAACTCACACTAGGGTGCAGTTAAACACCAACTTATATATACACACACACACACACACACACACACACACACACACACACACACACAAACACACACACTAGGAGCCAGTGATACACCCTCATATACACACACACAAAATAGGGGGCAGTGAGCACACTTGCCCGTAGCGGTGGGCAGCCCTATCCACAGTATACAGAGAGCAGTTGGGGGTTAGGTGCCTTGCTCAAGGGCACTTCAGTTGTGTCCTGCTGGTTCATAAGATTGAACTGGCAACCTTCGGGTCACAAGACTGGTCCCCCGACCTCCAGCCCACGACTGCATGACTTTAGCAAAGTTAACGGTAGTTAATCTGCTTTTGTACTGTTTCTTTCAGAGAAGAATTGACCCCAGGAGCAGAAGAGCACTGGTGAGTTGTGTGGCTATATTGGTGGCGTAGTTCTGTTTTTGTCCATTTACGTTAACTGTGGGAATAACTGGTCTGACACGCCATTGCTCTAGCCATGTTACAGTATTATCCAGGTAGATGAGCCACAGTTTGACTTTAAATTGATCTTTATAACACTAACAGAACTCAGTTATACTAAAGAAAAGGCAGTAATCAGTTATACATACAATTTATAGATAATTTAGTTTTTTTTAGTATTTCTTTTATTTAAATCATACATTTACTCTGGTTTCACATATCGCCTGAATGTACAGCAGCAAACTGACCCAACTGGAGCTTGTTGCTCCATAAATTTCTACAGGTGACTAAATCTACAGTGCTGTGCAAAATATATAGTCTCTTGGGGACATTATTGTATTTGAAAAGCTATTTTTCTCTATACAGTAAGCTTTTATTTACTCAACAAAACACTTTTTAAATATTCAAACAGTATTAGAGTAAGTAGAGCCTTTCCATACGTCAGTTCTCCTTGAGGAAACAACCCAGTATTATTATCAGTTCTCATCTAATACCTGCTTTGACTGCTCAGTACTTCATTAAGATAAATCAAGATTGCTGCTGAAGGAACTGAATACATTCATACAGTGTCTGGGGCGTCCATGAGAAATCTGGAACTACACTTCTTCAAACTGGAGCTCAAGATCTGATCTACTTCTTTCATAATAAGATATTTATGTTACTTTGTATTGTATGTATGATTATTAACATATGTTCTAATCAGATCTGATGTTCTTACTGGTGAGAATATTATTGTAATAATATCTTCCACCCTTCATGGACATGAATGCTTAATTTCCTGCTTCTCGTTTGCTACTAATGAAGAGAGCCATTGACGATTCTGTCCTGGATCTTCCTGCAAGACGATCATCGAACGGCAGCACAGATGTGGGTGCCGAACCTGAACCCTCCACAAGTATTACTTTGCAGCTCTCCCAGCCATCAGAGGAGCGCAGTTCACAGAAGCCTCCAGAGCCTGGAACGATACAGGATCCAACACCTCAGCCTGACTCCAGCCAAAGCCGGGTGGAGCCAGATAAAAGGTTTGCAGATTGTCTGTGATGTTGGTTTATTTAAATCCTAATTTTTGTGGTTTTATTATCTATAATTATCTATAATCTTAGATGTTTTTACTATGAACTCTCATATTATTTACTATCTGCCATATTCTTCTGATGTCAGATCTGCGAATCTAAGATACCCATCAGAGTTGGCAGTACGTACATGTCAATGGTTCCTGTCCTTCAGATAAAGTGACCTCTGGCACAGGGTCTAAGCCAAAAGTCCAAACAAGTAGCCTATTGTTATTTTTGTAAAGCATAATTACACTGTTGTTTGCATAGCTATCAAAACTAGACTCTGCTTCCTAATTTCTTTCATCACCCGTTATAGGATCCCACCAACTTTATTCACGAGAGCTCCATAGCTAGCAGTCCACCTTAACTGTAGTTATAAAATTCTACCTTCATTTTTTGTGTAAATGCTCTCATATGGTCAGACTAAACGGAAGTTCTAATAAAATTAGTGGTTCTTGTGACCGGAAGGTTGCCAGTTCTATCCCCTGGACCAAC
Source organism: Megaleporinus macrocephalus (assembly GCA_021613375.1). Lineage (NCBI taxonomy): Eukaryota > Metazoa > Chordata > Actinopteri > Characiformes > Anostomidae > Megaleporinus > Megaleporinus macrocephalus. The sequence goes on along the minus strand of CM038719.1, from coordinate 37,064,883 downwards.
AGAACACGACTAAAGTGCCCTTGAGTAAGACACCTAACCCCCAACTGCTCCCCAGGCACTGTGGATAGGGCTGCCCACCACTCTGGGCAAGTGTGCTCACTGCCTCTAGTGTGTATGTTCACTAGGGTGTGTATATGTGGGTGTTTCACTGCACTGCTGGGTTAAAAGTGGCAAATAGTTATAAAGTAACAATGAAGTTATGATATAGTTATAATGGTCTTGTGTTTCAGACATAGCGATTAGATCTTGAGGCAGATAATCTGATTATTTAGCATTTAATAGCTTGTAGTTCCTGAAATAGTATGATAAAATGTATAATATTGATATAAAATGGTTATATAATATATATATATATATATATATATATATATATATATATATATATATATATATATATATATATATATATATATATATATATATATATATATGATGTCACTGATTGTCATTGTTTTTTTATTTTGTGAACAGACCGTCTCCTTCATGGACTATTCTGGGAGATGAATCTCTGGAACGAAGTATGACCATCCCCAGCTTCTTCCATAATGCCTACTGTCTGCCCAGGGTAATGTAACTGTCTGGTACTGATTCTCTATAATAGGTGTAAATTAGTTGATGTCTATATACCATATACTTCACATGAAGATGGAAACTAATATGTTTTGACTCTGCTGTTCATTTGTCCTTCTATTTCTTCTCCTTCAGAGTTTTCGCTGGGATGGAGATGATGAACTAAATATTGTAAGTAATTGATATTACATTAAGCGCGTGTCTTGTAATCTATCTTTTATTAAAGGTGGAATGGATGTAATTGGTAGTTCTTTTCTCTGGTGCAGATGCCACATGTAGTTTATGGAATCACAGGACAAACCAAACCCCGTATTATTGAGGTGAGTCTGTTATTGAAGTGCTCCGGTTTGTTCCCGCAGTTACAAGGTTGTTAAGCAGTTGATATGAATATTGCTACAATTAAGCTGTACACTGAAATAATCCAGTCTGGCTGTTTCCTTGAGTTCCCATCTCTCCCTCTGACTACAATCCCCAGAATGCTCCGCTCCGTGATGTCACCATCACATGCCTCTCGCTGACCAATCCCGTACCTTACTCCCAGTCTTTTGTCCCAAGAGTTCTTCTCATCATCACCTGCAGTTCATATTAGGGCTGTGTGTTGGCAAGAACTTGACGATACAATATGTATTGTGATACGGGGTCATGATTCAGTATATCGTGATATGCTATGATACTGCAAGCAAAGTGATATACAGTGATTTTTCAAATCCTACTATTAAAACACACCACTATATAAACAGGTTTGTCAATGATTACAATAGCATTGCTTCCTTGTGCTGCTTGTTAATGTTGGAGTGGAGCTAAAAATGGATAACAACACTGCCATCTAGTGGTCAGAGGTTTAAACACAACACACACTGATTCACTGTCTGCCAGGAATCTATGTATTGATACTGTGTTTTTGAGAACCAATACAGTATCATGAAACATTACATCCCGATATTCGATATTTCGATATTTTCTTCCACCCCTAGTTCAAATACTGATCGATATAAACACTACCGTTTACGCCTCAACTCTATTGGCAACCTAGTGGCATACTGAGCGGTTCTGTTTAGTGTTTATCCCGTTCTCCTGTTTTGACTATTGCTCTGTTTTCCAGTTTAGTGATTCTCGTCCTTTTTGTTTTGGTTGCTTTGGCTTCCTCTCTGGTTTTCCATTTGTTTATGTTTGCTGTGTTTTCCCAGCTTTTATTCGATTCGATCCCGATTCACAAGGTCCCAATTCAATTCAATTTCCGATTTGATTCGATTCAATTCAATATGGATTCATTTAGGGATACTTCAGTTACAATAATTTGTTTTGTTTGAACATGAAAAGAGATTTTCAGAGAACTAATGTGGTAAATGTACAAGGAACACTCAACATATCATTAATAAAAACATTAGTGTTTATATGTTTATATACCGTTATGGATTCTGAATCCAAAATGTGGCCAGACATCGGCTTTAAAGTTCTGGGGCGCCTTCTTGTGCTCCAGCCATGCTTAACTGATGTACGCCCCCAGCCAGATCTCGTTGATTAAAGATCGATTTTGGTTTTATACGAATCGATATCAGATTATCCAGATTATCCAAATTTAAACGCACCCCTAGTCCTGTATAATGCAGGGAAACTGTTTATACGTTTGGTACTTTCCTCTAGGTTAAAGAGAGGTGGGAGTGGCTTGGTCTGGATGTAAGAGGCCCGTTCTCCATCACAGCACACAGACACACACACATCCTGACGGTGACGGATTACTACTCCAAATGGGTGGAAGCGTTCCCGCTGACACAGAATAAAATCCGTGACGCTGCCGAGTGCCTTGCGGAAGTGGTTCTTCAGCTGGGATTCCCACTGGGAGTCCTGTCGAGACTCCCTAAACACCTCCTCCTAGAGGTGAGACACCTGAGCCTCAGCACACATATATATAAATAGGACCTTGTAACTTTTTATATTGATATTTCATTGCATTTAGTAGACACTCTTACCCAGAGAGACTTACAGTTTACACAGGTAGGTGAAGGTAGTGTTATAGTTTACCTGTACACAGGTAGGTGAAGGTATGGTTACAGTTTACCTGTACACAGGTAGGTGAAGGTAGTGTTACAGTTTACCTGTACACAGGTAGGTGAAGGTATGGTTACAGTTTACCTGTACACAGGTAGGTGAAGGTAGTGTTACAGTTTACCTGTACACAGGTAGGTGAAGGTAGTGTTACAGTTTATCTGTACACAGGTAGGTGAAGGTAGTGTTACAGTTCACATGTACACAGGTAGGTGAAGGTAGTGTTACAGTTTATCTGTACACAGGTAGGTGAAGGTAGTGTTACAGTTTATCTGTACACAGGTAGGTGAAGGTAGTGTTACAGTTTACCTGTACACAGGTTGGTGAAGGTAGTGTTACAGTTTATCTGTACACAGGTAGGTGAAGGTAGAGTTGCAGTTTACCTGTACACAGGTAGGTGAAGGTAGTGTTACAGTTTATCTGTACACAGGTTGGTGAAGGTAGTGTTACAGTTTACCTGTACACAGGTAGGTGAAGGTAGTGTTACAGTTTATCTCTACACAGGTAGGTGAAGGTAGTGTTACAGTTTATCTGTACACAGGTAGGTGAAGGTAGAGTTACAGTTTACCTGTACACAGGTAGGTGAAGGTAGTGTTACAGTTTACCTGTACACAGGTAGGTGAAGGTAGTGTTACAGTTTATCTGTACACAGGTAGGTGAAGGTAGTGTTACAATTTACCTGTACACAGGTCGGTGAAGGTAGTGTTACAGTTTATCTGTACACAGGTAGATGAAGGTAGTGTCACAGTTTATCTGTACACAGGTAGGTGAAGGTAGTGTTACAGTTTATCTGTACACAGGTAGGTGAAGGTAGTGTTACAGTTTACCTGTACACAGGTAGGTGAAGGTAGTGTTACAGTTTACCTGTACACAGGTTGGTGAAGGTAGTGTTACAGTTCACCTGTACACAGGTAGGTGAAGATAGTGTTAGACAGTTTACCTGTACACAGGTAGGTGAAGGTAGTGTTAGACAGTTTACCTGTACACAGGTAGGTGAAGGTAGTGTTAGACAGTTTACCTGTACACAGGTAGGTGAAGGTAGTGTTACAGTTTATCTGTACACAGGTAGGTGAAGGTAGTGTTACAGTTTATCTGTACACAGGTAGGTGAAGGTAGTGTAACAGTTTACCTGTACACAGGTAGGAGAAGGTAGTGTTACAGTTTATCTGTACACAGGTAGGTGAAGGTAGTGTTACAGTTTATCTGTACACAGGTAGGTGAAGGTAGTGTTACAGTTTATCTGTACACAGGTAGGTGAAGGTGGTGTTACAGTTTACCTGTACACAGGTAGGTGAAGGTAGTGTTACAGTTTATCTGTACACAGGTAGGTGAAGGTAGTGTTACAGTTTATCTGTACACAGGTAGGTGAAGGTAGTAGTCTTACTGGTGTAGAATAGGGTGCTTGCCCATCAGGACTCGAACACCATCCCACTACAGTGTATCACAGCTCTGATTTGTGTTGTACTATCGTCAAACATAAGTAGGTTCATTACAGTCCTGTACTCTAATAAGATCTGCATGCCGTGTGAAGAATCTCACTTATAATTAATTTTAAATCAGCAGTTACAGGCATATTCAGGTTGTATCCTGATGTTGTTAAAGTTTTTTGCTTGTGTTGAATTTTCAGATTAATCGTGAGCTGAAAAAACACCTAAATGTGAGCTCGCTGGTCATCCACCACCGCCAGACTGGATACCTGGACCTGGTCACTGAGTCACTGCTTAATGAGTAAGTGTAATATAATCTGCTGAAAGAGGGCTGTGGCGATAGCTGCATTACTGAAACACTGTGGGCCTGTGATGCCTTCAGTGGTGTTGAGCTCAATACCCTCGTCACCACAATTTTTGTTATTTTTTTATTTATTTATTTAATTTTTTTGCTGGTGAAGGTTGATTCACCATCATTAATCCCAGTTGGCATCACTTTACTACTTTACTATGCTCATTTGTGCTAATAGGTCTAATGAATTATTCCTGAAGGACAGAACAGACAGTTAACGGTAATTGCTTTGTATGTTTAATACCTGAACAGAACTGAAGGGGAATTCCACCTACTTTTCAAAATATCGCATTTTTATGCCAAAGGCTAAGTCCTAGAGGAAGTTACCCTCTCTTAATGTTTAAAGTGGTGGTTATAGGAACCAAACGTCTGAAGAGTCTGAGCCTGTAAAAGCACCCTCACGGAAAGTTATTAAACGACATGGTTACAGATACGTTGGCTGAATCCTGAGATATTGCTTTAGAGAAACTCTAACTTAACCTAAAACTTCTATTTTTAAAATTTATTTAGCAGAGCGGTAGGGACGCGGCACACAATAGTGTTTATTTTAAGCGACAGAACTTGTTTTTATGGTATACGGGCTTAGTGACCAATCACGTGCGTTGTAAGATCACCAAAAGGCGCTCCTCAGCCAATCAGATCTGTGCAGATTCGGGAATGAAGTGCACACACAAACAAGGCATGAAGCGAGAAGCAGCAGTCGTGGAATGAAGCGTGAAGAAAGTCGGAGAAATATACTGAAATATACTGAACGGTATATGTTGGTGTTTCAGTAGCTGATGGTATAAGATGCTGATGCTGGACTACTTCAGTAAACAGGATACACCACTGAATCAGAACACACGTTAGTAATTATAACAACCTTGGCCTCAGGAACTTTCCTCTGGACCTTACTGACCTCTAATTAAACACCCCTGCCCTACTGTCTCCCTCACTGCTTCCTTATATAGTCTTCTACACAGAACAGTCTATATAGTAGACAAGAGTGGACCATTTCAGACACAGCCTCTGTGTTCATCACTGTGTGTGTGTATGTGTGTGTGTGACAGGTTTGTGGGTAAGCTGGTGGAGGAGTATCCTCGTTCCTGGGACATCCAGCTGCCCGTTGCCTCTCTACGTCTGTGCTGCACAAACCATCCCACCACCGGGAAGAAGCCCTTTACTGTGATGTACAGTGAACACCTCCCAACCTTCAGCACACCCAGAGAGTTGCCTGTGAGTACGCCTCCTATGCCCCGCCTCTCTGGCTCTGTCACTGCTCTTTAACGTAACAGCTGTTGTGTGTTTTGGGCCAGCGCTAGTATTGTAGTCAGCAGAATCTCTCTTTTTGTTATCTAGTCACTGGATCTCTCTGACTTGTTCTTGAAAGAGAAGAATGAATTGGAACATTCGTGAAGATTAAACGAGTAGCTTTGTCAATAAATGCCATAGGAAGCTTTACTTTATGCTTTATAAGGTTTCTGACTGACCACCACAGATTTGCTGTAGATATTTATATATATGATTAATCTGTCATCTTTATAGATATGGATATATCTATATCTATAGAGATTGGGGCAGTCGTGGGCTGGAGATTAGGGAACCAGCCTTATAAGCAGAAGGTTGCCGGTTTGTTTCCATGAACCGACAGGACACAACTGAAGTCCCTGAGCAAGGCATCTAACCCTGACTGCTCCCGGGCACCGTGGTAGCTTACCACTGCCCCCTAGTGTGTGTGCTCACTAATGTGTTTCACTGCACTTGGGTTAAATGCAGAGATCTTGAATTTCCCTCTGGAATCAATAATCCATCCATCCATCCATCCATCCATCCATCCATCCATCCATCCATCCATCCATCCATCCATCCATCCATCCATCCATCCATCCATCCATCCATCCATCCATCCATCCATCCATCCATCCATCCATCCATCCATCCATCCATCCATCCATCCATCCATCCATCCATCCATCCATCCACCCATCCATCCATCCATCCATCCATCCATCCACCCATCGGCTTTAAGTTTGCACTAAAATAAATACTTTGAAAGCGTTCAGTGCACAGCTTTATTATAAACTGGGGTGTTGTTAACTGGTTTATGGGTTAGAAATGTTTCTCGATGTTGAGTCTCATTGATCTGTTCTGAGGTGAACTATATAAGTCCTGCTTTATTGTGGATATTTTTGTTTTCTCTCATGTTTCCAGTTCAGCGCTCCTGATATTCGTCTGAGCTCCTTCATCATTCCACACGTTGAAGCCAGCAAACGGAACAACAGAGAAGAAACGTCCAGTGAGCAGCGTAGTGTATTTTAGTAATCCCATTTACAACCTCACACACTTACACACAGGCATCGATTTGTGGGGTCCGCACACGAATGCATATTGTTTATGCAGCCATTGTGAGGTTGGACAGGCTCAGGGAAGTCTGTGGAGGCTGTCCATCATCCCCACAATGGACAGTAAAGAACACAGTTGTGGGAGGAGCAGCGAGAAGGGGCTGTTATTATTGTTATTTCAGCTTCAGATTGTCAGGTCTGATTGTGTGATTCAGGCTTGTATACAGCTTTTCGATCGGATGCATGGATTCTAGAATTTTATCCCATAGAGAATGAATAGGACAGAAAAGTGCACACCAGTCTACTGAACTTCTGCTCGACCTACAGACACTGTTTCACACACACTGACTCAGAGCAGACCCCCGACCCCACATCAGTGTACATTTTTGAGTGCAGCCAAACAATATGGAGTGTGTCTCAAACCCTAGTGAGTGTCTAAGTAGGCTGTCTAGGTAGCAGCTGTGTAAGTATCAGCGTTCTCTCCTCATCTCTCCTCATAAAACAGATTACTGAGACGCTCTAGTTAGAGAGAGACTGCGTCACGGCTTGTTCCCGCCCACTGCAGCACGCCACCGGTGGTTTAGCTGGTTGCTAAGCTACCGACCGGCCTTCAAAACAATAGCCCGAGGCTTAAAATCCGCTAGCATAAATGCTAATGTCTGGAGTATAAAAGTGTAAATGGTGAAGGACTCGTTACAGAGTTGATAATAAAATACTGTTTTGTGTGATTATATGACCAGAAACACATTAAAACTCCAGAGAGAATCAAAATAACTCACATTTTAAAACCACTTCACTGCTCCTAGATTAGCCTGTGTTGCATCATGGGATTGTCTTAGCGGCTGAGGAAGCGTTCAATGCTTCCTTAAAATCAGGTCTAAATAAGGTTCCTCAGTAGACAGTATGTTTAAGGTGTATAAGTATTGGGACAGTCTACATGTCGGGAGCGCATACTATGATGTAAAATGCTGCCTATGTAGGAGCTCACTAGGTTTTGAGACAGACCCTTAGTCATCCCCCGTTCCTTCCATAGGGACCCATTCATTTTCAGTCGAACCCAAACACCATGGTTTTGTTTTACCTACATCCTCCAGACTGCATGTACTCAAACACACTGACTCATGCTTCTCTACTTTTATTCATCCCTTGTTTCTCGCACTGTTAGGCTGCACAACCATCCCGCATATTGAGCTCCACTATATCTGCAGCTGCTTAGATTATCAGGCCCCCTTATCCTCCATTCATCACTGGTCAGTTTCTAAACACAGGGCCGCTGCTGTGCTATGGTGTACATAAGTACAGTCATTTCAACAAGATTCTCTGAACGTCCCTGAGAAGCTCCTCATTCAGAACAGATTTGTAATAGAAGCGACTGAGCAGATGGTTCCAGCAACTGGTCTTTGACTGGTCCATGACCAAAAGTAGTGTACTGTGATATTAGACCTGTGTTTGGTATTTGCTGTGCAGACTCATATTCTTTTGTCATGTTTGGAATTTCAGATGCCCTGCCGGATCAGAGATGAATATGGACGACGGTGAAGGCCATCAGAATAAATCCAGGTGTGAAACAGGCTGCTTCTGATTCTCATCTGTTAAAGTTTCCAGCTGGAGATGAAACAATTGGACAGCCAGATTCTACCCAGACATGTTGGGACACATTCGCACTGTAGAACCATCTACAGTTCCATGAAACTCTGAAAACTCTTTTCTGAAGCTTCTCGTTCAGTGCTTGGTGTGCAGGTTCCACAGGTGCAGAAGCTGTTCCGTGATTGAAATGCTGTGTTCGTTTGTGACACTGTGCCCACAAAGGGGGGGATGAAGAGTGCAGTGGGTGGTGCCGTCCCCTCACAGCCTGAAGGACCTGGGTACGAAATGCGGCTGGGATTCTGTCTGTGTGGAGTTTGCAGGATCTCCCAGTGTCTGTGTGGGTTTCTCCAGTTAGTCTGGTTTCCTCCCACTGTCCAAAGACATGCTGCTGAATGTGAGCGAGTGAGTGAGTGAGTGATTCTGAAAATTGGGTGGAGTTCCCCTTTAAGTGCTATTAAAAAAACACATCTGCTTGCCCTGTGTTTAATTAATATTTGATGTTTATGTGGATTTATTGATTCATGCAACATGCTGTAGCTCCAAAATAGTCATTTTACATGATGGACCAAAAACATTTGTGATTGTTTGTGTTCGAATGATATGGAACAAATAAAAATCAACAAAAATGGATATGCATGTATTTATTTGGACAGTGATTATTTATTCACTGTCAACAACCACCAGTCTTAGAGTTTAAATATCATCGGAGAGATATCTCACTCACAGGAGAGAACAGCAACCTGTTTTATTTTTAATGTAAGTCAATGGAACCCGGGGTCACTGTGGAGCATTTCTATTGGTCCATTCTTCATAATTTATCACACATCTTTACCCCAAAACCATCAGGTCTCAGACATCAGGCAGGGAGCTTGGACGTCTGGTTCCATTCACCACCACTGTGAACAATTCTGACTCAAATGTTTGGTTAAGTTTCTCCATAACCAAACATTTCACATCAAACCACTTTAAATGACTATGTTTACATCTTAACCATGTAAGACAGAAATAAAATTAAAAAATACGGTGGAGTTCCCCTTTAAGTCTTCAGCTGTACTGAAATGCTACCTCGTTTTTGGCTGCCACTGTTATTAACCGGCAGGGGGCGCCACATCGCATGTAAACAACTGGTGGAGAGGTCAGCGAGTAAGAGAGTTTAGATTATTAACCCTGTCCTGGAGTGACCCTCCTGCTCTGCTGACCGCGCGCGCGCTCTCTCTCTCTCTGTCCGTCCAGCTGCGGACAGAGGAGTCCAGCATGAGCATTTCAAAGCAAACAAACAGCACGAGTTTCCAGCGCGCGCTCACCGCAAAACCACGAGCCTGTCTGAAAGTGTCCACATCCGGTCATGAAAAAGCTTATCATTGGAATCGGGGGGTAAGCAAGTCCGCTACTTTCACTGGATCGCTGTCATTTAGTGTTCAGACTGTTTAAGGTGGAACGGAATATACGATTAAGAAGCTGGTCAAAGTGATGACTAGTGCAGCATTTAAGGTGGAACGGCAAATTCGAAGAAGCTGCTACGAAATCTTCAGCCTGGTTTAATTTTTACAGTATTCGTCTTCCAAGATTAATTTTCCGTTCCACCTTAAATGATGTAGCAGTTGCACTGGAAAAGGTTCAGACTGGCGTCATCCGTTCTACCTTAAATAGGGCTGCAGGTAAGGTGGGACGTATGGAGTAAGACGTTGAATGCACCGTTTAAGGTGGAGTTGGAAATTCGTATAAGAGCGCCATGCTGGACTTCTTAAGCAACTGCTCTAACATTTAAGGTGGAAAGGAAAGTTCCAATTAAGTACTTCAGGCTGCCTCCACCAGTTCCACCTTAAATTGGGGCAGCAGTTACATTTCAGTCAGAAGCAGAGGCGCCAGAAGGTGGAACGGAAAATTACAATAAGTAATACTTGCTCAACTCACCCGTTCCACCTTAAATTGGGCAACAGTTACCTTCAGGCTCTTGAGACTCCAGATGTAACTGCTGCATCCTTTAAGGTGGAACGGTAAAATTCAAATGAGCAATTATTTGCTGAGCTCATCTGTTCCACCTTAAATTGGGCAACAGTTGCCTTCAGGCTCTTGAGACTCCAGATGTAACTGCTGCATTCTTTAAGGTGGAACAATTAAAATTAACATTTTTTGCTGAACTCATCCTTTCCACCTTAAATGGGGCAGCAGTTACCTTCAGGCCCTTGAGACTCCAGATGTAACTGCTGCATTCTTTAAGGTGGAACAGATACGTTCTACTAAACTTTTTTTGCTGAACTCATCAGTTTCGCCTTAAATTGGGTCAGCCGTTACATTCCAGCTACTGAGGCACCAGAAGTGCCGCTCCATTTAAGGTGGAATGGAAAATTCAAATGAGCAGTTCTTGCAGAACCCTTTAGTACCACCTTAACTGGGGCAGCATTTCCTTTCAGGCTCTTGAGACTCCAGATGTAACAGCTGCATCCTTTAAGGTGGAACAGTAAAATTCAAATGAGCAGTTTTTGCAGAACTCACCTGTTCCACCTTAACTGGGGCAGCAGTTACTTTCAGGCTCTTGAGCCTCCAGATGTAACATCTGCGTCCTTTAAGGTGGAAGGGTAAAATTCAAAGGAGCACTTCTTGCTGAACTCACCTGTTCCACCTTAAATGGGGCAGCAGTTACCTTCAGGGCCCAGAGGCACCAGAATGCAGCTCTATTTAAGGTGGAATAAAATAATGAAAATAATAATAATAATAATACTTCCAGCTTCCTAAGGAGGATTTTGGTGGTTGGTGCAACTTCTTCACCTCCCTCGTTCTTAGTGTTGTTTTTTTCTTTCAGTATGACAAATGGGGGTAAAAGCACGCTGAGCAGAAGCCTTCATGGAATTCTCCCCAACAGCTGCATCATTTCCCAAGATTCCTTCTTCAAAGTAATCCCTTTCTTCCTTTCTTCTAAACCATCATACCTGATGACAAGATCTGTGTTAACAGTACATCAACTTCTACAAGATCTCCATAAGGATTCAAACAGATACAACAGAAGCAGCTTCTAATCTGAGTTCTCTTATGTTCACTGTTAGGAAATCTGATAAGATCTCATTACTGAACGGTTTGGTTGACACTGTGCTTCTGGTTCTCGTCCTCAGGATGACACAGTGGTGCCTGTTGACAGCCACGGCTTCAAGCAGTACGACAGTAAGAACGACTGCTGTTATATGCTGACACACGCTATATGGCCAAAAGTATGTGGACACCCTTCCTAATTGTAGAGCTAAGGTGTTTCCATAGACATACCTTGACAGTAGAATGGGTCGTACTTTTTAAACATAGCACTCCTATAGAATTTCCTTCCTGCTAGATCTGCCCCAGTCAACTGTAAGTGTTATTTATATATATATATATATATATATATATATATATATATATATATATATGTGTGTGTGTGCGTTTGTGTGTGTAATATAGAAGCTAAGAAAAGCAGTTCAGTGTAGTGGTAAAGCATGCAGACTCATAAAGCATGGCACCAAATACTGGAACTCTTCCAAATTAATTATCCTCACACAATACAGAGTTCCAAACTAGAAGCACAACATCTGCACAAAAACTGAGCATCAGGAACTTTGGGTTTGCATGACTGAGCAGCTGCACACAAGCTTAAAATCACTATGCGCAGTGCCAAGTGTCGGCTGGTTGGGTGTAAAGCTCTGCCAATGGGCTCTGGAGCAGTGGAAACATGTTCCCTGTAGTGATGAATCTTGTTTCACTATCTGTCTGAAGAGATGGATATCTCAGAAATGGAATCTCAGTGTGAGTCTGACCTCGTTCTTTTAACTGAATGGGCATAAATTCCCACATACACACTGTAGGGTTGTGTATTGGCAAGAACCTGGCGATACAATACGTATCGTGATACAGCGCTCACGATTCAATATATCTTGATATACTGCAATACTGCAAGCAAAGTGATATACTGTGATTTTTACTATTAAAAGACACCACTATATGAACAGGTTTATCAATGCTTACAATAACATTGCGTCCTTGTGCTGCTTGTTAATGTTGGAGTGGAGCTGAAAATGGATTACAACACTGCCATCTAGTGGTCAGAGATTTAAACACAACACACAATGATTCACTGTCTGCCAGGAATCTGTGTATCGATTCTGGGTTTTTAAGAATCGATACAGTATCACCGATACTCGATATGCCGATATTTTCTTACACCCTTAAAACCCTCCAGAATCTGGAAGCTGTTCCAGTTGTAAAAGGGGGAACTCCATAGTAAAGCCCAGGGGTGGGCCATGTGGCATATAACGTAGACGCCACAATATTTAGTATTGGTTGATAAAGAAGCGATAGATGAAAATATAAAAATAAAAACAATAATATACATAAAACTATTGTGATTTTTTAAATTAGTGCACTAAATCCAGTTAACCAGGGCTGATTGTGCTCACTTTGTATTGAAACATGTAGTAGGTCAGTGATGCTTAAGCGCTGACGATACTCTCGAGATGCCCAGAGAAACATATTGTGACATAGTTTGCACACCCTTAGTAATGCCTATGGTTTTGGATTAAGACAAGGTCATACAGGTGTGATAAACCTGTGTCCACGTACTTTTGGCCATCTTAGTATATTTCTCATGTGCTCATCTGTAGCTTTAGGAAATAAGTATAAATCTATATATGTATATATGTGTATATATATATATATATATATATATATATGTTATAGAATAAACATATTATATGTTGTTAGTTATTAATTAACATGTAGTTTGTGACATGTAATGCCGACTGATGATTATTAACTTTCATTTATTGATTAATTGATAGCTAAACGAGATTTTTGGACTGAATCTTTACTTTTTAATGTCTGGTGTAACTACACAGACCATCATCTCCTCACTCTGTTTGTTTGTTGGTTAAGTATTAACGTTATTTAGTCCTGGTATAAACCTGATCTGGTCTAAATACAGTATAAATTCTGTCCTCAGCACTGGACGCTCTACACATGGACAGGATGATGAGCGAGGTCAGGTCCTGGGTGCAGGACCCTCAGAGCTTTATGCTGTCTCAGGGTCTTTCAGTTCAGGAGTCCAGTGTGTTTTCTCTCCTGGTGGAGGGCTTTCTCATCTTTAACTACAGGTAAACAACACCTCACACCTTCTGCCTGAGCGTCACAAAAAAAACCAAAAAAAAAAACCATGATATTTATAGGACAAGAGAGAATGAATTCTTAAACTTGATCTGCACCACCTCTTTCAGGACCTGGTGATTTTGGAACTGGATAACAGTGAAAAGGGTTCGAATTAAAACTAAAACATGTGTCTCCAAAACGGCAACTTTTCAGGACAGGACAAAAACCTTCTTTAAAACGTTTGACTGGTAGTGTTACTAAAACGTTTGTCTGGTAGTGTTACTAAAACGTTTGACTGGTAGTGTTACTAAAACGTTTGTCTGGTAGTGTTACTAAAACGTTTGACTGGTATTGTATCTAAAACGTTTGACTGGTAGTGTATCTAAAACGTTTGACTGGTAGTGTACTAAAACGTTTGTCTGGTAGTGTTACTAAAACGTTTGACTGGTATTGTATCTAAAACGTTTGACTGGTAGTGCATCTAAAACGTTTGACTGGTAGTGTATCTAAAACGTTTGTCTGGTAGTGTTACTAAAACGTTTGGCTGGTAGTGTATCTAAAACGTTTGACTGGTAGTGTATCTAAAACGTTTGACTGGTAGTGCATCTAAAACGTTTGACTGGTAGTGTATCTGAAACGTTTGTCTGGTAGTGTTACTAAAACGTTTGGCTGGTAGTGTATCTAAAACGTTTGTCTGGTAGTGCATCTAAAACGTTTGACTGGTAGTGTATCTAAAACGTTTGTCTGGTAGTGTTACTAAAACGTTTGGCTGGTAGTGTATCTAAAACGTTTGTCTGGTAGTGTATCTAAAACGTTTGACTGGTAGTGTAACTAAAACGTTTGACTGGTAGTGTATCTAAAACGTTTGTCTGGTAGTGTATCTAAAACGTTTGGCTGGTAGTGTATCTAAAACGTTTGACTGGTAGTGTTACTAAAACGTTTGGCTGGTAGTGTATCTAAAACGTTTGTCTGGTAGTGTATCTAAAACGTTTGTCTGGTAGTGTACTAAAACGTTTGACTGGTAGTGTATCTAAAACGTTTGTCTGGTAGTGTATCTAAAACGTTTGGCTGGTAGTGTACTAAAACGTTTGTCTGGTAGTGTATCTAAAACGTTTGACTGGTAGTGTTACTAAAACGTTTGTCTGGTAGTGTATCTAAAACGTTTGACTGGTAGTGTACTAAAACGTTTGACTGGTAGTGTATCTAAAACGTTTGGCTGGTAGTGTATCTAAAACGTTTGGCTGGTAGTGTATCTAAAACGTTTGACTGGTAGTGTTACTAAAACGTTTGTCTGGTAGTGTATCTAAAACGTTTGACTGGTAGTGTTCTAAAACGTTTGTCTGGTAGTGTATCTAAAACGTTTGACTGGTAGTGTACTAAAACGTTGGACTGGTAGTGTACTAAAACGTTTGGCTGGTAGTGTACTAAAACGTTTGTCTGGTAGTGTATCTAAAGCGTTTGACTGGTAGTGTATCTAAAACGTTTGTCTGGTAGTGTATCTAAAACGTTTGACTGGTAGTGTTACTAAAACGTTTGTCTGGTAGTGTATCTAAAACGTTTGACTGGTAGTGTACTAAAACGTTTGACTGGTAGTGTACTAAAACGTTTGGCTGGTAGTGTATCTAAAACGTTTGTCTGGTAGTGTATCTAAAACGTTTGACTGGTAGTGTACTAAAACGTTTGACTGGTAGTGTATCTAAAACGTTTGACTGGTAGTGTATCTAAAACGTTTGTCTGGTAGTGTATCTAAAACGTTTGTCTGGTAGTGTACTAAAACGTTTGGCTGGTAGTGTACTAAAACGTTTGTCTGGTAGTGTATCTAAAACGTTTGACTGGTAGTGTACTAAAACGTTTGGCTGGTAGTGTATCTAAAACGTTTGACTGGTAGTGTATCTAAAACGTTTGTCTGGTAGTGTATCTAAAACGTTTGACTGGTAGTGTACTAAAACGTTTGTCTGGTAGTGTACTAAAACGTTTGTCTGGTAGTGTATCTAAAACGTTTGGCTGGTAGTGTATCTAAAGCGTTTGTCTGGTAGTGTATCTAAAACGTTTGTCTGGTAGTGTATCTAAAACGTTTGGCTGGTAGTGTATCTAAAACGTTTGGCTGGTAGTGTATCTAAAGCGTTTGTCTGGTAGTGTATCTAAAACGTTTGTCTGGTAGTGTATCTAAAACGTTTGGCTGGTAGTGTATCTAAAACGTTTGGCTGGTAGTGTATCTAAAGCGTTTGACTGGTAGTGTATCTAAAACGTTTGGCTGGTAGTGTATCTAAAACGTTTGACTGGTAGTGTTACTAAAACGTTTGTCTGGTAGTGTATCTAAAAGGTTTGGCTGGTAGTGTATCTAAAACGTTTGGCTGGTAGCGTATCTAAAAGGTTTGGCTGGTAGTGTATCTAAAACGTTTGTCTGGTAGTGTATCTAAAACGTTTGTCTGGTTGTGTATCTAAAACGTTTGACTGGTAGTGTATCTAAAACGTTTGTCTGGTAGTGTACTAAAACGTTTGTCTGGTTGTGTATCTAAACGTTTGACTGGTAGTGTACTAAAACGTTTGTCTGGTTGTGTATCTAAACGTTTGACTGGTAGTGATCTAAACGTTTGGCTGGTAGTGTATCTAAAACGTTTGGCTGGTAGTGTATCTAAAACGTTTGGCTGGTAGTGTATCTAAAACGTTTGACTGGTAGTGTATCTAAAACGTTTGACTGGTAGTGTACTAAAACGTTTGTCTGGTAGTGTATCTAAAACGTTTGGCTGGTAGTGTTACTAAAGCGTTTGACTGGTAGTGTATCTAAAACGTTTGTCTGGTAGTGTATCTAAAACGTTTGGCTGGTAGTGTATCTAAAACGTTTGACTGGTAGTGTACTAAAACGTTTGTCTGGTAGTGTATCTAAAACGTTTGTCTGGTAGTGTATCTAAAACGTTTATCTGGTAGTGTATCTAAAACGTTTGGCTGGTAGTGTTACTAAAGCGTTTGACTGGTAGTGTATCTAAAACGTTTGTCTGGTAGTGTATCTAAAACGTTTGACTGGTAGTGTATCTAAAACGTTTGGCTGGTAGTGTTACTAAAGCGTTTGACTGGTAGTGTATCTAAAACGTTTGTCTGGTAGTGTATCTAAAACGTTTGACTGTAGTGTATCTAAAACGTTTGGCTGGTAGTGTATCTAAAACGTTTGACTGGTAGTGTATCTAAAACGTTTGACTGGTAGTGAATCTAAAACGTTTGACTGGTAGTGATCTAAAACGTTTGACTGGTAGTGTATCTAAAACGTTTGACTGGTAGTGTATCTAAAACGTTTGACTGGTAGTGATCTAAAACGTTTGACTGGTAGTGTATCTAAAACGTTTGGCTGGTAGTGTATCTAAAACGTTTGACTGGTAGTGTATCTAAAACGTTTGACTGGTAGTGTATCTAAAACGTTTTGTGTGTGTGTATGTATATAAAAATAAGAAATTTAAACATCTTTAAAAAAGTTTGAGCTGGAGGAGCATTGCTTTGCGGGGGTAAACGGATGAGTGGACGGGGGTCTTTATCTAAGAGAAACTGTTTACACTCAGTTGGGAAAGAAAGGCAGTGTGTTTACGGCTGTTGTGAAATCAGTAGATACAGGTGACCTTCGGCCTATAAAGTGATGGCAGAAGTCAAAGCCCTGATGTCCCTGATGACCTGCAGTGATGTTCTGAGATGTCTGAATGTGTTTTATTGCCAGACCCCTGAACCTGCTGTTCGACAAGAGATACTTCTTACAGATACCCTACGAGACGTGTAAGCTGAGGAGAAGGTAAGAGAGGAGCTTCGTTCTCATGTTGCCTTTGCACTGAAATTAAAAAACCTAAGACGATTCTTAAATTTCATCTGGACCACTTCTTGATTTTTGGGATCTGGTGAAGTTTGTAATGAGATAACAGTGAGAAGTGTTCGTAATATATACATGATTGTGGGTTTTTTAGGGGGAGGAAAAGCAGGACATTCAGTTTCATGAGGAAAAAAAATATATAATATGATTTTTAAGTAAAAATTTTAAGTTAGACCTTTGGGGTAACATGTTACCCCGGCAACAGATTAAAAGCCACCTTTAATATTGAAATAGTATTGAGTTTAAACGTTTGCTGGAGTTTACTGGTCAGTGTCATAGTCATAGTTAGCTAGAGGTTAGTGATGAACCACAATTTTTAGCTTAATTAATTTACATAAAATTGAACATAAAAGTATGAGGTAATAAAATAATACAATTCAAAATTAATTTGTCTGCTTTCAGTATGACGACACCGATTGACTGGAAATAACAAAACAGGCCACATAGAATAAACTGTAATCATTATATCCTACGGATGCAACGTCTTTGACAGTGGAGAACGACTCGTCATCCACAGCCATGTATTCTATTGTGTTGTTGGATTTTTCTTAAAGAACTGAAGCTACAGCTGTCGCTTGCACGGTTTTCAGTAAAGCAGGATGATGTGTTCATGTGTAATACCTGTAGTTGAAACGTTGTTGGGTTTGTATCTCCTCTTGACACTCAACATAGAAACCATAAAATAGTTCCATACAGTCAGTATGTCCACTGTTGATCTGCTGCTGCTCAGTCTGTTTGAATGCTTCTGGGCTGAGCGAGGTAACGAAATCACACAATTATACATTAAATTTTCATAAAATCTGCTTTCAGTATGACGACACAAACGAAAACGACATAATATGACATTTCTAGAACAAGACTGGGCTTTTAAATAGTTTGTTTATGATTTTTTAATCAATATTTTCATTTATGTGGTTTGCTACATTGATACACTTTGTTTTAGTCGTGTCATTTTTTATTTATTATTATTATTATTATTATTATTATTATTATTATTATTATTATTATTATTTGATTTATTTATTTATTTTTTTATTTTTACCAAACTTGAAAAGTTTGAACCTGAAAGTACCATTTTTATTTTTATAAAATTAGTCAACAGATTTAACCATCTTGCCTGAGACAAATTTGAATGTGTTTAAATTACTTAAAATGTTCTTGTTGTTGTTGTTGTTGTTATTATTATTATTATTATTATTATTATTATTATTATTATTATTATTATTATTATTAGAGATGCACCGATCAGCGTTTTTGAGACCGATTCCGATCGCCGATCACCTTTCAGCATGATTGGCCGATAGCCAATACTGATAGAGGGCGGGGTATACGCCACAGCAGGGCTACATGTAGTTATTAGTGCAAGCAAATCATGAAACATGGTCTAAACTGGTTTATTACCATTTTTAACCAGCTCATGTGAAACAGATTAATATTTTTTAAAAAATTAACAGTAAATAAACAAAGTAAATCAAACAAACATCACCAATACTGCAATCATTACATTTAGACTTTTAATTATATTTATTAAATTAAATAAATGCAGTAAAAACTGCAGTCATTAAAAGCAGACTCTGTTATTTTAAACTAAATCTGTAATCATTAACCGGTCAGATCTGGTCTGTAGGTGTTCTGGGTTGTTTGTTTTGTGTTACCTGTGTGTTCTAGCTCTGCTGTTTACTGATACTCACTGTATTCAGCTGTGTGCAGTGTTGTATCAGATTAGTAGAGTTAAATATCTTTGTTCCTCAATGAGACGCTGATTTTACACATTTTAAAAACGTCCTGTATGAGTCTGAGTCACATACGGTAAACACTGCCAGACGGTTGACATGTTTTCTATCAGCGCATGCTTTTCTCGGGAGGACGCTGCTTCAGTCAGTCTGTGGAAAATGAAAGGGTATGTATTTCCACCTAGTGGTTCAGATAGGAATTGCAGGGAGCTGGCCGGAGGGGGTTCTCCTCTTCCTGGATGAAACTCTAGCTGGAAATACAGAAATTAAGTTCATTTGTTTAACGCCATCGATCAGCTCTCAGGATCGGCTAAATTGGAGAAATATCGGCCGACCACATATTTTGATAAAAAATCGTCCAATACCGATAAATAGCCGATCGATCCTTCCATCTCTAATTATTATTATGATTGCATTTTCTGTTTTACAGTTGGGTTTAATCTAAATCGACAGATGCCTCACACTCTCTTAGAAACACATTTCAAAGCTTGTATTTTGCTCATTAGAGCATCTCTACGTAGGAGCATCATTACCACTTCAGTCAGGAGAAACCACACTCATCACACGTCTTCACATATTAAGGTCACTCGAACAGCTCTCAAATGATCTCAGCGTCAACATTCAACTGATAAGGATGGCTATAGTAGATATTTAACACATATCCACAGAAGAGCACATCCCATGTTCTTCCACACCTTGCATGCAATGACACGTTTCCACCAGAGAGGGCTCCAAATCCCCACAGCATACATAGAGCAGCTTTAACAAAATTACTGCAAAAGCTGGAACTTAGTTGACGTAATATACTGTTTCTTGTCCCAACAGCGCGAGGGTCTACGTGCCTCCGGACCCTGTTGGTTATTTTGACGGACATGTCTGGCCCATGTATCTGAAAAACCGCAAAGAAATGGAGAACACAGTACAGGACCTGGGTTAGTATAGGATGATGAGGTCACTCTCAACACAAACAAGTACATAAACATGAACATATCATAGATGGACCATATAAGGGACATTCAAACTACTGTAAGGACGTCTGGTTTGTTTTGTTTTTGATTTAGTGTTTCTAGATGGAACTCAGAAGATGGAAGACTTGCTGGCCAGGGTTCATGAAGACGTCCTGCAGATGTTTACAGCTGTGTAGAAATGAGGTGAGTTGTTTATCTATGAGGCTTAATAAAAAAACAACCTTATCAAACAGCCTTCAGTTTCTCTCTTTACTGTTTTACGCAGAGCAGAACTGAACTGAAGCCTCTGGCAGTTTTTTCACGAGGACATCTGGTGACCAGACCTACAATTATAGAAGAAATAAAAACATGTGGATTTAATTCACATTCTGAATTTAAATACAGAAATCACTTTTACAGAGTCACTTTTCTGACTCACTTTATTCTCTGACTCACTTTTTTTCTCTGACTCGCTTTATTCTCTGACTCACTTTACTCTCTGATTCGCTTTATTCTCAGACTCCCTTTATTCTAAGACTCCCTTTATTCTCCGACTCACTTTATTCTCTGACTCACATTACTCTCTGATTCGCTTTATTCTCCGACTCCCTTTATTCTCAGACTCCCTTTATTCTCAGACTCCCTTTATTCTCAGACTCCCTTTATTCTCAGACTCCCTTTATTCTCAGACTCCCTTTATTCTCTGACTCCCTTTATTCTCAGACTCCCTTTATTCTCCGACTCACTTTACTCTCTGACTCCCTTTATTCTCAGACTCCCTTTATTCTCAGACTCCCTTTATTCTCCGACTCACTTTACTCTCTGACTCCCTTTATTCTCTGACTCGCTTTATTCTCTGATTCGCTTTATTCTCCGACTCCCTTTTTTCTCAGACTCCCTTTATTCTCAGACTCGCTTTATTCTCCGACTCACTTTACTCTCTGACTCACTTTATTTTCTGACTTGTTTTATTCTCTGACTCACTTTATTCTCCGACTCACTTTATTTTCTGACTCGCTTTATTCTCCAACTCGCTTTATTCTTCGACTCACTTTATTTTCTGACTCGCTTTATTCTCTGACTCACTTTATTCTCTGACTCGTTTTATTCTCCGACTCGTTTTATTCTCCGACTCGTTTTATTCTCCGACTCACTTTATTCTCTGACTCGTTTTATTCTCCGACTCACTTTATTCTCCGACTCACTTTATTCTCTGACTCGTTTTATTCTCCGACTCCCTTTATTCTATGACTCACTTTATTCTCTGACTCACTTTATTGTCTGACTCGCTTTATTGTCTGACTCACTTTATTCTCTGACTCGCTTTATTCTCTGACTCACTTTATTGTCTGACTCGCTTTATTGTCTGACTCACTTTATTGTCTGACTCACTTTATTGTCTGACTCGCCTTATTCTCTGACTCACTTTATTCTCTGACTCACTTTATTGTCTGACTCACTTTATTCTCTGACTCGCTTTATTCTCCGACTCACTTTATTCTCCGACTGCTGCTTCTTGCTTTATACCTTGTCTGTGTGCACACCGCACTCCCAAATCTGTACAGATCTGATTGGCTGAGGGGCTCCTTTAGTGATTTTACAGCAGTTACTGTTTATTTCTAGTTCTGAAAATCAAATTTCACACTAAATATGTTAATTGAAACATTCCAGAGATAAAACATTCCTTACCTCAGGAAAGGTGGTCAAATCTGTGCCCTTGTTTACACCTCTTTAGAAATAATAATGCCCAGTCTGTACCTCAAACCATAGAGGGCACAAAAGTGTGATTTCATGTGGCTTAGAAATGTGCTCATAAGAAAAGGATGGAGTACAACCACAGAAATAAGACTGTACAGTCATAATCAGACCCAGTTTATTTAATTCCTACAATATCAACATTAATTAGCCAGCTGCTAACTAGTCTGCATTACATTATGGAGTTATAACATAATAGCTGGATAAAAATTTTATATATATATAAATAAAATAGTGCACTTACATGAGGAAGGTGGAAGGAAACAGCACAATACTGCCCCCATCAGATAAACAGCACAATACTGCCCCCATCAGATAAACAGCACAATACTGCCCCCATCAGATAAACAGCACAATACTGCCCCCATCAGATAAACAGCACAATACTGCCCCCATCACATAAACAGCACAATACTGCCCCCATCAGATAAACAGCACAATACTGCCCCCATCACATAAACAGCACAATACTGCCCCATCAGATAAACAGCACAATACTGCCCCATCAGATAAACAGCACAATACTGCCCCATCAGATAAACAGCACAATACTGCCCCCATCAGATAAACAGCACAATACTGCCCCCATCAGATAAACAGCACAATACTGCCCCCATCAGATAAACAGCACAATACTGCCCCCATCAGATAAACAGCACAATACTGCCCCCATCAGATAAACAGCACAATACTGCCCCCATCAGATAAACAGCACAATACTGCCCCCATCAGATAAACAGCACAATACTGCCCCCATCAGATAAACAGAAGACTGGGGATTATTGATTAGGCATTTAGTTTGGAAAAGAAACTTTCTGACCCTGATGGTTTCACGGTGGTGGTGATGGGACCCACTGGTCACCTGCTGTAAGGCTTGAATCTACATGCAGTACATACACATGAAAGTCATTTTTGTGTGTTCAGGATATACAACTGAAATATTAAGCCTATTTGGCACTTATGTACAGCTGCCAGCCACCAGAGGGCGCATGACCAGTACAGATTTATAATAGGTTTCTAAGTAATGTAGGTTTTGTCACCTGTAACTGAGTGTGAAGAAGTGAGAGAGTTGATCTAGGGGCTAATGAGCGCAGACAGGAACTCCCTGACAGGTTCATCATCTTATTTGACCTTGAAGGACCCAAGTACGTTGACATGTAGGTTAGAAAGGTACCACTTCCTTTGTTGTAATCTTTCGTGTGGCTTTTGGTTAGTTTTGAGCATTCAGTGTTGATGTCGGTTTGCTATTTACTCACAGAAAAGCAGACACAGTATAGATGAGATAAGCTTTAAAGGATTTATTCCAGCTTGAACACGTCAGACTAATGTCTTATTGATTGGCTGCCTTTAGTTGCCACAGCTGTTGTGATTACAGAGGTAATGCTTATTGGATGGAGCTGGTGTGTTTGAGGTTTGGTGCAAAATCCATTCTCATAGTGGAACTTCTGGCACACCTCACACATCTCAGGGCACATGGTCATAAAGCTAGTCTGGCCAAAGCCCAGTCCATCAGTTAGCCAGTCCATCAGTTCGCTATTTAGGACAATAGGAATGTTTTGTTGATGAAAGTATTTGCCACGTTTCATACTTAACGTCAAAACATGTCATTCAACCAAGGGTGCCTAAACTTTTGCATGCGGTTTCTCCTTCTGTGCAGGTGCAAACATAGCGTAGAACTATAATCGAACCCTTTCCCGCAACTGCCGCTGCTATTTTGGTGGCCAGAAACACCTGAACTGGTGATGTAGCACAACAAGCTGTGTGGCTTTTAACATCCGCCATGCATTTAACCCACCCATGCAGTGACACACTCACATATACACATAGGGCTGTGTGTTGGCAAGAACCTGGCGATACGATATGTATCGTGATACAGCGGTCACGATTCAATATATTGAGATTTATTGTGATATTGCAAGCAAAGTGATATATTGTGATTTTTTTTAAATCCTACTATTAAAACACACCACTGTATGAACAGGTTTATCAATGATTACAATAGCACTGCGCCCTTGTGCTGCTTGTTATTGTTGGAGTGGAGCTGAAAATAGATTACAACACTGCCATCTTGTGGTCAGAGGTTTAAACACAACATACAATAATACACAGTCTACCAGGAATCTGTGTATTGATACTGTGTTTTTGAGAATCGATACAGTATCACTAAACATAATATCCCAATATTTTCTTATACCCCCAGCAGTTGGCGGTTAGGTGCCTTGCTTAAGGGCACCTCAGTTGTGTCCTGCCAGTTCATAGGATTAAACCAGCAACCTTTCGGTTACAAGGCTGGTTCCCTAACCTCCAGCTCAGGACTGCCAGTATCGCTGCTAACCCACGCTGAATGCCGTCTGGCTTGTGTTTCTTTTTCGAAAGCTTTTGTCAGACAAGTAGTATCTCCAGAGATCTGTACCAACGTGAACTATATCAATATGGATTCAGAATTCTTCTAAAGTTCATGATTCTGCTTCTTTTTTTTTAATATTTAAAAAAGTTTAATTGCTAAATTAGTTTTGGAATATTTTTGCCTCGCTCCAGCCTCGGATGTGGGCTTCAAACTCATATAGTCAGACCTAAAAAACCTCTGAAAGGTCTGATCTTACAGATCCGGTTCTCGGTCAGGTTTCATCCATCAACAGCTAAAAGCACTGCACAGGGCATAATGTAGGTCATTGGCACATGACATGATACAGCTGTACATGCGTATGAGTCACTGTGGCTGGATCTGGACTGAGCCGGTATAGAGCTAGGTTTCTCACCGACCCTGACGTCAAACAGTGACCCTGTGCTCCACACTGCTGTTCACCTCAATGTATATATATATATATATACTACCATCAAATAATCTGATAACTAATTATTTGTACATGCATTAATTGCTTTAAAGTCTAACCTATGAAACAACTGCTAGAAAAGTCTAATTCTTTAAATAATGAGTGTTTATTAAAGCTCATTTATAGTCCCTTTACTTGCGGAAATGATTGAGTACGTTTCAAATAATATAACCGTCACTGCTTACATACTTCTCTGAGTCAGCTCTGTTGACATGGTTGTTGAGCAACACGTCCAGTAGAGGGCAGTTTGGAGTAAATCAAACATGGCAGTGGTGGAGGAGCTAGTAGTTCTGTATTTACTTCAGAAACTAAGAAAAACGACTGTTTGTCTCTGCACCGCAGTGAAGATGCTTCATGGTTAACATTTCTAACCAACTTCCACAACCAATCTTCAACAAGTATGGACCGAAAATTCCATGGTTATCCTTATCAATATTTAACATTGAGTATAAATGAGCCTTAAGACTTTCAATAAATAATAATAATAACTAATAATAACTAAAAGAATGCATTTCCTGAAGGAAACAGAGGATGGTTGCACAGTTTAAGCAGTACGAGGGTTAATAAACAACCAGTAGTTGCTGTATGTTGAAAGAAACCAGAATTTTTGGCTGTGCTCAAAAATGCATGGGACTCTATGGGAGGGTTGAATAAACGACAAATAGAGGAGTGCGGGTCAGTATATCTGTGGAAGCCTAATTCTTTCAATAATGAGTGTTTATTAAAGCTCATTTATACTCCCTCTACTTGTGGAAATGTTTGCATACGCTTCAAGCAATATAACCGTCACTGCTTACATACTTCTGTGTCGGCTCTGTTGACATGGTTGTTGGGCAACATGTCCAGTAGAGGGCAGTTTGGAGTAAATCAAACATGGCGGCGGTGGAGGAGCTAGTAGTTCTGTATTTACTACAAAAAATGACAAAAAACAGATGTTTGTTTCAGCACTTTAGTGAAGTTATATCAAGGTTAACATTTCTAACCAACTCGCACAACCAATGTTCAAAAAGTCTCGCCGTTCGTATGAAAGTGGTCGCGTCTTGCACTGCCCCCCATGGTCTGCAGCGGTATTGCTCCGTCCGGTCCTTATCCATAAACTTTCCGAAAACATGCAAATTATGCACAAAATGAAAGCAGAGTCTGGACAGAAAGCTCCAAGCTTATCCTTATCAATATTTAACATTGAGTATAAATGAGCCTTAAGACTTTCAATAAATAATAATAATAAGTAATAATAACTAGAAGAATGCATTTCCTGAAGGAAACGGAGGATGGTTGCACAGCTTAAGCAGTGCATGGAATGAATAAACAACAAGTAGAGGAGTGCGAGTCAGTGTGGTTGGGGATCTGCCCTGAGTGACTATCGACAGTTTGGTGGCTGTACGTTGAACAAAACTGTATTTTTTGGCTGTGCTCTAAAATGCATGGGACTCTATGGAAGAGTTGAATAAACGACAAATAGAGGAGTGCGGGTCAGTATGTCTGTGGAAGTCCAATTCTTTAAATAATGAGTGTTTATTAAAGCTCATTTATACTCCCTCTACTTGTGGAAATGATTGAGTACGTTTCAAGTAATATAACCGTCACTGCTTACATACTTCTCTGAATCAGCTCCGTTAACATGGTTGTTGGGCAACATGTCCAGTAGAGGGCAGTTTGGAGTAAATCAAACATGGCGGTGGTGGAGGAGCTAGTAGTTCTGTATTTACTTCAGAAACTAAGAAAAACGACTGTTTGAAGCTACATCATGGTTAACATTTCTAACCAACTCGCAACCAATCTTTAAAAAGTATCTGTAAAAAGAAAATTCCATGGTTATCCTTATCAATATTTAACATTGAGTATAAATGAGCCTTAAGACTTTCAATAAATAATAATAATAACTAATAATAACTAGTAGAATGCATTTCCTGAAGGAAACACAGGATGGTAGCACAACTTAAGCAGTGCATGGGGATGAATAAACTACAAGTAGAGGAGTGCGGGTCAGTGTGGTTGGGGATCTGCCCTGAGTGTTTGGTGGCTGTACGTTGAACGAAACTGAACGAAACTGTAAAAATGTATGGGACTCTATGGGAGTAGCAAGGTTTGAAAAAAAGACAAATAGAGGAGTGCGGGTCAGTATGTCTGTGGAAGTCTAATTCTTTAAATAATTAGAGATTAGAGTTTGGGGATCTGCTCTGAATGAGTACACACAGTTTGGTGGCTGTACGTTGAACAATAAAAATGTTTGGGTGCACTTAAAAATGAATGGGACTCTATGGGGAAAAAGAGGGAAGGAAAAAAACAATAAACAAATAAGTGTGGGTTAAACCAACACTGCAGTCGTGGTCGGGGGTCTGCTCTGAGTCAGTGTATGTGAAACAGTGTCTGTCGGTCAAGCATAAGTTCAGTAGATTGGCGTACACATTTCTATCCTATTCATTTTCTATGGAGAAAAATTCCTGGAAAAATCTGTAGTTTTACGGAATTTGTGTATCCGTATCACACAATCAGAGCAGACAACCTGGAGTTGGAACGAAGTCAATATTTAGAAAATAATATACCACGAAAAACAATGTAGTTGCAACCATAATAATAATAATAATAATAATAATACATTAATAATACATTAATAATAATAATCAAAGGTCTCAAATATGATTCACTTGGTGTGAAAGGGTTAAGTATTCTGATCTTATAAATATAAACAGATTTCTAAATGCATGATGTATGCACATTAGTTGACACCTGCCCATCAATTAATCACGCTGAAGAAGAAGGTGGTGAAATGTTGGTGCAGATATAGTGTCAACATATACAAATACAAATTGATTCCAATTAAATTCTTACTTTCTTATATATTTATTAGACTGTTGGTGTAGTCTGCTGTGTTCTAGCTCAGCTATTCTTCTCTACAATTTGAAAGATATGAAATTATTGGTGGAAGGCAAATAAAGCATGATATGTAGCAACTACATGTAAATAGCCTAAAAACTCATAATCCATGGTTATTTAAAGAGTTGGAATTGAGATGTACGAGAGTGAAATTCCTTCTTAAGGTTGAAAAACGTTCCTAAAAGCCGAGAACCTTTAAGGAACCTGGAATTTGAGGAGCACAAACCGAAGTGCACTACATCAGCGAGGGTTTCTGGTGCTCAGTCATTCTGAACTGCTTTGTATTTTGGTTATTTGGTGTCATATGAGCTCAAAGTGAAGTTGTATAAGTGATGTATTCTTTGCAGCTCACTGATCAGAAAGATAAACAATAAGCAATAAATAAATTAAATTTTAAAACAGTTCTAGACACAGTCTCTGGGTTACAGTTATACTTGGAATTTCTTAGACTACATGTTTAGTCTGCAACCACAGACCACGCTGGTGAAAGTAATTGCGTGGGGTTTTTTTAAAGTGTGACGAACAGAGTCGCTCTCTTCCTACAGAGTGCCGGAACCATTTAGACAGTGACCAAAACATTCAGAATTATATTCTATTACAATGAATTGTCTCCTGATCCACTGACTGGGGTGGGTAATCGGCAGAACCGGGAGAAATCCAGCTGAGCCCGTAGTGGTTTGGGCTTATGTGTCTATTTCATAGCTCATCTCCTGTTTCTAAAGGTGGTTGGTACAGTGTAGTGGGTAACACTGCTGCCCTCCATGCTGTACACTGGGGTTCAATTAACCACCAGAGTCACCCCCTTACACTATACCAACAACAGTCATTGGGTAAAACTCCTAACACCACCTTCACCTACCTGTGTACAGGTAAACTGTAACACTACCTTCACCTACCTGTGTACAGATAAGCTGTAACACTACCTTCACCTACCTGTGTACAGATAAACTGTAACACTACCTTCACCTACCTGTGTACAGGTGAACTGTAACACTACCTTCACCTACCTGTGTACAGGTGAACTGTAACACTACCTTCACCTACCTGTGTACAGGTGAACTGTAACACTACCTTCACCTACCTGTGTACAGGTGAACTGTAACACTACCTTCACCTACCTGTGTACAGATAAACTGTAACACTACCTTCACCTACCTGTGTACATGTAAACTGTAACACTACCTTCACGTACCTGTATACAGATAAACTGTAACACTATCTTCACCTACCTGTGTGCAGATAAACTGTAACACTACCTTCACCCACCTGTGTACAGATAAACTGTAACACTACCTTCACCTACCTGTGTACAGATACACTGTAACACTACCTTCACCTACCTGTGTACAGATACACTGTAACCCTACATTCACCTACCTGTGTACAGGTAAACTGTAACACCACCTTCACCTACCTGTGTACAGGTAAACTGTAACACTACCTTCACCTACCTGTGTACAGGTAAACTGTAACACTACCTTCACCTACCTGTGTACAGATACACTGTAACACTACCTTCACCTACCTGTGTACAGATACACTGTAACCCTACATTCACCTACCTGTGTACAGGTAAACTGTAACACTACCTTCTCCTACCTGTGTACAGGTAAACTGTAACACTACCTTCACCTACCTGTGTACAGATAAACTGTAACACTACCTTCACCTACCTGTGTACAGATAAAGTGTAACACTACCTTCACCTACCTGTGTACAGATAAAGTGTAACACTACCTTCACCTACCTGTGTACAGATAAACTGTAACACTATCTTCTCCTACCTGTGTACAGATAAACTGTAACACTACCTTCACCTACCTGTGTACAGATAAACTGTAACACTACCTTCACCTACCTGTGTACAGATAAAGTGTAACACTATCTTCTCCTACCTGTGTACAGGTAAACTGTAACACTACCTTCACCTACCTGTGTACAGATACACTGTAACACTACCTTCACCTACCTGTGTACAGATACACTGTAACCCTACATTCACCTACCTGTGTACAGGTAAACTGTAACACCACCTTCACCTACCTGTGTACAGGTAAACTGTAACACTACCTTCACCTACCTGTGTACAGGTAAACTGTAACACTACCTTCACCTACCTGTGTACAGATACACTGTAACACTACCTTCACCTACCTGTGTACAGATACACTGTAACCCTACATTCACCTACCTGTGTACAGGTAAACTGTAACACTACCTTCTCCTACCTGTGTACAGGTAAACTGTAACACTACCTTCACCTACCTGTGTACAGATAAACTGTAACACTACCTTCACCTACCTGTGTACAGATAAAGTGTAACACTACCTTCACCTACCTGTGTACAGATAAAGTGTAACACTACCTTCACCTACCTGTGTACAGATAAACTGTAACACTATCTTCTCCTACCTGTGTACAGATAAACTGTAACACTACCTTCACCTACCTGTGTACAGATAAACTGTAACACTACCTTCACCTACCTGTGTACAGATAAAGTGTAACACTATCTTCTCCTACCTGTGTACAGGTAAACTGTAACACTACCTTCACCTACCTGTGTACAGATAAACTGTAACACTACCTTCACCTACCTGTGTACAGATAAAGTGTAACACTATCTTCTCCTACCTGTGTACAGGTAAACTGTAACCCTACATTCACCTACCTGTGTACAGGTAAACTGTAACACTACCTTCTCCTACCTGTGTACAGGTAAACTGTAACACTACCTTCACCTACCTGTGTACAGATAAACTGTAACACTACCTTCACCTACCTGTGTACAGATAAAGTGTAACACTACCTTCACCTACCTGTGTACAGATAAAGTGTAACACTACCTTCACCTACCTGTGTACAGATAAACTGTAACACTACCTTCACCTACCTGTGTACAGATAAACTGTAACACTACCTTCACCTACCTGTGTACAGATAAACTGTAACACTATCTTCTCCTACCTGTGTACAGATAAACTGTAACACTACCTTCACCTACCTGTGTACAGATAAAGTGTAACACTACCTTCACCTACCTGTGTACAGGTAAACTGTAACACTACCTTCACCTCCCATATGTCCACAGCTGAATGAGCCCGTAGTGGGACAGTGCTACTATAGTACTATACTATACTGTACGAAAGCTCTGACCCGAGTCTTTCCTAAAGATCCCACACACAGCCCTAAAAACTAGATTAAAGGTGCGGTGTGTAAACCGCCCATGTGTCCACAGCTGAATGAGCCAGTAGCGGGACAGTGCTACTATAATACTATACTATACTGTACGAAAGCTCTGACCCAAGTCTTAGCTAAAGATACACAACGGCCTAAAAACTAGATTAAAGGTGCTGCGTGTAAACCTCCCATGTGTCCACAGCTGAACGAGCCAGTAGCGGGACAGTGCTACTATAATACTATACTATACTGTACGAAAGCTCTGACCCAAGTCTTAGCTAAAGATACACAACGGCCTAAAAACTAGATTAAAGGTGCTGCGTGTAAACCTCCCATGTGTCCACAGCTGAACGAGCCTGTAGCGGGACAGTGCTACTATAATACTATACTATACTATACTGTACGAAAGCTCTGACCCAAGTCTTAGCTAAAGATACACAACGGCCTAAAAACTAGATTAAAGGTGCTGCGTGTAAACCTCCCATGTGTCCACAGCTGAACGAGCCAGTAGCGGGACAGTGCTACTATAATACTATACTATACTGTACTGTACGAAAGCTCTGACCCGAGTCTTTCCTAAAGATCCCACACAACAGCCTAAAAACTAGATTAAAGGTGCGGTGTGTAAACCGCCCATGTGTTCACAGCTGAACGAGCCAGTAGCGGGACAGTGCTACTATAGTACTATACTATAATGTACGAAACCTCTGACCCGAGTCTTTCCTAAAGATGCCACACAACGGCCTAAAAACTAGATTAAAGGTGCGGTGTGTAAACCTCTAGCTGCTTTACAAGCAGCTTTACATAAAAGATGAAACAGAGAGAAGGATGGAAAGAAAAACAACGAGTCCATGCGTAAACATAAACATGAGAAAGGGTATCCGGGCAAGGACGGATTTAGGATAGTCTGGGCCCCTCCCCCAACCCGCTCGTGACCAAGGGCCCTCTAATGGTATGCCCTGCTCTTCTCTAGGGCCCCCTGGTAGGGGCTTTTATAACCAGGGCCCTCTAAAATGATGCCCCTCTCTTTTCTAGGAACCCTAATAGCCAGAAGTCTGAGTCAGAGCAGTGCCACAACACTTTGTCCATTTTCATAAGGGGCCCAAAAGCATGGCTAGGGGCCCCAAAAGCATGGTTTGGGCCCCAAAAGCATGGCGAGGATAGAGGGGAAGAGACAGAGAGAGGATAGAAGGGGAGATAGAGGGAGAAAGGAAGACAGAGCTTGTGTCCTGCCCTGTTGTCCTGCCTGTCTGTCTTCGTTTACATGTCCTTGTCTGTCCTACGTGCATGTGTTTATGTTCTTTGCCATGTGGTTCTGTTTGTTTTGTCATGTGCTCCTTGTCACTCTCTCTCTATCCGGGCTCGACCAGAGGAGGACGATCTCTCTGGGTCACCTGTTGTTCTCAGGTGTTTCTTGTTCCCTCCTGTGTGTATATATTGCCTCTGTTTTGCTCCCTGCTTTGTGGTTTGTTTTCAGTTGATTCCTGTGTTGATTGTAACATCGCCTTACAGGCCAGCGCCTGACAAGCTTCCCCTTAGGTCCAACCTAACCTTCCATCTCCACAGTGGGGTCCTACCGTTCTCCCTGGAGCCCTCGAGGCCTGCGGACTCACCAACCTGCACCTGCCTGAGCACTCACCTCCTGCCGTCTGAACTCACCTCCTGTCGTCTCTACCCCACGGGTCTCCGCGTTGTGAGGTTGGTGTGGCCTTCGGACACTGTATTTGAGCTGGATCCTAGTTCCTCAAGTGACTTTTGAAGTTAGCGAATATAAACTGTGTTCTTACGCTCCCCCTGGGAACAGAGGGAGTGGTGTAAACCTCCGCCCCACTTCAGGCGAGCTCTGGAACGAAACAAGAACTTTGCCTGAACTGTTCCTAGTTCCTGGTTTTCTCTCCAGCACTCAAGGAGCTGCTCTGTATTCCACTGCTCAGACAGGAGAACCACTCCTGGGGTCTTCGAGGCTCTGAGACTACCAACAGAAGCTACACCGGTATGTACCAACTCACCTGCTCCAGTAGCCGCTCCCTCAGGCTGCCTCGGACGCCAGCTCACCTGGTCTCCCGGGACTCTCTCCTTTGTAGGCCCAGCTTTGAGCTTTGTGTTCACATTTCATTCCCTTGTTTGAGTGAATAAAGCCTTGCCAATGGATCGTAACGTCATGTCAGAGTCTGATTCATTACACCCCCTCGTGACCCCTCGTTCTACATACATCTCCTTTCCACATGAATCAATAGTCAAACTAGATACTTCGCTCAATAAAAAAAGGTTCTAGAAGAGCGTAATGCATTTGTTTACCTTCAACAGTGTTCTGTATAGGATTTGGTCAATAGTTTCAACCCTGGTAGACCAAATCATTAGCATCCTTTGTATTAAGATAATGTAAAAATGTCATTGTGGTTAAATTGATCAATTTTAAACAAAAATGACAGAAAAAATCCAAATATTTTTATTTTTTTATGAACAAAAATGTCAGTTATTGAAGCTGTTGCATTTAATACTCCCTTTCTCTACAACTGGGAGTCAGTGATGCCATGTGTCCTATCAAGGTTCCCTGGAAGGTCCACCACCATATCTAACAGTGTGGAAGAGATTGTTTTACTGTATAACCATCCAAAGACCAAAATACTTATTTTACTTTACTTATTATCTCTGATGCTCAAAGCCTAGACCTGTAGAGCATTGGATGCCTGAGCTATATTAGAGGCATGAAAAGATCTAACCAAGATTTAGAAGGCAGAGTATACATTTAATTAACTCACCTCCATGTTTTTCAGACAACACCCCAAAAAATAATATATGATCAATAATAAACTACTAACTATTTGTGCAAATTGTTCTGCCTACACTGGCACCGGAAAGCGTCTCCTTAACACCTATCTAGTATGTGAATATCTATAGATATGCATGATAGAGATGGGACCGATCCGATACAATATCAGTATCGGGGCCGATATTGATGTAATTTAACGTATCGGATATCGGGCGAATGCGGCCGATCCACTTACCGATCCATTTTCTATTTCATTTCTGTTTAGTTTTGCACATTATTTCAACTATTTGAAATCTTGTTGAAGTTGCTGCTGCTGCCGATACAATTTTCTTAATACTTGAACTGTTCAGATCATGCAGTCAGTCATATTGTTGTATTCAGCATACTAGAAAGGTTTAATACAAAAGATTTTTATTTCAGTTTTGTGTTTTAAATATTTGATATGAAAGAAAACTATTGTGTTTGTATATGTATATGTGCTGTGTCTATTTCAGCCTCTTTATGTAACCTTAAACATAATACCAATGATAATAAACTAAAGAGCCCTTATATCGGTATTTGTATCGGTGTCGGTATCGGTATTGGCAGTTGTATATCGGTATTGGATCGGAACTGAAAAACACTGGATCAGCCCATCACTAATGCATAATTGTAAACTATCCCTCACCATCTCTAAACATTAATTGACATTCAATTTAGAAAATACAGTTAACAAGACCACCAAAGATGCAACTCAGTAGCAGTAGCAAAACATAACGCATCACAAGCTGCTCATTTGTTTCACTTCCTAGCCTCAGTTATTAAGTTGTGTAACGTAATTACATTATGTGTTTGACACGGCAGGCGTACAGTGAGACCGTGTTATGGCACTGTGGTGTTTTTACTAAAGCAGCCGGCTTGTCACCTCGTGAAGTGTGAACAAAGGCTTTAAAGGGCCCGTATGCTGCATTTTTCTTGAGTTCCACAGTTTCATTCATGGCCGCAATTCATTTTCCATGACATTTTTCCAGCCTCACTTTATTCCTGAGACTGAAACGGACTGTTACTGTAGTTACTGTGCCTGGCTGGTAACACTTGTAAGCCTTAATAGTAGAGATTACAGATTGTTTAAAATAACAGAGTCTGCGTTTAATGACTGCAGTTTTTTCGTTTTAAATTAAGGATCTAAATGTAATGATTGGAGATATTTGTTTGATTTACTTTGTTTATTTACTGTTAATTTAGTTAAAAATATTATGCTGTTTCATATGAGCTGGTTAAAAATAGTAATAAACCAGTTTAGACCATGTTTCATGACTTGCTTGCGCTAATAACTACATGTAGACCTGCTGTGGCATATAGCCCCGCCCTCTATCGGTGATCGGAATCGACCTCAAAAACGCTGATCGGTCCATCTCTACTTAATATGATGTAATGACTCTAAATTATTAAGACATGTTGTAAAAAATCACTAAAAGTATCAGATTTATTAGATTTGGTGTAAAATCCGCTGCACGTGGGTCTCCATTGTTGTATCTACTGACGTGATCAGCGGGTCGTGACGTCAAATAGTTACAGTAACCGGCCGTCACGCTTGAGCACAGCTAGCTACTAAACATGCTACTGTTCAGTCTTTACAGTTTGAACTAGAACTCAACATTTCTGACATCAGCGGTGACATCACACACCACGTTAGTGTAAATGGTGAACAGAGAGGGTGGAGGAGAGAGTGACACAGTGCTGGAGTTGTTGTGAAGCTGTGTGTTGGTGTTGACGGAGAAGGAGAGTGTCTGTTAAAGGAGCTCCGCTTTCTAGCAGGAAACATTCACTCTCAGTAAACAGCTAGACACACTGAACGGGAGTGTCTCTGAGCTTCACACTCCTTTATTAGTGAAGTAGTATGTTCACTACTAAGACTGGACTTTCACCTTCAGGATCCACAAACGAGGAGAAGCAGCTGACGCTAACGCTTAACGTTCTCAGGAGAGAATCCAGCACATGTTCACGTTCACGGTTCTTCTCGCGGTTCTCCATAATCTGGAGCTTCTGGACTTCCTGTGTGGAGAAACTGTGGCACTGCATTGTGTTTTAATCTACGCTTAAAACCAACAGCCTCCGTCAAGTCTCTCACCAGTGGTGGTCCACTGAACCACTCAAACTCATCCAGACTGAAGTGAGGAGAGCAGAGCGGGGGTCTTTGGGTAGCTGTGTTGGTCCACACGCTGCTTCACTAACTATTCTCCTTGTTTATGTTTGTGAAGCTGTTTAGACTAATATCAGTCTTCACACTGCCTTTCACTGAAACAACATCAACAACACAATGTACATGGTTTTCTTTAAGCTAGATTAGTAACTAACACTCACTCCTTCACACCACAGTCCAGTTTAGACCTGAAACCATCTGACCTCATCTACCCAGCAGGCATTGCACGTCAGTAATAATAACTGCATCAATATGATAAATATTTAGAATAAAAGTGTTAATTTATTAATAAATCTGATACTTTTGTGATTTTTTTTACAACATATCTTAACAATTTAGAGTCATTACACCATATTAAGGCTTACAAGTGTTACCAGCCGGGGTTCCCTTTAAGACTAACATAAGATAAATGAGCTCTGTTCTGATTGGCTGCTTGGTCCTCTAGCTCCTTAGACCTTCAGTGTGAGTGGACGGTGCTAAACTCTCCAAATGTCCATAACTTGTCCTCTACTTGTCCATAATGTCCAAAAAGGTGCAGTCAGCTATTGATTGTGTTGGTTTGAAGGCAAAGCCCTTTGTGAGAAATCTCGGTGTGACTTTTGACTCCCACCTTAGTTTCTCCGTACACATTAAGAGGCTTCTTCAATCCTGCTTTTTTCAACTTAGAAATATTAGTAAATTTAAAAAGTCCTGCCCTTTTCTGACAAAAATTATTCATGCTTTTGTTTTCACTCATTTGGACTACTGCAATGCCTTCTTTACTTCTCTAAGTCAGAGAGAGGTGGCTCGCCTACAGCTTGTTCAGAACACAGCTGCTCGTCTTCTCACTAGGACAACGTGTAGGGAACATATTACACCAGTCCTGGCCTCCCTACACTGGTTGCCTGTAAGCTATAGAATAGATTTAAAAATTTTAATGCTTACTTATCAGGCTGTTCATAACGAGGCTCCAGCATACATCACTGAGCTAATACATCCTCTTCATAGTGTAAGAACTTTAAGGTCTTCAAATCAGGGGTTATTAACTGTTCCTCGTACTAAATTTGCAGTATATGCCCCAAAATTATGAAATAATCTTCCTATTGATATTAGACTCTCTGATTCATCCCAGGTTTTTAAAAAATGTTTAAAGACTTATTTTTATTCTCTTGCTTTTGACAGATTCTGAGCATTGGTGTGCATTTGAGTATTAAATTTGTGTATTATTGATTTGAGTATACGACTATAATGATCTTAATTGTCTTGTATAAGTATTTTGTAAAGCACTTTGTGAGTCACTCTGGAAAAGTGCTATAAAAATAGAGTTTTACTTACTTACTTACTTACTAAACTGCTGTAGGCCGAATAGGTGAATATATGTAAATGAGTTGATTCCTGTGACATCACAGAAACACTGAATTCAAAAGACTTAATTCAGACTTTACTATGAAAAAAAAAAAAGAAGAAGTGACAGGAATGATGATATGGGCTCTTTAAGTGGACGTCAGAAAAAAAAAACAATATGTAGAATATGAGCCCTTTAAGTCATGCTGTACCCGTTAGAGCTATCACTTGCTGTTGGTAAAGATATTGTGGTGAGACATCACCCAGCCCAAACACAACACACACACTGAAAGGGGAATTCCACCAGTTTTTTAACATTTCAGCATAAACGTTTAAGCTGTTGACGAACTCTTTCAGAGCGGTTTCTTGTGACTTGCTCTACTCTAGAGAAACTGGCTGACTCAGGATCTGTGTACAGTGGTGGTGAAGGGAACCAGACCCCAAAAAAAACTTAACTCATGGGAATGTACACTCACGAGAGGAGATTTTAGTCTTCAGCTTCAGGCTAAACTGAAACTGTCCTTCTTCCTCAAATCCATTCACTTTAAATGAAGTGTGAATGTTGTGGTCCAGCTCTCTTGGCCGTTACCGCAACGCTGCACTGACCCACCAGCAAACTATCTTTCTAGATCTTCCCTTCATTCTGAGATTGAGGTTTGAGCTGTATTGGAGAACCTGGCATGAAGCTTTCCATGAGCTGCCAATAGTGAGTCCGGGCGACCTGTAAGGTGCAGCAGAAAAGCTTATGCAGAAAAGCCTTAAACAGAAGCAGGACGTGCCTCGTAGGGGGCAGGTTAATAAAACTGGACTGTATTCACGCTATTTTCCATGGCAACACTGGGGGAGCCATCTTTGTTTACTTTGTGTTAGAACTTCTGGTGCGTCCGCGGATACATTGATACTAATTACAAGCAAAATAACAACAAACATATAAAATGACTATCAGAACATGCTCAGTTAGAGGGAGTCAGTGATTGGAAGAAGAGGAGAACTTGTCTTGAACAACAGAGTTACGAACACAGCACATAAAGATCAGAGTGTTGGGGGGCCACCTTCCAAAGAAGAGGACCTGCGTCTCTGATTGAAGCTCTAAATTTAAAACATCCACCCAAACCTCCGTATGTCTGCTCTCACCATTCTGTGGAGGAGAACCAGCACCAGAGCTTCCTTATCCAGAGAAATGTCTCGCTTATGAAGCTCTGAGGAAGCAGACGTGTCGGGTGCTGGTGAGTCTATCAGTTCAGTAACTGTTTTCTGATCAGTGTCCACCGCGCTAGGCTATCTGGACTGTAACTAACACCCACGCAGAGTGGCTCGGGCAGCTGGCTAGACTTGGGTTTAACCGGCTTTCAGATTATAAACTCACCGTCTGTGTGTAGGAGTACACGCCCACCTTCCCACTGTGCAGGTACTGATACGCCTCAGTACTTTTATAGTTTTTCATAGTTTTTCAGTACAGAGTAATTAAACATGTCTCCATAAGTAACCTCAGATCACCTTCTCATATCATCCACCCACTGTGTTATTAACCTCAGACCACCTTCTCATGTCATCCACCCACTGTGTTTTTAACTTCAGACCACCTTCTCATATCACCCACCCACTGTGTTATTAACCTCAGACCACCTTCTCATATCATCCACCCACTGTGTTATTAACCCCAGACCACCTTCTCATATCACCCACCCACTGTGTTATTAACCTCAGACCACCTTCTCATATCACCCACCCACTGTGTTATTAACCTCGGAGGAGACAGTGTTGTACCATTTGAGCTTCTTACTGTCTCTCTGGTCTCCTCCCATGTAACTGTATTCATTTTGGTTAGCTGAGCAGAAGTTTTAACGCAAAGGCGGAAGAAACACACGCTTGAACACACAGTGGGTGTGGCCAAATACGGTGAATAAAT
The DNA here is from genome assembly GCA_021613375.1 of Megaleporinus macrocephalus. Lineage (NCBI taxonomy): Eukaryota > Metazoa > Chordata > Actinopteri > Characiformes > Anostomidae > Megaleporinus > Megaleporinus macrocephalus. Next base: position 37,026,110 of record CM038719.1, on the reverse strand, counting down.
TGATTGACAAGCCAGCAGTTTAAGAGAGACTGAAAACTGCTCTCTGACACGTCAATAATCAATATGTCAAATAAAAAAGCTATCAGTTTAATAAGGTCTATAAGTAACTACAAGACTCTCCAGAAATTCTACAGTAGTTAACCCTTAACGGCCTTAAACATCAGGGACGACCGATGGCTAAATATTTTTTATTTTTATTTTTTTTATTTTCTTTGGAGCCTGAGACCCCATAAAGGCAGACCCCTAGAATCGCCTCCTCATGCACATAATATTACTTAAAAAAATTGCCTCTTGTAACGCTGCACTTCAGTGAGAGTCTGCACTCGTGGAAACAGAGCAGCATACAGTTTCAGCCTGGAACTATAACCAGTTAATGGGGTTCATATATATATATATATATATATATATATATATATATATATATATATATATATATATATATATATATATATATATATATATATGGAGACATTAATGTTTCACCATAGTTTTGAGCCAACATATTTTTGACAATTCCTCTAATTCAGTTTGAGGCCAAATAAATAAATGGATCAACAAATAAACAAAAAATCATCATCATCATTCAGATTTAGGACTATAACCATTATCAACATTATATACAGGGCTGTGCAAAAGCTTTGGTCACTTGGGGACATTATTATATTTAATAAGCTAATTATTTATACATTAAAACACTTTATTATTTAAATATTAAACAGTATTAATACAGTAAGTAGAGCTTTAACATACGTCAGTGTGTTTATTTAACCCTTTCAAAGCTTCTTCCTGTGGAAACAACCCAGTATTATTGACCAGACGTGTGGACTCGAGTCACATTCCAGCAGTAAATGTTTTATTGTAATCCAGGCTTGGCATGTTGCACAATGTGGGACAGTTCTGTCTTTTATCAGGTACATGTGTGTTAGTCTAGTATGACCTATACGGCATCCTGTGTAGACTGTCTAGTTTTTAAGGTAGGTCTTCATTGTTCCCCCAGTAGGGGAATTGGCTTCATACAATTTAGTATTCGGTTGTGTTTTCCAGTCATTTTGCCATTTGTTCTTGATTTAAGAGGTTTGATGTCCGCTGGTGGGGTCTGGTACATTGGATCTGGTGTGTGTGAGGCCTTTTTTTCTGTTTGATCTGCTCTCTCATTGCCCAGGAGCCTATATCTATTAGAGATTACAGTAAGTTCTTTACTTTGTTTGCTGCACAGTACTAAATGTGTTAAATACTGAAAAGATGTTACATCTAGTGACTTGACTAAGAATCGAAGTTTAAGACTTGGGACTTGTCAAGATTTGAGACACTTGTCTGTTATTTACACTTCTCATCTAATACCTGCTTTGACTGCTCAGTACTTCATTAAGCTAAATCAAGATTTGCTGCTGAAGAAACTGAACACATTCATACAATGTCTGGGGCGTCCAGGAGAAATCTGGAACTACACTTCTTCAAACTGGATCAAGATCTGATCTACTTCTCTCACAATAAGATTTTCATGTTACTTTGTATTGTATGTATGATTATGTACATCTGTTCTAATCAGATCTGCTGTTCTTACTGCTGAACATACACTTAGACCGTAGACATGGCCATGTCTAGTTCCCATCACCACCACTGCACACACCACGTAATCAAGTTGGAAGAGTGGCTGGCTGTGGTTATTAATCAGATTAGTTCTGTCTTTAAAGAGTAAATACAGACCACTATATGACCCATGAACGTCAGGAAGTCTTAATACACTTGAAGTGGATTTGTGGTGGTACTAACTTTAGAATTTCTTGTGTGAAGCGTGAGAAGTGTTGCAAGTGATGCACAGCTGAAAAACATTCTACTAATAAGTGAATATAAAAGGGAACAACATTCTAGGTTAGTTTAGTATCTGAAGATCAGCAGTTGATGGCTTGCTGACCGACTCACAATTACCAGAAAGAAACAACTTTCTTTAGAGACCCGTCAGTACATTGTTGTGTTAATGAAGAAGATACTCCATTGAAAACAAGAACATAGAGAATGAATAGGATAGAAAAGTGCACACCAATCTCCTGAACTTCCACCAATAGACACCATTTAACATACACGGACTCAGGGCAGACCCCCGACCACGACTGCAGTGTTGGTTTGACCCACACTCGTCTGTTTGCCGTTTTGTTCAATCCCTCTCCCACCCCCCCCCACCCCCAATTTATTGCTTTTGTTTTATTTACCAAAGAAAAATGTTTGCATCTAAAAAGAAAGTGTACTTGTGTGTGAAGCTGTATCAGACTGTATTTATTACTATCAGTAATTTGATTATATCATTTTTATAGTATGAACACTCTTTACATGAATCCTAGTGTGAAAATCACATGAATGCAGGGTGAACATGAAAATGTGGAGTTTCCAGTGTGGGTGAAAGAGGGATTGCAGAACTGCTGGTTTTGAGGGGAACTGAAGATTCCAATTGTGCAGTTGCTTTTGTTAGCTGGCTGCTCATTGATTACACATGGTTCTCCCTTCAGCGCTGTCCAGCTGACTCTGCTGAATTACTGGTATTGGCACGATTGTGGGTTGCTTGTAAATGTGTAATGCTTCTAAAATGTTTGTTTGTAAATGTTACTGTAGGCTTTAGACTTTAGATAGATGACTCAATCCACCGTCTTCTTTCAGTACGAGGAACATTTTCACAATTGATAGTTTAATCGCGGGTCAATCAGCCAGAACATCAGAACTGAACTGCTGTTAAGAGAACTGCTGGGACTCTCAACACTCCATCGACTCTTGTTCGAGCTTCTCAACTGTAAGTGACGTTTGTCATTGTCATCGTCGCACAGGCCTGCAATAATGTGTTGTTTTGCGTGGGTGCATGTGTGGGTGGGCCCATGTTTAGTACAGTGAAAACTTAGATAGTGACATGATAACAGTTGTGTTGTGATGTGTACATACTGTTGATGCGGCGGATGAGCTTGAGACTCAAAGTTTCATATGAGAGTCAATCTAATCTAATAAATAAAGTGAATAAAGTAGGCTTTTGTTTAATTTCAGTTTCGCTGTTCATAGTTACTGGTTTAGTGTACTCTGCTTGGTTGAACGGAATATAATCTGTAATTGGTCGTGTGATTTTCTAAAGATTTTTCAATTTAGAGTAACCAATCAACCTTAACTCTTGACTCTTAGGACTGTGAAACCCACTCAAGCACTTGGAGAACATGCCAATTCCACACAGAATGGGCTGGACCAAGGTGCTTCCCACTGTACCACCGTGCCTCCATACCTCTCAAACAAGAGTAGTAAACATTAATAGTAGTTTTACTTTGTTGTGTCTGGTCTAGTTCTTTTAGAAGTACCATTTACTGCTAATGCTTTAGACCCATAGACCCCTCCCATAGGTCTTAATCATTCTTAGCGCCAGCGAAAGCCGTGCTACATATCTCTTTACAGTCATATGAGATGTTTGGGCGTCCTTGGTCAAATAACATGTTTGATGATTTGAGTACATTAACGTCGCTTTATGTTTTCATAATGTATAACAATGGCTGTCCATAAGAACATTGTAAACATGAATAGTGTAATGCACTAACATACTATTTCGTCCTGTTGTGTGTTTTTTCTCTTCTTCTCTCTGGATTTGTTTACAGGTGAGTGCTATTTGGGTGCTGGTTTGCTCCTGGTTGCTCCGCCTTTGTGCTCATCTCCTATTGGCTAGTCCCGGGTCGACACTCATGTCACTCCACTGCTGCGCTCCCTTCACTGGCTTCCTATATATATATATATATATATATATATATATATATATATATATATATATATATATATATATATATATATATATATATATATTGTTATTAATTTTATTTTTTGGTTTCTGCCTCGTCCCACAGTTTTCAAGATATCAGAATACACGGATTCCGAATAACAACAGATTTTTTCTGGATTCTTTTTCCCATAGAGAATGAATAGGATAGAAAAGTGCACACCAATCTCCTGAAGATGCCCCCACCCACCAATCCCCACCCAGATGGTGGAACGAACTTCCACTGGCTGTCCGAACAGCGAACTCTCTCACGGTCTTCAAACACAGACTGAAGACCTATCTCTTTGTAAAGCACTTATAAACACTAATCTACTGAAGTACTGGTATAAACTGTAATTGTACTTGATCTTCTAGGAGCACTGACTAAGTACTGCACTTGTACTGTATTTAGTCTTGTATTTGTTCTCTTCTCTGTAGGTGTTCCAGTCTGGCTAGGTATTGCATTGTCTTTTTTCTAGGTATCAGCACTGGCCCTGTGTTTATGGCAGTGTTTGAGTATAAGAGTAGTTTGGACTTAAACCTGTTTGTACTAGATAGAGATTCATACTCTAACCAACACTAAGCACTTTTGTAAGTCGCTCTGGAGAAGAGCGTAAATGTAAAATAAGCCGCTTTGGTTTGTTTTTTGTTTTTTTTTGTTTTTGTAAAGTTACGGTAAGACAGGATTCATAGGGGTGACCCGCACTCTTTGTTTATCTTTGACTTTGTTTACGGTTAGAGTAGTATACATTTTTTTCATTATTATTGTTATGTCGGACTGAGGTCCCTCTGAGGCCATAGATTCCTGAATTCTAACCTGACTGATGAATAAGCCTATTGAACTCTGTGTTGATTTTGGTGGGAGTATTGTGCTGTGTTGCTCTGGGAGTTGCGCTGAGTGGGCAGTCAACTCAATGATCTTTATTGCATCTAACCTCTACAGCAGGGGTCACTAATTGGCGGCCCACGGTCTGGACCCAAACCAATAATCTATTGAGAATGATTTAATTTAGACTGTGTTTAATTTAAGCGGTGGAGATTTTCTTGTCTTTACAGTATACAGGCTTTACGGCGCAGTGAACTCAGAGACCAATCACGTGCGCTGTAAGATCACCAAAGGCGGGCCATGGTTGTTGGTGGTGGGGGCCTGGATATATGCTCTCGCGGACTTGGGGTGTGGATCTGGGTGGCCCGTGGTGGTGGGTGCTGGCCCCGTCCAGGTGGCTGGGTCCTGGTGCCTGGGGTGGCCCGTCTCCCGGATGGGCTCCTCTGGGCGTTGGAGGGGTCTGTGCCCCCCTGGGTGCTCCGCCATGTGGGGAGGGTTGGCCCGCGTCGGGGTGTCTGGCTGGCATTCCGGGATTCTGGGTGCCTCCCCGGTGGGGTGGGGAGGTGGGGCGCTCATGTGAGGGAGCAGCAGTACCCCACGCAGGGCCAGTTGGTCACGGACTCAGGACCTGTGTGTGTGTGTGGAAGAATGTGATGTGTGTTTGTGTTGTGTTTGCAGTGTGGGCGGGTGGTGCCTGCCGGGAGGGTGGCGGTGCCCTGGGGGCGTGGCCGTTTTGGGCCCGCGGCCAGCCGTCCGTGCACTGTGGTTGGATGTAGGCAACTGGGGTGCCTAGTGAGCTAGCAGCAGCTGACTCTCTTCCTCCGAGGGGTAGTCCCCTGCCTCTCTGTCCTATCCTGACCCCTCCCCTCCTCACACTCAGTCAAACATCACATTACACATACATATTAGACATTGAGGGTCTTGGGGGGGCAGTGTGACTGGGTACTGTTGTATAGTGCTTATATTGCATCTGTCCCTCCAATTTTAATTGCACTGTAGTTTTCACACACTCTTTTTATTTTACACACTCGCATCACTGAGTGGGAGGAGGGGGTGGGCGGGTCTTCTACGCCCCGGTCTCATGCACCCGCCTGGGGTGGGGACCGGCTGGCTGTTCGGGGCTGGATTGGCTGCTTCCCTGGGTTGCTGCTGGCCCGGTGCCGATATCCGCTCACCCACACCAGGTGTTCATGTTCGTTCTGTGTGTGTGCATGAGTGTGCAACTGGTGTGTGCGACTGGGATGTGTGGGCGTGAGGGTGTGGGTGTATGTGTGCATGGGTGTTTGTGTGCGTGCGCGTGGACAGCTGGACCTGGGTCTGCGGCTTGCTGAGCCCGACACCTGCGTGGGCTTGGTTGCGCGGCGGGAGTTGTCCCTCACCACCACTCCCCGCTGGGCATCACTGCTGACCCCCTCCCCAGGGTGTGGGTGCCCATGGGTCCCTGGGTGCATGGCTGGACGTCTTGCTGTGGTCTCTGGCCCGCTCCCTTGGCGGTTGTGTCCTGGGAGTGGTTTGGGCCTCTTTGGCGTGGGTGGGGCGTTGCCGGGGGTCGGGCCGCTCTCGGGCACTTGGGGCCTCGGGGGTCGCATGCTCGGCTCGTGCTGGGGGTGCCGGCCTGGGGCGGGGATGGGCTACTCATTGCTTCTGGCTCCCTGGACTCTTGCCCTTTGTCTGTGGGGGCTTCTTCTGGGGTCTCCCTCTTTCCTCCTCTGTGGTGTGCACGCGGTGGCCATTGGGTTGTGTGGCCTCAGGTCTTCCGAGTTCCTAATGGGCTGTAGATGGCCTGGGTCCCCTGGGTCCTTCCCTATCTGCCTCTGGATTCACGGGGGCATGGTTGCGGTTTCTTGCCCTCATTATTAAGTACGTTCCATGACAGAGGCACATTTATACACTGCTGCATATAATACAATTGTGTGTGGGTGTATATATGTATATGCATATGTATAGATATGTAAATATGTGTATGTGTGTACATATGTATATGTGTATGTATATGTATGTATATATATTATTGTTTATTTATTTTATTTTATTCTTATTTGTAATTTTCTTTTAATTATATGTATGTGTATGTGTGTGTGTGTGTATATATATATATATATATATATATATGTGTGTGTGTGTGTGTTGTACATCAGTGCATTCGGATTACCATTCCAATTGCGAAAATTGGCAGACATGACAGTTAAAAAAAAAAAAAAAAAAAAAAAAAAAGATCGCCAATCAGATCTGTGCAGGCGTGCGTATACAGGTGAGGTATGAAGGGAGGAGCAGCAGCCGGAGACTAAAGTGAGTTAGTCGGTTTTGGAATGGACCTGCTCGTCTAGTTTTGGAGAATACCGCTCTGTACAACCAACATGTTAATCTGTGAAGCTGAGTTAACAAGAAGACACACGTTTTATTTACTTTCTCTGTAAATAAACACTTTAAGATGCACTTTTTTTTTAAAGCGTTCTGATTTTTTAATGTAGCTCTTGTTTCAGTTCAGCATTTAAACAGTAAATATACTGAAATATACTGAACGGTATGTGTGGTGTGTTGGTGTTTCAGTAGCTGATGGTATAAGATGCTGATACTAGGTAACTTAGATATACAGGATACACCACTGAATCATAATACAAGTTAGAAATGATGAGGGTCCAGACCTTGGATGGATCTCCTCCAACTGGACCTCACTGACTTCTAATTAAACTATCTGCAACACATCACACTGAGGTGTACATCCCATCCAGGTAAACATGTCTAATCAAACAAGTCTTGATGTCAGACGTGATGTTAGAATTGCTTCAGATTCATTTGTCGTATTTATATGTGGTGTGTATTTGATTGATGTCAAAAGGCTGGGATGGCTGGCTATAGGTGCTAGACTACTACAGTAGCACATTGAGCTGCTTTGCATAAGCCAGCAGATAAAAACAGAAAGAGATTGCCGGCATGGTTAGGAAAAGAAAAAGAAACCAGTGCGATAACATCAAGCGGGTGTCAAAGTGACGCAAACTTCCTCTCTTAAAGCAGTGCGCCGCACGCATAACATCAGTCAGGTCCCGGGCCACCGCAATGGCAAGTCTGAGCGCGACACTCGGCTTAACTGCCCTCCTTTTCAACCTGTGCAGCGCCGTTCAGACAGCAGGTGAGAGCAACACTCAGATTTCACAAGTTTTACTTGTTTCTTTAATAAGTATTTATTTTAGACACATTTAAAGAACTATATGAAACAGTAATGCTATATTTAAAACAGGAAATGTACTCATTTTATTCAGTATTAGTATATACTGTGTTGCAATAGGACTAACTGTACTTCTGTTTAAATGAAAAACATAGAGGGTCAGTGTTCTACATGTACTGACTATGTACACAGTATATTCAGAATAACATACTGTACTGTGATGTAATGTATCATTATAAAGATATCACCTTACCTAACTTCACACCTACTGTTTATTCTACTTAGGTCACATTTTGTCATTGATTTTATATCTTTTGACTTTCATTTTCCAATAAAGTATTAGTGAAAGAGAGGGTCTGTACACAGTTTGTTATAGTTTATAGTTTTTTTTATTGTTTAGATGTTGTAAAACTTGTTGTATTACAATTGTATTCAGTGAAATATACATGTTTAGTAAATTTTACTGTTTAAGAATGTAGTTATAATCTGCTTAAAGAATGTAGTTATAATCTGTTTTTACTGTTTAAAATGTAGTTATAATCTGCTTAAAGAATGTAGTTATAATCTTCTTAAAGAATGTAGTTATAATCTGTTTTTACTGTTTAAAATGTAGTTATAATCTGCTTAAAGAATGTAGTTATAATCTTCTTAAAGAATGTAGTTATAATCTGTTTTTACTGTTTAAAATGTAGTTATAATCTGCTTAAAGAATGTAGTTATAATCTTCTTAAAGAATGTAGTTATAATCTGTTTTTACTGTTTAAAATGTAGTTATAATCTGCTTAAAGAATGTAGTTGTAATCTGCTTTTACTCTAGAATGTAGTTGTAATCTGCTTTAAGAATGTAGTTGTAATCTGCTTTAAGAATGTAGTTGTAATCTGCTTTAAGAATGTAGTTGTAATCTGCTTTAAGAATGTAGTTGTAATCTGCTTTTACTCTTTAGAATGTAGTTGTAATCTGCTTTAAGAATGTAGTTGTAATCTGCTTTAAGAATGTAGTTGTAATCTGCTTTAAGAATGTAGTTTTAATCTGCTTTTACTGTTTAGAATGTAGTCGTAATTTGCTTTTACTCTTTAGAATGTAGTTGTAATTTGCTTTTACTCTTTAGAATCTAGTTGTAATCTGCTTTTACTGTTTAGAATCTAGTTGTAATTTGCTTTTACTCTTTACAATGTAGTTGTAATCTGCTTTTACTTTTTACAACGTAGTTGTAATAAGCTTTTACTCTTTACAATGTAGTTGAAATCTGCTTTTACTCTTTAGAATTTAGTTGAAATCTGCTTTTACTCTTTAGAATGTAGTTGTAATCTGCTCTTACTCTTTACAATGTAGTTGTAATATGCTTTTACTCTTTACAATGTAGTTGTAATAAGCTTTTACTCTTTACAATGTAGTTGAAATCTGCTTTTACTCTTTAGAATTTAGTTGAAATCTGCTTTTACTCTTTAGAATGTAGTTGTAATCTGCTTTTACTCTTTAGAATGTAGTTGTAATCTGCTTTTACTCTTTAGAATGTAGTTGTAATCTGCTCTTACTCTTTACAATGTAGTTGTAATATGCTTTTACTCTTTACAATGTAGTTGTAATAAGCTTTTACTCTTTACAATGTAGTTGAAATCTGCTTTTACTCTTTAGAATTTAGTTGAAATCTGCTTTTACTCTTTAGAATGTAGTTGTAATCTGCTCTTACTCTTTACAATGTAGTTGTAATCTGCTTTTACTGTTTAGAATGTAGTTGTAATCTGCTTTTACTCTTTAGAATGTAGTTGTAATCTGCTTTTACTCTTTAGAATGTAGTTGTATTCTACTTTTACTCTTTAGAATGTAGTTGTATTCTACTTTTACTCTTTAGAATGTAGTTGTAATCTGCTTTTACTCTTTAGAATGTAGTTGTATTCTACTTTTACTCTTTAGAATGTAGTTGTAATCAGCTTTTACTCTTTAGAATGTAGTTGTGATCTGCTTTTACTCTTTAGAATGTAGTTGTATTCTACTTTTATTCTTTAGAATGTAGTTGTAACATGCTTTTACTCTTTAGAATGTAGTTGAAATCTGCTTTTACTCTTTAGAATGTAGTTGTAATCAGCTTTTACTTTTTAGAATGTAGTGGTAAACTATGTTTAATGTTAACAATGTTGATAAAGTTGCTAGTTTTACTGTTTTAATACCTCATTGTGTATTTTTAACCTATTTTTAGTGTGAATAAGGTAACTTTAACTTTCTTTTACTTATAAAATAGCTTTGAATCATTTTTTTTCTATTTAGTTTTAACCTGCTGTTACTGTCAATAATGTAGTTCTAACCCACACTTACTGTTAATGATGGGGTTTTTAGCTTACTTTAATTGGTCTTTGCTCTGACAGTAAGCCTGTGAATCTTGTGGGAGAAGGTGGTTTCTGTTTTGACAAGTGTTGTTCCAACACGCTTGCACATTCCTACTGCATGCATCAACAGCATTTTAAGTGTTAAACAGGATGTACTAAGCAAATGCTGTTTTGGTAAATATTAAATATTTGGGATATCATAACATTAAAGTTTTTACATTCTTTTAAAAATACTACAGTGGTGACATAAACAGTTGCTTTTGTACTCTTAGTTAAAGAGTAAATTACCTCACCTGAACATGTAACCATGCTTTAAAATGTATTTAGTGTTTACAGAGGGGTTCACTTAAAAATCTAAAGCAAACTAATTTAATTTAAGTCATCTTTAGGAGCAAAATGATATAGAACTATATAGACGTCACTTTATATTAAAGCAGTAAGCCACAAGATGCCATGCTTTACGGCGGTTTTATCACAGGGAAGAATGTTTTTAGGCACAATGTGAAGCAGAGGTTCTTTATGGCTTTGTAGATCTGCAATTATGGAAATGTTTGGTCGCCATGACTCTATAGTATTTATAAACCTTTACATTTATTAATTATAAAATACTATGCTAATAGTGCTGCGTAATGTAAAAACTTTCATGTTTAAGTACTTTTATTACCAAATGACTACAGTGAGTCTTATACAGTACAGCAGCAACCCAATGCTGCCTCTCTTCCCACAGTGGGGCTCAATCTCAAACAGCTCCCTGCTCCCTATATAGTGCACTATGTAGGAATTTAAATATTGACTTCTTCAGCCCATCAGTACATAGTATGGATACAAATAGTCCTTTGGGATTCAGCAGAGGTGTCAAGTAATGAAGTACAAATACATTGTTACCTTACTTGAGTAGAAAAGTTGGTTATTTATACTTTATTGGAGTAATTATTTTTCAGATGACTTTTTACTTCTACTCCTTACATTTACACTCCATTATCTGTACTTTCAACTCCTTACATTTACACTCCATTATCAGTACTTTCTTTTCCTTACATTTACACTCCATTATCAGTACTTTCTTCTCCTTACATTTACACTCCATTATCAGTACTTTCTACTCCTTACATTTACACTCCATTATCAGTACTTTCTACTCCTTACATTTACACTCCATTATCAGTACTTTCTACTCCTTACATTTACACTCCATTATCAGAACTTTCTACTCCTTACATTTACACTCCATTATCTGTACTTTCAACTCCTTACATTTACACTCCATTATTAGTACTTTCTTTTCCTTACATTTACACTCCATTATCAGTACTTTCTTCTCCTTACATTTACACTCCATTATCAGTACTTTCTACTCCTTACATTTACACTCCATTATCAGTACTTTCTACTCCTTACATTTACACTCCATTATCAGTACTTTCTACTCCTTACATTTACACTCCATTATCTGTACTTTCTACTCCTTACATTTACACTCCATTATCAGTACTTTCTACTCCTTACATTTACACTCCATTATCAGTACTTTCTACTCCTTACATTTACACTCCATTATCTGTACTTTCTACTCCTTACATTTACACTCCATTATCAGTACTTTCTACTCCTTACATTTACACTCCATTATCAGTACCTTCTACTCCTTACCTTTACACTCCATTATCAGTACTTTCTACTTCTTACATTTACACTCCATTATCAGTACTTTCTACTCCTTACATTTACACTCCATTATCAGTACTTTCTACTCCTTACATTTACACTCCATTATCAGTACTTTCTACTCCTTACATTTACACTCCATTATCAGTACTTTCTACTCCTTACATTTACACTCCATTATCAGTACTTTCTACCCCTCACATTTTAAACATAGTCTCGTTACTCCTCGTTACTCCTATTTCAGTTCAGCTTGTTTTCATTCATGTACATTTACATTCCAGTAAAGATTATTGATAACATGTCTTTGATGTTTGACTTCATTACAATACTTACAACTAGTCATCATATCTTCAGCTCCATGAAACACATGTTGATGTTCAGTAGTACACAGATATGCTTATTTAATATATTTACATTGTACTAAACTACATTCATGTTCAATGGGCGTATATGCGGCTGAAACAGGAAGCCTAGCGCATCCCAAATTTATCTACATTAACATTTTAATATAACATTATAGTCATTATAGCTTTTAGAAGAATGGGGTTTTTGGGGAGGTGGGCTAGTGCACTATAGACCCCTGTGGTGCGGCCTAAGCTTTTGTCCTTAATGGTATTTTTTTCTTACATTACTTTTATACTTTAAGTAGTTCTGAAAGCAGTACTTTCACACTTTTACTGGAGTAAAAACATGAGTTGATAATTCAACTTCTACAGAAGTATTTTTAAACCCTAGTATCTATACTACCTGAGTAATGAATGTGAATACTTTTGATACCTTTGGAATTCAGACACATCCATACTTGATAAATAGTGCACTGTTTGTCTGCAGAAGGTAGAATTTCATAGCTCACATAGTGCACTATTTAGTGAGTACAGGGCTGTTTGGAACACAGCCAACACTAATATTTGAAGTGTGTAGGACATTCAAGTGACGTTCTTTAGACTTTTATATTGCAGTTGTACATCACATAGTGTAACAACCTTAATTCAAGTCTGTGATAGTAATCATGGAGCAGTTTAGCATGTTAGCTATCTTTTAGCCTGTTTGCTAGCTGGCCAGCCAAGTTCTAGTTAAGAAAATAAGTTAATCAGCCCATCAGGTTGAACTAAAACTGGTTCTTACTACTTTGGGACACTCAGGGCTCCATGTGAGCAGCAGTAAAGATTATTCTATAAACAGCACAAGGGTTTTCTGTGATGCAGTGCAGTAATACAGAGTCTAGTTGTTGTGAGGTGGTCATAGGTGGTCATCTGTACCTGACACTCATACAAACACAACTCTGTGTCTAAGTTATTGTTTGTTTCTAAATCCTCTGAACTTTTCTAGATCACTCTGAACTTTGTCATGTGCTTTCTACAGGTCATGTGACGAAGAGTGAAGGAGAAAATCTGACCATGGTATGCACCACAGAGGACCCTAACCAGGATGGGTTATATCTGCATGCAAGACGTCCTAAGAAATATGAAATATTCTATTTTTACAAAGGTTCAAAGGATTTCACAGAACACAAAGAGTACAGCAACAGAGTTAACATCAGCGGCGACTTAAAGGAGCTAACGATAACCATCACTGGCCTACGAAAGAATGACTCAGGCGTCTACTCCTGTGTGTACATAACTTTGAAAGGATCCTCTATAATAGAAAAGGAAACGGATAGTGTTCTGCTATCAGTGAAAGGTGAGCATGTATCTATGTTTTTAGAGTCAGTGTAAATCTCTCCTCCCGTGTTTTGGAGGGAGGGAGGGTCTCTGAGCTAGCCTAGCATCTTCTCTTGGGGATATGGGCTGGGAGAAGGGATGATACGTTATATTGCTGGTATTAGTTTGTTCCACTTGATGGTACACATAGACATTTAAGGGGCCGGGCATCAGTTATTATATGTTTAATGATCGGAAATAACAATTATTTGATTTAAAGTTGGAGGCGCGTTGGTGTAGCGGTTAGCACTGTGGCCTCATTTGATTCCCCATATGGGTCGTTCCGTGTGGAGTTTGCATGTTCTTCCCGTGCTTGAGTGGGCCATACAGTGGACTGGTGACCTGTCCATAGTGCACCCTGCCTTTGCCCAATGACGCTGGGATTGGCTCCAGCCCCCTCATGAACCAGACTAGCGGGATAAAGTGAAAGATAATGGGTGGATGGATGGATAGATGATTTAATGTTGAGTTTCAACAACAGAGCAATATACATGTCAGCTACACTGTGCATATATGTGATTAGACTTTTTCAACTCAAATTTAGAATTTCTATTTTATCAGTGGTAACGTTTTTTTTACTCATTCTAATATAAGACTAATATAAGAACAGTATGTTGTGGACTGTTGGGTCAGTGTGCTCTGGCCTTAATCTATGTTTGGGTTTTATAGACGTGACCATCCCAATGTCTTCTACAACTGCCAATAAAGAACCGTCTGCCATGCCGGAGATGCTAGTGCTGGTGTCTGTACTTACAGCCTGCACCGTAGTAATACTGTGTCTGCTGGTGATCGGGCTGTGGGTCGTTCCCAAGGTAAGTACAGTGTACTCACATTAACCAACCATCTGCACGGAGGCTTGGGATAAAGCTCTTTGTGATGAATTCCTTAAGTTATGTTAAATGTCTACATACTAAGGCTTGTATTTTGGCATCTATCTAAACAAACAATAGAAAATTACTGGGTTATCATTTTATCATACCATTGATTTTATTTACCACTCAGGTTATTTACCACTCAGCCAAATTTCAATGATTAAAAACAATTATTTCTAAATTTTCAATTATATTTGAATTAAGTCAATTGTATTGTTCTATTCTGCATGATATCAAGACTGTGTTTCATAGGAAGTTGAACATATTTAATAATAATATGTTCATATATATATAATTCAGGCCCAGACCGCAGGATAATCTGGGATGACAATCATTTAAAACCTGATCGGGACATTTTGAGATAATTGGGATTAGCCCAAATATCCTGTGGTGTGGGTCATGGATGTCACGTGAGTCAGTTTTAGCAAATGTGCGTCTTATGTAGTACAGAGAAGGGTTTTATGACTTAACTAGAAATACACAATAGCAAAACCCTTATAAACGTAGAGACTAAATACACCTGAATCTCCATCATAGAGAAGAACCATTTACCATGCAGAGAGTCATGTAGGTGTTTTTTTATAATTTATGTTTTAAGAAAGTTATTCTTTACAACTAAATAACCATAAAAAACCCTCTTTTTTAAACGTTCCATCAAAATGTTTAATCAATTTCACAACAATCACATTACATTACATTAATGTACTGAAACGTCTATTAGATTTATTATATGGGGGAAGACTAAGAGAATAACCAGGGGTGTAAATACACACAGCACAACAAGAAATACCTGGGGCTAATGAGAGGGTGGGGCTACAGATCACACACAAGTCAGGGGCAAGGCAAAGGGGCAGACCAAACTAGGAGCTGAAAAATAAAAACAGAAGGACGTGGCAGAAGAGCACAAGAGGAAATATAAACAAAGGAAGAAAGACAGGAGCAGGGCTAGACAGGATGTGACAAAATTACAGCAGGCTTTAAAGTTCTAATGCTAATAGGCTATAAGATAACAGGATATAGTCCAGGAGGCTACATTATAATAGGATATATTATATTATGGTTAGTAGATTTGGAAGGATCAATCGTCTATGTATCGGTATCGGCTGATTTTTAATCAAAATATGTGATCAGCTGATATTTCTCCAATTTAGCCGATCTCGAGAGCCGATCGATGGCGTTAAACAAATGAGCCTAATTTCTGTATTTCCAGCTAGTGTTTCGTTGAAACCCCCTCCGGCCAGGTCCTTGCAATTTCTATCTGAACCACTAGGTGGAAACACACACCCTTTCATTTTCGAAAGACAGCTTGTTGCCGTATGTGACACAGACTTGTCAAGGGCGTTTTTAAAATCTGTCAAATTAACCATGTCTTGTTGGGTTATGCTTGTTAAAAATGGTAATAAACCAGTTTAGACCATGTTTCATGACTTGCTTGCGCTAATAACTACATGTAGCCCTGCCGTGGCATATAGCCCCGCCCTCGATCAGTATCGGGTATCAGCCGATCGCGTTGAAAGGTGATCGGCGATTGGAATCGCCCTCAAAAACGCTGATCAGTCCATCTCTAATGGTTAGCTATATTATAAATGGCTATGTAACAACAGGCTATATTTTAGTTGTTTATATTTTAATATGGCGTATTACAAAACTGTATCTCCAAATTTTTTGGTTATTGTAATAGGGTATATTATGGAAAGCTATATTATAATGGGCTATAGTGAAATAGGGTATATTAATATTGTAATAGGGTATATTATGAAAAGCTATATTATAATGAGCTATATTGTAATAGGGTATGTTATGAAAAGCTATATTATAATGGGCTATATTGTAATAGGGTATATTATGAAAAGCTTTATTATAATGGGTTATATTTTAATAGGGTATATTATGAAAAGCTATATTATAATGGGTTATATTGTAATAGGGTATATTATGAAAAGCTATATTATAATAGGTTATATTGTAATAGGGTATATTGTGGAAAGCTATATTATAATAGGTTATATTGTAATAGGGTATATTACAGAAAGCTATATTATAATGGGTTATATTGTAATAGGGTATATTACGAAAAGCTATATTATAATGGGTTATATTGTAATAGGGTATATTACAGAAAGCTATATTATAATGGGTTATATTGTAATAGGGTATATTACGAAAAGCTATATTATAATGGGTTATATTGTAATAGGGTATATTATGAAAAGCTATATTATAATGGGTTATATTGTAATAGGGTATATTATGAAAAGCTATATTATAATGAGCTATATTGTAATAGGGTATATTATGAAAAGCTATATTATAATAGGTTATATTGTAATAGGGTATATTACAGAAAGCTATATTATAATGGGTTATATTGTAATAGGGTATATTACGAAAAGCTATATTATAATGGGTTATATTGTAATAGGGTATATTATGAAAAGCTATATTATAATGGGTTATATTGTAATAGGGTATATTATGAAAAGCTATATTATAATGGGTTATATTGTAATAGGGTATATTATGAAAAGCTATATTATAATGGGTTATATTGTAATAGGGTATATTATGAAAAGCTATATTATAATAGGTTATATTGTAATAGGGTATATTACAGAAAGCTATATTATAATGGGTTATATTGTAATAGGGCATATTACGAAAAGCTATATTATAATGGGTTATATTGTAATAGGGTATATTATGAAAAGCTATATTATAATGGGTTATATTGTAATAGTGTATATTACAGAAAGCTATATTATAATGGGTTATATTGTAATAGGGTATATTACGGAAAGCTATATTATAATGGGTTATATTGTAATAGGGTATATTATGAAAAGCTATATTATAATGAGCTATATTGTAATAGGGTATATTATGAAAAGCTATATTATAATAGGTTATATTGTAATAGGGTATATTACAGAAAGCTATATTATAATGGGTTATATTGTAATAGGGTATATTACGAAAAGCTATATTATAATGGGTTATATTGTAATAGGGTATATTATGAAAAGCTATATTATAATGGGTTATATTGTAATAGGGTATATTAGAGAAAGCTATATTATAATGGGTTATATTGTAATAGGGTATATTACGGAAAGCTATATTATAATGGGTTATATTGTAATAGGGTATATTATGAAAAGCTATATTATAATGAGCTATATTATAATAGGGTATATTATGAAAAGCTATATTATAATGGGTTATATTGTAATAGGGTATATTATGAAAAGCTATATTATAATGGGTTATATTGTAATAGGGTATATTATGGAAAGCTATATTATAATGGGTTATATTGAAATAGGGTATACTATGAAAAGCTATATTATAATGGGTTATATTGTAATAGGGTATAATATGAAAAGCTATATTATAATGGGTTATATTGTAATAGGGTATATTATGAAAAGCTATATTATAATGGGCTATAGTGTAATAGGGTATATTATGAAAAGCTTTATTATAATGGGTTATATTTAATAGGGTATATTATGAAAAGCTATATTATAATGGGTTATATTGTAATAGGGTATATTATGGAAAGCTATATTATAATGGGTTATATTGAAATAGGGTATAATATGAAAAGCTATATTATAATGGGTTATATTGTAATAGGGTATAATATGAAAAGATATATTATAATGGGTTATATTGTAATAGGATCTATTATGAAAAGCTATATTATAATGGGTTATATTGTAATAGGGTATATTATGAAAAGCTATATTATAATGGGTTATATTGTAATAGGGTATATTATGGAAAGCTATATTATAATGGGTTATATTGTAATAGGGTATATTATGAAAAGCTATATTATAATGGATTATATTGTAATAGGCTATATTATGAAAAGCTATATTACAATTGGTTATATTGTAATAGGGTATATTATGGAAAGCTATATTATAATGGGTTATATTGTAATAGGGTATATTATGAAAAGCTATATTTTAATGGGTTATATTGTAATAGGGTATATTATGAAAAGCTATATTATAATGGATTATATTGTAATAGGCTATATTATGAAAAGCTATATTATAATGGGTTATATTGTAATAGGGTATATTATGAAAAGCTATATTATAATGGGTTATATTGTAATAGGGTATATTATGGAAAGCTATATTATAATGGGCCATATTGTAATGGGTTATAGTGTAATGGGGTTCTACGGTAGTCTTTCCCTGTGGTGGACTGCTAGCCTGTCCAAAGTGTTCCTGGCTTCTGCCCAATGAGCGCTAGGATAGGCGAGCGCCAGGTGTGGGTTAAGGAGAATAAGCAGTTTAGATGATGTATGTAACTTACAGTAGGCTATATATTATATATTAAATATATTATATTAAGATATATTACAATAGCCTATGTTATAAAAGGCTTTTCAACATTTAACCCCTGAATGAAGAGGCTGAATTTTTAGTGTCAACCTCATTAAGGTTTAAAACCCCAATGCCACTAAATGAAAGCGTGCCACTAAATGTAAGCATGTGGGTTTTTGTGCATGTGTGGTCAGGGTTTGTCTGAATGCAAGGGGAAAGCTGCCGCTGACTTATTCGTGCTCTAGTTGTTGTGTTTTTGCATGCGGTGATTCACACTTGCTGTGCAACGCTGTGCATTTCCCGACAGGCCACTGCAGCTTGTGTTTTGTGTGGTTTGTGAAGGGGAGAAAAATGTCAAATTGCTGAGTCAACTTAAAGGCTACATTTGTTTTCGTGTATAGATGAAGGCTCTGTGCGCGGGACGGAGAGACGAAGGGTCCAAGGCTCACAACGCAGTGTATGAAGACATGCGTGCCCACCGCACACAGATAGCGGCCTGATTTGACGCCCCCACTTTCCTGAGGTTTTATGTTGTAGCTTATTTGTCAGAGTTCAATGCTCAAAACAACCTCGCAACAAACTTGTTTTTCCCATGAAGATAGGAAAGACTGAAATGCATAGACTTCTCGAAAAGAAGAAAAACAAATCTCTTCCCCATTAACATTTGCCAAGTTGCCATTTCAGAGATATGTGCTTTTCCAACAGTGATAATATGTGTATGATGATGATGAATTTTTTTTTTCATATATATATTTATTTTTGTCTGTTTTCATTTCTCTATATCACAACCTTGTGAAAGTTTCATAATGAACGGACGACTGGAAATTCTCCAAACGGACAGAGTGGTAATCTATTAATCTGTTCATTTGATTTACATTGAAAGTACAGAACATACTGTTTTGGAAATATTTGTTTTTCTGTGAACAGACAACTGTATATTATTTCTATGCTGTAAATGTTGCTGTATAAAGTGTATATTGCTGTAAATAATATTTTTATTGGAGCTTGGATGGATTTAGTTTTTGAATGTTTATTGTAATGTAAAAAGATCAGTCAATACATTTTAAAGTAAACAATACATGTTTGTTGTGTCATTATTTTTATTTTATCTCTGTTTTAAACTTAAATATACAAATTCATCTGCAAGTAGTTAACACTGAAGGAAGGAACAGCCTGATAACTGGCTGGTAACGGAGGATATTTAAAAAACTTTATTCTCCCTATTACATTAAAGCCTGCTATAATACAGTTTACTATAATATATCTTACTATAAGAGAGCTTACTGTAATACTCCCTATTACAATATAGCCTGCTATAACATAGTTTACAATAATATATCTTTCTATAATAGAGCTTACTGTAATACCACCTATTACAATATAGCCTGCTATAATATAGTTTACTATAATATATCTTACTATAATAGAGCTTACTGTAATACTCCCTATTACATTTTATCCTGCTATAATATAGTTTACTATAATATATCTTACTATAATAGAGCTTACTATAATACTCCCTCTTACAATAAAGCCTGCTATATTATAGTTTACTATAATATATCTTACAATAATAGAGCTTACTGTAATACTCCCTATTACATTTTATCCTGCTATAATACAGTTTACTATAATATATCTTACTATAATAGAGCTTACTATAATACTCCCTCTTACAATAAAGCCTGCTATAATATAGTTTACTATAATATATCTTACTATAATAGAGCTTACTGTAATACCACCTATTACAATATAGCCTGCTATAATATAGTTTACTATAATATATCTTACTATAATAGAGCTTACTGTAATACCACCTATTACAATATAGCCTGCTATAATATAGTTTACTATAATATATCTTACTATAATAGAGCTTACTGTATTACCACCTATCACAATATAGCCTGCTATAATATAGTTTACTATAATATATCTTACAATAATAGAGCTTACTATAATACTCCCTCTTACAATAAAGCCTGCTATAATATAGTTTACTATAATATATCTTACTATAATAGAGCTTACTGTAATACCACCTATTACAATATAGCCTGCTATAATATAGTTTACTATAATATATCTTACTATAATAGAGCTTACTGTATTACCACCTATCACAATATAGCCTGCTATAATATAGTTTACTATAATATATCCTACTATAATAGAGCTTACTGTAATACTCCCTATTACATTTTATCCTGCTATAATATAGTTTACTATAATATATCTTACTATAAAATAGATTACTATACCATACTCTTTTACAAAGTAGGGTGTATTGTTGTACACAGAGGACAAATTATAACCCAAATATATTTCACCAAATTATATATATATAATAGGGAATATTATGGAAAGCTATATTATAATGGGTTATAATGTAATGGGGTATATTAATATTGTAATAGGGTATATTATAGAAAGTTATATTGTAATGGGTTATATTGTAATAGGGTATATTATAGAAAGCTATATTATAATGGGCTATATTGTAATAGGGTGTACTATAGAAAGCTATATTATAATGGGTTATATTGTAATAGGGTATATTAATATTGTAATAGGGTATATTATGGAAAGCTATATTATAATGGGTTATATTGTAATAGGGTATATTATAGAAAGCTATATTGTAATAGGATATACACTATATTACAGAGGGTGACAGAGGGTATATAAAAAACGTGGAACTTCATCCTTATAAAAAAATAAAAACAGACAAAAATGACCCTCAGCCTTTTGTTACTGTAAATATTGGGACTGTCAAGTGTTTTCCAGTTTCCAGTTTGTCTGCAGCTTACAGGTTCATTAAGGTTCACTTTGGTGTAGTTTGGTGATTGTAAATAAAGTGGCTACATTTATGTTGTAGACATGGTGACATCTGGTTCCCATCACCACCATTGTAAAGAAACCAGAGGTGCTTGAATAGAACATTTCATATATCGTTCTGGAGGACACTGTTTACATCTCAACGACTGAGTTATGCAAAAATGATGAGAAACTGTAGAATTTCCCTTTGAAGTGGTAATGAGTCAGACTTTATGGTAACACTAAAGAGCAGTGTTATGTAGGCTACACACCACCTACATAAGTCATTCAACACAACTGATATACCTACAAAAACATTTTTTAAGGCTTTCAACAACCTTCCATTGTCATAACACTGGCTGGAGGTGACATGACATACAAATACTTCACAGAATTTATACAGTGAGTGAATCTCCAAACTAGAGAATAGAACTTGACTGGTACATGCATAAATATGACTTGAACATTTCTGGTGTTGGGCGAAAATACATTGTATTACTATAGTGATATTACAGAAGGCTGCAATATGCAAATGCAATATGCAATATACAAAAATAACTTTCTAAGTAACCTGTATGTGTGTTAACAGTGTGCTGTGAGCATTCTGACTAATCACAGATGTTCCGGATGAGGTTTTATGGGTACCTGTATGAATCATGATAACACTAATAAAAAGAACACCAATAATTTCATCCTAATAATACAGACTGACACATGTTTACACATTGAATAGCGTTCCGTGATAAGTCGCATTATCACTGCAGTTTAGTGCATATTGTCCTGATTATCTTTTATAATCAACAACATCACATATAAAACCTCAGTGGAAACAGTTTTGGATAGTCAATAAAACTAGGAAAGTGCATTTCCTTTAGGGAAACGTAGGATGGTTGCTCATAAACAACAAATAGACGAGTCCAGGTCAGTATGTTTGTGGGTTAGTGTTTGGAAATCTGCCTTGAAAGAGTATATGCAGTTTGGAGGCTGTAGGTGACCATGATGTTTGGGTGAGTATGAAAATGAATGGGACTCTATGGGGGGAAAAAGAGGGATGGGGAAAAAATGACAAACAGACGAGTGCGGGTCAAATAAACATGACAGTCGTGGTCGGGGGTCTGCCCTGAGTCAGTGTATGCAAAACGGTGTCTGTCAGTTAAGCAGAAGTTTAGTAGATTGGCAAGCACTTTTCCATCCTATTCATTCTCTATGGGGAAAATTCTGTACATCCAATCAAAAAGTTGTATACAAGCCCGAATCACATAATCAGACCAGACAATCTGGAGTTGGAACAGTTTTATATTTCAAAGACTGTGACATGAGTTACGTGGCTCTAGGAGGAAGCAAAAAATTAATAACAATATAGTTGCACGTTGCTTGGCAACCGTAATAAAATGGCTATATTTGTGTTGTACCAGCTTACATCAGAGAACGTCTCTCCATTTATGTTCCAACTTGTGATCTGCCCGTCTGCCAACATCTTCTGTAAAACACAGAGAACAAGAAGAGATTCCTTCATTCAGTTCAACTTTTTTTAGACATTTAAAACCTTTAACCTGACATTTAATTAAAACTTTACATCTTCTTGTCACTTAGACATTTAACCTGGGTCTTATTAAAGTCATAGTTTAAGCTGTCACTGGTTTGAAAGGTACCCTACAAATAAAATAAATAAATTAAATAATTGCACTGGGTTTGGGATGCTCTGCAACCTCAGCGTTTCTGTTGAAGCGCTTTCTGGAAGAAAGAACAACAACATATTTTCTTCTTCTTCTATTGTGTTTCTAGTCTTCTTCTATCTTCTAGTCGTGTTTTGATTATTCAAGACTCGCTGCACCTGGAATCTAAACCACAAGGGGATTTCTGAAGGACGAATCATGTTTCTTTCTTCCACCTACTTCACCACTTCAACGGCGTCTCCTCAGCACTTCATTTGGCTACTAAAAATGGCAAATGTCAGCTTGTGGTATCCAAATTAGCAATGCGGATCAGCGAGACTCTCACACGTAGGTCTTGCTCGGCTTCTGTTAGCACAAATACTTCTACCCTAGCAAGTCGAGACTTTCATTTCCTATTTTCGGTCATTGTTTTTTTCTATATAAAAGGATAAAAACAGACACTAGACTGCTAGAGTATGTGTTGAAGAGGGACCAGCAGATTTCCTGTCGGTGGTCGTCGTTTGGTCTCACATAGAGGAAATCTCGCTCTCTTTCTCAGAAAGGCCTGCTGTTCCTTTTTACACAGTGGCTGAACATCTACCATGAAAATCCATCACCACCATTCAACACCAACTTCAAACAACCCAGTTAGGACAAAGAATCATTCAAGCTGAAGTTGTTTTACAATGTGGGGATGGAGGGATTATAAAAGACTTAGATCTTAGGCTTGTTCAATACTGACAGTAAATGATATCTCGATATTTTCTGTAATTTTGTTGATACGATAATAAACAATATTTTGCTTTATTTAAAAATGTGTTTGTAAAAGTCTTATATTTTACTAGCTTGCACTTCTTAAAGGATATTAATATCCATATAGGGACTGGAGCCAATCCCAGCGTCATTGGGTAAAGGCTTTGTTTTAGTGAATGACTTGCCGAAGTTTGCTGAGTGTGTGTTTAGACACCTTAGCTGGTTTAGGTCTGTCTTGGACAGTGCGCTCCCCAAGCTCTCCATACTCTGTTCATACTCCTCATACTCTCTTCATACTCCTCACACTCTGTTCGTACTTCTCATACTCTGTTTATACTCCTCATACGCTGTTCATACTCCTCATACTCTCTTCATACTCCTCACACTCTGTTCATACTTCTCATACTCTGTTCATACTCCTCACACTCTGTTCATACTTCTCATACTCTGTTCATACTCCTCATACTCTGTTCATACTCCTCATACTCTCTTCATACTCTCCTCATACTCTCTTCATACTCCTCATACTCTCTTCATACTCTCCTCATACTCCTCATACTCTCTTCATACTCTCCTTATACTCTCTTCATACTTCTCATACTCTGTTCATACTCCTCATACTCTCTTCATACTCCTCATACTCTCTTCATACTCCTCATACTCTCTTCATACTCCTCATACTCTCCTCATACTCTCTTCATACTTTCCTCACACTCTGTTCATACTCCTCATACTTTCTTCATACTCCTCATACTCTCTTCATACTCCTCATACTCTCTTCATACTCCTCATACTCTCTTCATACTTCTCATACTCTGTTCACACTCCTCATACTCTCTTCATACTCTCCTCATACTCTCTTCATACTCCTCATACTCTCTTCATACTCCTCATACTCTCTTCATACTCCTCATACTCTCTTCATACTCTCCTCATACTCTCTTCATACTCCTCATACTCTCTTCATACTCCTCATACTCTGTTCATACTCCTCATACTCTCTTCATACTCCTCATACTCTCTTCATACTCCTCATACTCTCTTCATACTTCTCATACTCTGTTCACACTCCTCATACTCTCTTCATACTCTCCTCATACTCTCTTCATACTCCTCATACTCTCTTCATACTCTCCTCATACTCCTCATACTCTCTTCATACTCTCCTTATACTCTCTTCATACTTCTCATACTCTGTTCATACTCCTCATACTCTCCTCATACTCCTCATACCCTCTTCATACTCCTCATACTCTCCTCATACTCTCTTCATACTTTCCTCACACTCTGTTCATACTCCTCATACTCTCCTCATACTCCTCATACTCTCTTCATACTCCTCATACTCTCCTCATACTCTCTTCATACTTTCCTCACACTCTGTTCATACTCCTCATACTTTCTTCATACTCCTCATACTCTCTTCATACTCCTCATACTCTCTTCATACTCCTCATACTCTCTTCATACTCTCCTCATACTCCTCATACTCTCTTCATACTCTCCTTATACTCTCTTCATACTTCTCATACTCTGTTCATACTCCTCATACTCTCCTCATACTCCTCATACTCTCTTCATACTCCTCATACTCTCCTCATACTCTCTTCATACTTTCCTCACACTCTGTTCATACTCCTCATACTTTCTTCATACTCCTCATACTCTGTTCATACTCCTCATACTCTCTTCATACTCCTCACACTCTGTTCATACTCCTCATACTCTCTTCATACTCCTCACACTCTGTTCATACTCCTCATACTTTCTTCATACTCCTCATACTCTCTTCATACTCCTCATACTCTCTTCATACTCCTCACACTCTGTTCATGCTCCTCATACTCTCCTCATACTCCTCATACTCTCTTCATACTCCTCATACTCTCTTCATACTCTCCTCATACTCTCTTCATACTCTCCTCATACTCTCTTTATACTCCTCATACTCTCTTTATACTCCTCATACTCTCTTCATGCTCCTCATACTCTCTTCATACTCTCCTCATACTCTCTTCATACTCCTCATACTCTCTTCATACTCCTCATACTCTCTTCATACTCTCCTCATACTCTCTTCATACTCCTCATACTCTCTTCATACTCTCTTCATACTCCTCATACTCTCTTCATACTCTCGTCATACTCTCTTCATACTCCTCATACTCTCTTCATATTCCTCATACTCTGTTCATACTCTGTTCATACTCTGTTCATACTCTGTTCATACTCCTCATACTCTGTTCATACTCACTTCATTCTCCTCATTCTCTGTTCATACTCCTCATACTCTCTTCATACTCCTCATACTCAGTCTTTTCAGATCCAGACCAGCTCCTTGCGAGTGAAGATGATCCTCGTCTAGGAGTTAAATCTAAGGTGGTAGACTGCGAGGCTGGAGGTGTCTGAGTTTCTCCCCCTGGCGCAGTGTGTTCACTCATTTTTAGCTTTAAGTGTGCTGTTTAGGCGACTATGCTAGCTTTAGCCTATGCTAGCACATAGTATGGGCTCTCTCAATGCGCACTCACAGCAGCCTGTAGTAAGGCATGAAGGAGTGATCATGTGAAGTCGAGGCGTTCTGATTGTTGTTGTTTCTCAGTCAGTGATGTACTCGACAACATCAGCTCGCACATCTTTAACACAGCAATTAAGATATTATCATAGACGATATATATCACACACGCCCAGCTCTTAGCAAAATGCTCAGCAGCAACGTTCAGCTCTTCAAGTTCTCTTCTGCGCACCAATGCGTTATCAACATGATCTTTTTTTTTTAAATCAAAGTTATGAAACAAACTTTGCCCGATTAGGACTTGTTTGATCTTCTAAAGTGGGTCTACTTAACCTGTAGTTATGCTGTGTTATGTTGCTTCTTGTGTGTGTAAACTGTACACACTGGCGGGAGAAACTCTCCCACAGAAACCATTTCTCAGCAGTCTGAATGTCTAGTTGAAATTCCATGCCTTTTCCCTGTTACAAGGTGATGTCATCACTTAACATAATCTTTACTGCCCACCTTCCTCACACAGCTCATAGAGAACAAAAACAATACCACTCTATAACAGCCCACTACAGTCTAGCTTAGTGAAGGTGGATCTACATGACTTACTGTGAACCTCAAACATTGTTGTTTCTCCTTCAAATACAAACTCCGCCTCCGCATAAGACAATGGTACAACGAGAAGATCCAAAATTTACATATAAAAACAACAAAATAAGAGTAAGGAAAAGAGTCGACAATGTTCAAAAATTGACTATTCCAGACTGTGTGGCCTCCTTTCCTGCCCTCTCCTAGGAACCATGTTCTCCGCGGGCATGGTTGATGTTAATCTTTAAATGAGGCTTAAATGAGACTAAAGTTGTCTTTCTATTTACCAGCCTCCTAAACGAATGTTCTGTTCCATGCTCTGTACTGTTGTTGTTCTGGTGCCAGATTGTAACTGTGGTGGAAGACAGACCGTCAAGGCTTCCTCCTCAACTGACACCAACCAGTTCTCCTCTTCATCCGTGCCATCTGCTACACCCTCAACTGCATCACTGGGTCCTCCAGATGTACCAGCATCAAGATATGATGGGACTGTTTCAGCTTACTCCCACTTTCCACAAAGACCTCAATCAGAGACTGCCTCAGTCAGAGACTGCCTCTATGTGTGCAGCTTCTAAAGCTTCTACCATCCAGACGTCAAACAGAGATTCTTTTAGTTCTACTTTGAATTCAGATTAATAAACCGTATATACTGTTTGACCAGAGGAGGGCGGGTCTCCCATACAACTCCCATTAGAGCTGCACTGACTACCTGTATCTTTTAGAATAAACTTTAAACTTCTATACTCGTCTATAAAGCTCTAAATAATCTAGAACCTGCTACATTCTGACCTTCTGTAAAAACACCTTCTGTAACATACAGAGAACCTGGAGAGACTCTTTCAGCTCTCCTGCTTCTAAACTCTGGAACTCAGTTCAGCTCAGCTTTTAATAGACAGTCAGAATCAGAG
Source organism: Megaleporinus macrocephalus (assembly GCA_021613375.1). Classification (NCBI taxonomy): domain Eukaryota; kingdom Metazoa; phylum Chordata; class Actinopteri; order Characiformes; family Anostomidae; genus Megaleporinus; species Megaleporinus macrocephalus. The sequence continues at coordinate 36,998,214 of CM038719.1, read as the reverse complement.
CTCATTTTTCAGAAACATATCTATTTAATTCAGAGCTTCCTTAAAACTTTGACATTGTAGAACCTGTGAAGCTGAACTGTGTCTCACACTTAGAAGCACTTCCTACTTAGTCTAGCCACACTCTCAGCCGAGTGCGTGCCATTGTTTCTCTGTTTCTCCAACTGAGATACTGTTTGGTTCAGCACTTACCTGTCCGTGGTCTCTGGGCCGTCGCTAAAGGGTCTCTCCACAGGTCCAACCAGACTTGGCTTCTCCACAGCAGAGTCCTGTCTCACTCCCTGGAGCCCAAGAGGATCTGCATTCCCTCTGACCTGCCCAGCACTCACCTCCACCCGGCTGAGCCTTCTCATAGGCGTCCCCATAAAGCGAGGTTGGTGCACCACTGGACTTCCGAGCTCCTTCCCCGCAGCGAGTTCGTTCCCTGGCTCAGGCCGGTGCTCTACTGACTGTTATTAGTTAGCATTAGCACTGAAATACCACCCTCAGTGAAGGTGTTCTCTGTTCGAGGCTACCAGTCAAGCAGCAAGTACATCAGTGGCCCTGTGCACCATCCAGCCTGCCCAAAGGGTTCGCCTGCTGCAGTCCCACCACTCACTCCCCTCGGAGTGCGAGCTGTTCATACTAGCGAGCTGTTGGACTGTTTTTGTTTACCTTTTCACTGCTCTGATTAAATAAACCTTGCAAATGGATTGTATAACACCTCGAGTCTGAATCCTTACAGTGCTCTATAAATAAAGATTATTGTTATTATTATTATTATTATTATTATTATTATTATTAATCTTGCCTTATCTCAGTATTAAAATGAGAACTCCCCTGCAGTGGGGTATTGGGCAGTTTTTACACCAGGGCTGTTCCACAGCGGTGGAGCTCCCATACAAGACTCTGGAGCAGTCCTGAGAATACAAAGGCGCTGTTGGGCTGATTTAGTATTTTAAAGACTGTGAAACGAGTTACGTGGCTAAGATCTAGCAGAAAGCAAAAAACGAATAACAGTATAGTTGCACGTTGCTTGGCAACCATAAAAAATGGCTACATTTGTGTTGTTCCAGCTTACCTCCAAGAACATCTCTCCACTGATGTTCCAACTTGTGATCTCAGATCTGCAGATACTGCCAGAGTCTGCCAACAAATTTAACCTGGGTCTTATTAAAGTCATAGTTTAAGCTGTCACTGGTTTGAAAAGCGCTCTAATAAAAGAAATAAATAAAATAATTGTACTGCTGTGTCGAGACAACGGGTTTGGGATGCTCTGCACGCCTCTGCGTTTCTGTTAAAGCGTTCTCTGGGAGAAAGAACAACATATTTTGCTCTTCTGTAAATACAGATTCGTGTTTTGATTATTCAAGACTCGTTACACCTGGAATCTAAACCACAAGGGGATTTCTGAAGGATGAATCATGTTTCTCTCTTCCACCTACTCCACCACTTCGACGGCGTCTATTATTATTATTATTATTAATCTCGCCTTTTCTCAGTATTAAAATGAAAACTCTGACCGAGTATTACTCAATACAACAAGTAGATGATAAGTACACAATACAACACATACAGTAAATACACAGAAGTGTACTGGAGCATTAAAGTATATGTGAAAAATATATCATATAAGAAATATAAATATAATATAATACGTTTTCAGAGGTAGTTGACTCAAGAAGCATAAAATAGGCGAGGCACTTTCCTCAGACTTCTTTTATTGTAATCGTCCTGTATGGGTGGGAGGACATCTGCGGTGGGGTATTGGGCAGTTTTCACACCAGGGCTGTTCCACAGCGGTGGAGCTCCCATACAAGACCCTGGTCTTAAGTGACCAGGTGAGATCCTCAGCTAGAAGAACTCACTCTTTTCACCATGGTCCCCCTGATACTCAGCAGTGTGTACACTCTGCTCCACTTCCTCAAATCAAGCATCATCTTTCTTGTGTTGTTTACATTCAGGGCAAGGCTGTCGTCTATGTACCACGCTGAGAAGTTTCGTTTCCTGTGTGCACGCTGCTTCATTGTCGTTAGTATTAAGGCCCATCACTGTTGTCTAATTAGCAAATACAGGGATGGTGTTGCTGATGCAGTCATGAGTGTGCAGGGTGATATGACACCCTGAGAGAAGTGTGGCAGCGCCTCATGACCGACTGAGGAAATTCAGAATCCAGCTGCAGACTGTGTTAGGGGTGTGAGATATATATTGTCTATGATAATATCTTAATTGCTCAGTTAGCAATGCGCGAGCTGATGTTATCAAGTACTCCACTGACTGGTAAACAAACACAACAATCAAAACCTCGACTCCACACACTCACCACTTCATGCTTTAGTACAGGCTGCTGAGAGTGCGCATTGAGAGAGCCCATACTGTGTGCTGGCATAGGCTAAAGCTAGCATAGCTGCCTAAACAACAAACCTAATACCTGTGCCAGGGAAAGAAACTCAGACAGCTCCAGCCTCGCAGTCTACTGCCTTAGATTAAATTCCTAGACAAGGATTATCTTGATGAGCTGGTTTGGATCTGAAAAGACTGATGTTGCTCAGAAGACTTGTATGAAAGCGATTGCCGTTAAAGATCTTTAATAGGGAGAATCCAGAAGAGTAAACGAGAACAGGCAGGGTCAAAACCGATCACCGAACTATATATCAGAGGGGAAATCCAAAAGACGAAGAGTTGCAACTTACAAAACAAGTACAAAGCTTCGCAAAGAGCTGAGGCCACAAAGGCACAGGCTAACAATGAACAGGTGTGTTAGTATTCTGGTGACTGAGAGCTATTGGACGCCAACGGATGCCTGATGGTGACATCATCCACTGGTGACCTCTGGGAACTGTAGTCTCCAGGCTGTGGGACTCACCAGACGCAGGGCGTGACAAAAATAGCTCAACGACTAACCTGGGGTGCATTTCCAAAAACGTTCTTAACCTTAAGTACTTCTTAAGTCATACTTAAAAACATTTTTAAAATTACAAACGTTTCCAGACTTTGTAACTAACATAGTATGTAAACTCGTAGTCTGAGCCACTCGTAACTCTGTTAGTTCTTCTTAACTTTAAGTTCTGGTGTAATTCTGTCTCAAAAACGAAGGAGGGCGCTAGTCGTCCTATTATAACGCATTGTTCAGTGCATGGCAACTACAATGGAGTGTATGTGATGAACACTACAGGCACTTATATTCTTCGTAAATTCTTCGTAAGTACTTCGTAAAGTCATACTTAAGAACATTCTTAAAATTACGAACGTTTCCAGACTTCGTAACTAACATAGTACATAAACTCGTAGTCTGAGCCACTCGTAACTCTGTTAGTTCTTCTTAACTTTAAGTTCTGGTGCAATTCTGTCTCAAAAATGATGGAGGGCGCTAGTCATCCTATTATAACGCATTGTTTAGTGCATGGCAGCTACAACGGAGTGTATGTGATAAACACTACAGGCACTTATATTCTTCGTAAATTCTTCGTAAGTACTTCGTAAAGTCATACTTAAGAACATTCTTAAAATTACAAACGTTTCCAGACTTTGTAACTAACATAGTACATAAACTTGTAGTCTGAGCCACTCGTAACTCTGTTAGTTCTTCTTACCTTGAAGTTCAGGCGCAATTCTGTCTCAAAAACTAAGGAGGGCGCTAGTCATCATATTATAACGCATTGTTCAGTGCATGGCAACAGTGTTAATTTTGACAGCAAATTTAGATTTAGTCTTAGTCTTAGTCTTTTGACTAAAATGTCACTTAGTTTTAGTCATAATTTAGTCATCTGAATAGTTTTTAGTTTTAGTCTAGTTTTAGTCGACTAATTATCAAAAGAATATAGTCTAGACTAAATCTACAGTCGATTCAGTCGACTAAAATATAAAGGGTGTAAAATGTATTGCTCTTCTTCAGTTCCCTTTAATTATTTAAATCATTATATATACTTACACAAAATTAAACATTTGCTAACCAGTTATGGAATATTATTCATGTTTGAAAGACCAATACACATATAAACAGATTTAACAAACAACATCTGAGCTCTTCCGTAACTGCAGAGTGAATAAGAGAAAACTGTTATTTAATCCTTGTATCACCTTTTTTTTATTTATCTCTTATTTATTTAATAATTGTTACTAGTGCTGTCAATCTAGTTAAATTACATGCTCTGTGGTTACCTAATTTACATTAATAGCATTTATCACTTTTTACTATAAAAATATTTTTAATTGTGCAATTCAAATAAATTTTAGTATAACAGTAAATCAATGAAAGGAAAACTGCCACATCTCCAGATCACAGTGTTCACTAGAGACACACACTGCATATTACGTGCATTAATAAATTGTAAATAAAACTAGCTAATCTGTTTTGTGCACTTTCTAGTGTGTACAGAGAGATTTGGGACATGATCATCAAACGTAGTTAGCTAGCAAGTTTCCCGACTCTGACTCTGCACATATAACGTTTCACCTGCTTCCCACATACCTGATCCAACTAATCTGACCTGATCCAACTAATCTGACCATTACCCTTACTGAGTTAATACAGCGTTTACAGCAGGACACGCTCTAAACTGTAGAGGGCAGTGTGCTTTCAGGACTAGGATTAAGAAAGACTAAACTAGTGTTAGCAGCAGTAAAGCTATCTGACGGGGGTGCTGGGGGGCTGATGTCCAGCGCGGTGGTGATTTCTTCTAAACCCAAACTCTAAACTTTCTCTCTCTGCTCACTCTGTCTAGATAACTTAGTTCCATCATGAGTAGCGACAGTTCACAGGCTCGTATGGTCTTCCCGGGTTTAAACCAAATCTGTGTAAGTGTGCGTTTGATTGACGGCTACTCGGCTTGTTCCGCCTCTCCATACACGCCCAAGTAGTTATGATTGGATGTTTTTCTAACTTTAGTTTCACAAAACTAAATCAGTTCTGATTGGATGTCGTCCCTGCCAAACGTTCGTCTCGTTTTTATTCGTTGACTAAAGCGTCAATCAATTTCGTCATAGTTTTTATCCTTTCTGTAGATTTTATTTCGTTATCATCTCGTTTTTGTCATGAAAAAAAGATTGAACACTGCATGGCAACTACAATGGAGCATATGTGATGAACACTACAGGCACTTATATTCTGGCAACCTTCTCCCATTTCTGCTTCTTCTCTTTATTTGTAGAACTTCTCCGAGCTTTGGAAAATAGTATGTTTTGTTTTTTCTCTATTTCTTCAAGCATTTGGCTTTTAGTTCATCCCAGGTGAAATGCATGACCCAGACGACCCAGAAGTGCAAGCTAGTGAAATATAAGACTTTAACAAACATATTTTTGAATAATTCAAAATATCGTTTATTATCGTTATCAAAATTTCAGAAAATATCGAGATATCATTTACTGTCAGTATTGCACAAGCCTAAGCTGGTCCTTCATAATCCCTTCATCCCCACTTTGTAAAATGACTTCAGCTTGAACGATTCTTTGTCCTAACTGGGTTGTTTGAAGTTGGTGTTGAATGGCGGTGATGGATTTTCATGGTAGATGTTCAGCCACTGTGTAAAAAGGAACAGCAGGCCTTTCTGAGAAGGACCAAACGACAACCACTGACAGGAAATCTGCTGGTCCTCTTCAACACATATATAACACAACCCTAGACTGTGTGACTCCTAGGATCTGGAGCTTAGAGACCAGCCTATAGAGGTGATTGTGTTGAAAGCTGAGCTGAGATCAAGAAACAGCTTTCTTCTGTAGGTGTTTCTTCTTGGCCTCCAGATGGTTCAGTGCAGTGTGCATTGCCAGTAATATTGGTGACCTATTGGCAATGAGTGTGAGTGTGATATTCAGTGTATTGGCAGAGCGCCGCTGGAAGTATATTTGTATGTATATGTGTGTGAAATCTAATTTTGACAGAGCCACCCTAGATAATCTTTCATAGACAGACAGAAAGACTAATGGATGGATATATTACTGAGAAGAAAAACTATTGCACAGAGGTACAAAGTCTCAGGAACATGAATAAATAAATAAATAAATACATAAATAAGATATACATACATAAATGTATTCATAGGAATGAAAGGAGGGTTACAGTTTCTGTGCCCATAGCACGGTCATTACCATAGCTGTGGTTTAGAGTTTAACCTCAGTTTACACCTAAATGAGTCTTAACCTCCGCTCCAGTTTAAAGCTTTTAAAAGTTTAATTTAAATGGCTGAAGACATAGGGGTCTGTCTCAAAACCTAGTGAGCTGTCCAAGTAGGCACTGACTAGGTAGGCAACGTTCTCTCCTCATAAGACAAGGTTTTTTTTGTCCGACTTGAGTCGGCGCCACCGGCACTTTATGATGACATACTACTTCAAAATCTCGTGAGTGCGAAGTGGCTGCAGGCTTCATACCCATGATGATGACGACAGAGCTTAATCCTCATTGGTTAGGACCTCCGCAGACGCCTATATTTACTGGAAAATATATATAAAACATCTATATTTCTCTAAAACCTCTTTAAAGATCTAATATTTACTCTAATACTATCATATCTAGTAGCATGACAGTTCATTTTCATGCAGTATTCAACATATTTATTTTTCGTAATTAGTATTTCAGATCATGAAGAGGCTCCAGTGCTGTAGATTTATACTCTGTTTTTCTAAAGTGTTCTAAAGTGTCTTTAAAAGCACTACATCCCCATTTAGATCTATTTTTCCTTCTACTCTTTCTATTTCTTTCCTTTCTTTTTACTATTTTTCTATTGCGTCTACTTCATTAGCCACTACTCATGATGGGCGCAAACACCGTGAGAGCCATCGTTGTTTACGTAGGCTGCAGGTGGCGACTGTCCGAGTTGAGGCTCTTTTCTAATCTCTCACTGACCACTAAGGCCAGACGCAGCTGTATCTCGAACACGCCTACAGATTACTGAGACGCTCTAGTTAGAGAGCAACTGCGTTAAGGCTTGTGACCGGTGTTTCAGCTAGTTGCTAGGTTACCAGCCGGCTATCCCAGTTCTATCCCATCATCCCAATGTAGGCTGCCCCAATTCTTACATACCTTAAACATACTGTCTACTGAGGAACCTTATTTAGACCTGATTTTAAGGAAGCATGAACGCTTCCTCAGCCGCTAAGACAATCCCATGATGCAACACAGGCTAATCTAGGTGCAGTGAAGTGGTTTTAAAATGTGAGTTATTTTGATTCTCTCTGGAGTTTTAATGTGTTTCTGGTCATATAATCACACAAAACAGTATTTTATTATCAACTCTGTAACGAGTCCTTCACCATTTACACTTTTATACTCGAGACATTAGCATTTATGCTAGCGGATTTTAAGCCTCAGGCTATTGTTTTAAATGCTGGCCGGTAGATTAGCAACCAGCTAAACCACCGGTTGTGTGCTGCAGTGGGGGGAACAAGCCGTGACGCAGTCTCTCTCTAACTAGAGCGTCTCAGTAATCTGTTTTATGAGGAGAGATGAGGAGAGAACACTGCTACTTACACAGCTGCTACCTAGACAGCCTACTTACACACTCACTAGGATTTGAGACACACTCCATGTTACTGTTTTCTCTGCTTCACTCAATCTGTGAGCTTCTGTCTTTGGTATTCTTTACTACCTAGTGATGCATCACTGTTCTGCCACAGGGTGACGCTGTAGCAATTTGGTCATCCAGTTGGCTCTTCGTAGGCTTGCTACTGTAAATATGGCCGGGATACCTTTGAAAAACATTCCAATGTTCTGTAGCACACCTGTAAATCTGAAAACTTTACAAATGTAGCTGTAAAAAAAGTCAATTGCTACTCATTTCCCAAATCCAAACACAGAAGAGCTGTACCAGATATATAGACTATATCATCAATGTCCAAAGATTCTCCACTTTTGTTGATTTTTGTTTTTCTGCATCTTTTGAACACACAAGCTGCCGTTTACACCGTGTGAAAATGTCCTGGTTAATGGACCAATAGAAATGCTTCAGAATAGCTCGGAAAATATTCTGGTTCCATTGACTTGCATTGAAAGCAAAGTAGGTTTTTGTACTGTTTTCTACTGTAAAGTTGCCAAACAATATGTTGCCATTAAAGTTAGGACCAGCACCACTTTGGCGAATGAGTTAACAGCCATTAAACGCTGGAGACCCGAGGGCCGAGGGAACCTCGTTAATTAAACAGCTCTCGAGTCGAGTCATTTCATTCAATCAGTGACATGCAGTTTCGTGTCAGCTAATCATGTTTTTAAAAAACACCATGGAACTGTCTTTAAGTAGGCGGCTATATCTTACTCTCAGAACTAAGAGACTCTGTGTTTCCTCCATGATAGGAAAGGTCATTGCTGATTAAACCAGGATTTAAATGTTCAGTGGTAAAATGTATCTCTCATATAGTCTACTGGATAAACTGGATGTTATGTCTTGATCTGAAATGTGATAAGACTATGTGAGAGTTCTGCTGTTTTGAAAGAAAATAATTCAACTACAATGTCTGCGGTGGCACGATGGTGTAGTGGTCAGTACGGTGTTGTAGTGGTTAGTAAGGTGGTGTAGTGGTTAGTATGGTGGTGTAGTGCTTAGTACGGTGGTGTAGTGGTTAGTACGGTGGTGTAGTGGTTAGTATGATGGTGTAGTGGTCAGTACGGTGTTGTAGTGGTTAGTAAGGTGGTGTAGTGGTTAGTATGGTGGTGTAGTGGTTAGTACGGTGGTGTAGTGGTTAGTACGATGGTGTAGTGGTTAGTACGGTGGTGTAGTGGTTAGTACGGTGGTGTAGTGGTCAGTACGGTGGTGTAGTGGTTAGTACGGTGGTGTAGTGGTTAGTACGGTGGTGTAGTGGTTAGTACGGTGGTGTAGTGGTTAGTACGGTGGTGTAGTGGTTAGTACGGTGGTGTGGTGGTTAGTAAGGTGGTGTAGTGGTTAGTATGGTGGTGTAGTGGTTAGTATGTTGGTGTAGTGGTTAGTATGGTGGTGTAGTAGTTAGTACGGTGGTGTGGTGGTTAGTAAGGTGGTGTAGTGGTTAGTATGGTGGTGTAGTGGTCAGTATGGTGGTGTAGTGGTTAGTACGGTGGTGTAGTGGTTAGTACGGTAGTGTAGTGGTTAGTACGGTGGTGTAGTGGTTAGTACGGTGGTGTAGTGGTTAGTACGGTGGTGTGGTGGTTAGTAAGGTGGTGTAGTGGTTAGTATGGTGGTGTAGTGGTTAGTATGTTGGTGTAGTGGGTTAGTACGGTGGTGTAGTGGGTTAGTACGGTGGTGTAGTGGTTAGTATGGTGGTGTAGTGGTTAGTATGGTGGTGTAGTGGTCAGTATGGTGGTGTAGTGGTTAGTAAGGTGGTGTAGTGGTCAGTATGGTGGTGTAGTGGTTAGTACGGTGGTGTAGTGGTCAGTATGGTGGTGTAGTGGTTAGTAAGGTGGTGTAGTAGTTAGTACGGTGGTGTAGTGGTTAGTATGGTGGTGTAGTGGTTAGTATGGTGGTGTAGTGGTTAGTATGGTGGTATAGTGGTTAGTATGGTGGTGTAGTGGTTAGTAAGGTGGTGTAGTAGTTAGTACGGTGGTGTAGTGGTTAGTAAGGTGGTGTAGTGGTTAGTATGGTGGTGTAGTGGTTAGTATGGTGGTGTAGTAGTTAGTACGGTGGTGTAGTGGTTAGTAGGGTGGTGTAGTAGTTAGTACAGTGGTGTAGTGGTTAGTATGGTGGTGTAGTGGTTAGTATGGTGGTGTAGTGGTTAGTATGGTGGTGTAGTGGTTAGTATGGTGGTGTAGCGGTTAGTACGGTGGTGTAGTCGATGTTGCAGGAAGACATTGCAGGAAGGTGGGAAGACGTTTGATTTGATGGTCCATGGTGGACACTCCATGGGATTGGCTCCAGCCCCCCCAGACCCTCACTAGTGGGATAAAGTGGAAGATAATCACAAAACTACACTGAACAAAAAAACCCATATAGTTTTAAGGTAAAGAAATGCTGCCTTCACATTGTTTTACTCATCATACAAGGTGTAAATCAAAAAGGAGCTTCCAGCTCTTTTTAATTTTGTTTATGTTTCTATAACACCCTTGAGGGAAGAGAACTTTTGACCCACTCCTTATGAGCCAATATAAAAGGTACATACAGATGTCCTACATATGACTTACACACTAGACATGCTGTAAACATCAAGTGTTTTGGTAAAGGAAATGGTCTCACAGAGTGGAAAAAACTAAACCTAGGTGAGAGATCACTCTCCTGCTGCACTCTTACCTAACTCACGCCTACACCAGTGCACGTCTTCAGCTTTTTCAGGCCCACACAGTATAATCTGCTTTTCTCTGTTAATCATGTGATCTCAGCACTGTTGTTGTATGTATCTGATGTATCTGAAAGAACATGTTCTGCTTGGATATGTTGGTGGGGCTCCCCCCCTTTCCAACCACAGTGAAAATCTTACTTCTAATGTTATGATAGTGCCTACAGGGACGGGCTCTGATTACCAGGAGCTGCAAACCAATACACTGAGCGCACTCAAGCAAATAGGCTGCATTGGTCATATCGCTCAGCAGTTTTTTCTAATCATGTCTGATTATCACATGCTTTAGTGTCCGGAAGCTTCTTTTCTCACAAGAAAAAACAACTCCAACTTAAGCCAACTTAGGCTGACAATGTCAAGAGAAAGCAGTGAAAAGGCTTAGAAATACCAAACTTATGACTTTCGATACGATACCTGCCTAAATGTCTCAGTACCGATACTGAGGCGAAACCAGAGCAAGAAATCAAAACATCAGGGGAAGCCATGGAATAACAGATACACATAGAATTCTTTTTTCATTTTTTTATTAATAAACAGAAAAAATGAACAATGTGATGTTTCTTCTGGATTTGCTCTCTGTTGAGCACAGCAGTAACAGCAATTTTAACTTAATATTTAAAAATAAATAAATTACTATATATTATGTCTGTAACGATTCACACTCAGACGTGGTGTTACGATCCAAACGCAAGGCTTTACTAACTCAACAGGGATAAGAAATGTGAAACAAGGCACAAAGCTATGCGAGGAAGTCCAGGGAGACCAGGTGGGCTGGAGTCCAGGGCAACCTAGGGAGCCACTGATGGAAGCTACAGAGCCCCGATGACTCCAAGTGCTGATCTCCTGTCTGAGCAGTGGAAGGTGTAGAAGCCCCTCGAGTGCTGGGGATAGAACCAGGCTCTAGGTCCTCTCTGGACAGTTCAAACAAAAGGGTTTATTCGTTTATGTCGTTCCGAAGCTTGCCAGGGAAGCATCCCTACGGGGGTTTACCCACTCTCTCCGTTCCCAGGGAGAGCGTAAGAACACAGTTCTATGTGGTGTACCAGACACGGCCCTCTGTACCATTTAGGGTGTCATTTTTTTAGTATCCTCTGGGGGGCAACAGTAGGAAAAAGCATGTCCCCTGTAGATAAGGGGAAGTAGGGTAGTGTTTCCAGGAAAGGCACTGTGCTCCAAGCCCTCTCTGGATATTCTTTACAACTCCTGTCCTGGGAAACAGTTGGTTTTATGCTCAGGCGTAAGAACATTCTTGGAGTATTTATTTTCATGAACTGATCTTAGATTATCTTGTTTATTTGGTAAAAAGTCAAGAATAGTGGGTTTGATGGTAACTTCCTACACTAAGAGGTAGGATAGGGTTATGTTAACTTGCTAATGCTAAGCTAATAGGCTAACATGCTGGTCAGTGCCAATTGGCCGAGCTTATAGACTATGCTCAGGTATTTTGTTATGCTAAGCTAACATGATAATGCTAAGATACTTTGCTAAAGAATATGTTTGGAGACAATGCTCTGTTACTATTGTTGGATGTCCTATGTGTTGGTTTAGACCAGGAGTTTTTGAACAGGGACTCATCTAAGGTGCTCTTCTGGACCTGAGGAACCTCTGGATTTGGATCACACAAAAGGGATTAAACCACAACAACCTCTTGCTATGACTGCCTCTTGCTAGGATCACCTTTTAGGACTTGAACTGGTAAGACTGATCTTACCCTGGGATCTTTTTGGGAGCAAATTTTTCTTTTTGTTTATTTTTTGCCTACTTTATGGACTAAACTGGACTATTTTTTGGTCACCTATCTATGTAAATATTAGTGACAGGAATTGGTTCTATGGTTTATCTACAGGGGTTGGACAATGAAACTGAAACACCTGGTTTTAGACCACAATCATATTCGTATGGTGTAGGGCCTCCTTTTGCGGCCAATACAGCGTCAGTTGGTCTTGGGAATGACATATACAAGTCCTGCACAGTGGTCAGAGGGATTTTAAGCCATTCTTCTTGCAGGACAGTGTTCAGGTCACTACGTGATGCTGGTGGAGGAAAACGTTTCCTGACTCGCTCCTCCAAAACACCCCAAAGTGGCTTAATAATATTTAGATCTGGTGACTGTGCAGGCCATGGGAGATGTTCAACTTCACTTTCATGCTCATCAAACCAACTTTCACCAGACTTGCTGTGTGTATTGGTGCATTGTAATCCTGATACACAGCACCGCCTTCAGGATACAATGTTTGAACCACAGGATGCACATGGTTCTCCAGAATGGTTCGGTAGTCCTTGGCAGTGTCGCGCCCATCTAGCACAAGTATTGGGCCAAGAGAATGTCATGATATGGCAGCCCAAAACCATCACTTTTGAGCAGAACTGTGCTCTTACCTGCTAACTGAACTTCACTCTGCTCTTACTGGTGCAATTAATGACGATTGGCCACCAGACTGGTCCAATTTAGCCATGAAACCTCCCACACTGAAATAACAGGTGTTTAAGTTTCCTGTATGTTTGGAATTCATTATATTATATGTTGAGGCTCATGGCACATCATTGACGGCGCGTGGTTTATTAGGAAAGGTAGCTACAGGGTTAGGTTGCTGGGGACTCTCCATGGGACTATTTTCTGTGTACGCCTTTTGGGCAAGGTTACAATTTCGCTAAATTCAACGTCAACTGAGGACCAGCGGACGCTGGTGGGAAAGCTCATGCAAGGTGCGAGCACAAACACAATGTCTGCTGGCTAAACAAACCTCACTGTGTGGAGACCCGTAGGGGATAGACACCAGGGGTGCACTCGGACGCCTGGAGGTTGAGGTACAGGCAGATCGGCGAGTCCAGTGGCCTCAAGGACACCAGGAAAGATGGCGTTACTGGACCAGATTGGAAGCCGGCTAGACGCTGGCTTGAGAGAACGGCAGAGGTAGGGCGTATCACGGACAATACCACTCACTGAACGCAGTGCGAGGTAGGACTATATGGGCTGTGCTAATGAGCCACTACTGTGAGCTGTGATGGGTGACAGGTGTGCATGAGAGGCTGTGTGTGAAAGTGTCCAGAGATACCTAGTACTCTGAAGACTGAGACCTCTGCAGGCGCTGGGAGGAAGTGCTTACAATGTCACAGCTATACATAAATGTACACAACGGCATTCTTAGGGTCATCAAAAATAATCGATGTCGTATTCGTTTATCATCTGATAAGTCGATAACGTAATTATCGCAACAGTCCTATTTATATTTATTTAACTGGTGCTGATCTACTCGTGAACACCAGATATTTAGCAGCATGAAAGTTAGAGTAAAGATAACATTTGCCACGTTGGTAGTTATCAAAAATGATAAAGCCAGTTAACTTAAACAGTTATCACTGCCCTAACCGGCGAGACCCTCAGCGAGATTTTGGTTTTTGACTCTGGCATCATCAGTGATTGTGTTTATACATTCACAAAGACGCTGCAGAGCTTTATGTTGTTGAGAGTAGAGCTGGCCCGAATAGCGTTTTTGAGCTCTGGATATTCAACACTGATTGGTAGCGAATATCCGAAGCCTTGTTTTTTTTTTTTAAACAAACGCATTAAAAGATTACAAACGGATTAAAGTACGAAAAAAAATGCCAACTGTAAGAAATTTAACAATGGAACAGGAGTAGCACCTATCATAGCAGCAGAGCACACAAAAAAAAATAATTACGAAATTGAATTATTTAACTATCTAATAAGAGTATTGCTGCTAAAATAGCTAGCAGCACAGCACCCAAGAAACATTATACTTGGAATGACAATAAAAAATGGTTAGTACGGTGGTTAGTGGTTAGTATGGTGGTGTAGTGGTTAGTATGGTGGTGTAGTGGTTAGTATGGTGGTGTAGTGGTTAGTACGGTGGTGTAGTGGTTAGTACGGTGGTGTAATGGTTAGTACGGTGGTGTAGTGGTTAGTTTGGTGGTGTAGTGGTCAGTATGGTGGTGTAGTGGTTAGTACGTTGGTGTAGTGGTTAATACGGTGGTGTAGTGGTTAGTACGGTGGTGTAGTGGTTAGTACGTTGGTGTAGTGGTTAGTACGTTGGTGTAGTGGTTAGTACGGTGGTGTAGTGGTTAGTACGGTGGTGTAATGGTTAGTATGGTGATGTAGTGGTTAGTACGGTGGTGTAGTGGTTAGTACGGTGGTGTAGTGGTTAGTACAGTGGTGTAGTGGTTAGTATAGTGGTGTAGTGGTTAGTATGGTGGTGTAGTGGTTAGTATGGTGGTGTAGTGGTTAGTACGGTGGTGTAGTGGTTAGTACGGTGGTGTAGTGGTTAGTACGGTGGTGTAGTGGTTAGTATGGTGGTGTAGTGGTTAGTATGGTGGTGTAGTGGTTAGTACGGTGGTGTAGTGGTTAGTACGGTGGTGTAGTGGTTAGTTTGGTGATGTAGTGATTAGTTTGGTGGTGTAGTGGTTAGTTTGGTGGTGTAGTGGTTAGTTTGTATAGTATGGTGATGTAGTGATTAGTTTGGTGATGTAGTGATTAGTTTGGTGGTGTAGTGATTAGCTCCGTGACCCTGACTAGTGGGATAAAATGGAAGATGATGGATGGAGGGCTCTGAACACAACAGCTATTCTAAAAATTCGGGTTCCATTGACTTACATTGAAAGTGAAGAGACACTTGTTTTTCTCTGGACATACAAACATTTAACTATCTAATAAGAGTATTGCTGCTAAAATAGAAACATTATACTTGGAATGACAATAAAAAATGTAAATACTTTCAATAACGAAGTGTAATAAATGTAACAATATAGCATACGTCCCACCATTACCATAGAAACACAGAAAAGAACACTTTAAAAACAAAACACTGAATTTAAATGAACATTTTAAATACAAAAACATTAGGTATAATATATTTTTACAAAATAGCAAACGTCTCACTGTTAGCAGCGCAGCACACACAAAAAGAACACTTTAAATAAAAATAAATATCTTAAAAACAAGAACTGTAATAAACTTCACATAACAGCACATACAGCGGCGTAGCACACCTGTAAAAAATAAAGTATTAACTGAACGGAGTGTAAACTACACCTTCTTTATTTTGTGTGCAAGAAACACAAGTTTTTTGACATTTTCTGGTAAAATTGAGCTTCGTGTCTTGTTAACCGCATAGCCGGTCTTGGAAAAATTCGTTCGGGCGGGGTCGATGTAGCCGGTACGTAAAGGCAGTGTTTAGCTGCAAAAGCTAGTTTGGTGTCACTACTGTTTTTCCACCGTGTGAGTGGACCAGACTGGACTTTGGTGGTGTCCTGTAAATCCTGCTCATCTCTTTTTGCACTGGATTCATTTGCTCTTCCTCCTCATTATCAGACTCAGACTGCATGGCATTGAAATCATTGAAAAAAAGTTTTTTTATTTTAGAAGCGAAAGGTTTGACCTGGTGGAGGGGATAGTTGACCTGATGCTGTTTCACTGGAAGGTGTTAAGGTTGAGAAGGTGTCTTCTGGTGGCCCAGGATACGCAGGAGTAGTCAAATATTTCCAAAGCGCATCTGAAGAGAACAAAGGAGCGTATGTATTACAGTGTATTAATTTAAAAAACTTGCTGAGCTAAGCTAATAATAGCACATATGACACATTATAGCCTCTAACATTCTAAACACAAACAGCAAGAGTAAGTTACACCCAGCTCGCATTCATGCACAAAACTGTTAGAAGAGTTAGAACTTCTCTCGCACGAAGCATGTTTGCTGTAGCTGAAAAATCAAAAGCAATGAATGAAAATGAAATTGTAAAGGCTTATGTTTATTAACGACAAACAAAGTTGTCAAAGGTATTCACTTACTCAGGTAGAAGTATAGATACTAGGGTTTAAAAATACTTCTGTAGAAGTTAAAGTATCAACTCAAGCTTTTTACTCCAGTAAAAGAGTAAAAGTACTGCTTTCAGAACTACTTAAAGTATAAAAGTAAAAGTAATGTAAGGATAAAATACCATTAAGTACAAAGGCCGCACCATAGGGGTCTATAGTGCACTAGCCCACCTCCCCAAAAACCCCATTCTTTTAAAAGTCATAATGACTATAATGTTATATTAAAATGTTAATGTTGATAAATTTGGGATGCGCTAGGCTTCCTGTTTCAGCTCATATACACCCATTAAACATGAATGTAGTTTAGTACAATGTAAATATATTAAAGAAGCATATCTGTTACTACTGAACATTAACATGTGTTTCATGGAGCAGAAGATATGATGACTAGTTGTCTATAAGTATTGTAATGAAGTCAAACTTCAAAGACATGTTATCAATAATCTTTACTGGAATGTAAATGTACATGAATGAAAACAAGCTGAACTGAAATAGGAGTAACGAGACTATGTTTAAAATGTAAGGAGTATAAAGTACAGATAATGGAGTGTAAATGTAAGGAGTAGAAAGTACTGATAATGGAGTGTAAATGTAAGGAGTAGAAAGTACTGATAATGGAGTGTAAATGTAAGGAGTAGAAAGTACTGATAATGGAGTGTAAATGTAAGGAGTAGAAAGTACTGATAACGGAGTGTAAATGTAAGGAGTAGAAAGTACAGATAATGGAGTGTAAATGTAAGGAGTAGAAAGTACTGATAATGGAGTGTAAATGTAAGGAGTAGAAAGTACTGATAATGGAGTGTAAATGTAAGGAGTAGAAAGTACTGATACTGGAGTGTAAATGTAAGGAGTAGAAAGTACTGATAATGGAGTGTAAATGTAAGGAGTAGAAAGTACTGATAATGGAGTGTAAATGTAAGGAGTAGAAAGTACTGATATTGGAGTGTAAATGTAAGGAGTAGAAAGTACTGATAATGGAGTATAAATGTAAGGAGTAGAAAGTACTGATAATGGAGTATAAATGTAAGGAGTAGAAAGTACTGATAATGGAGTGTAAATGTAAGGAGTAGAAAGTACTGATAATGGAGTATAAATGTAAGGAGTAGAAAGTACTGATAATGGAGTGTAAATGTAAGGAGTAGAAAGTACTGATAATGGAGTGTAAATGTAAGGAGTAGAAAGTACTGATAATGGAGTGTAAATGTAAGCAGTAGAAAGTACTGATAATGGAGTGTAAATGTAAGGAGCAGAAAGTATTGATAATGGAGTGTAAATGTAAGGAGCAGAAAGTACTGATAATGGAGTGTAAATGTAAGGAGTAGAAAGTACTGATAATGGAGTGTAAATGTAAGGAGTAGAAAGTACAGATAATGGAGTGTAAATGTAAGGAGCAGAAAGTACTGATAATGGAATGTAAATGTAAGGAGTAGAAAGTACTGATAATGGAGTGTAAATGTAAGGAGTACATTTGAGTACATTGACACCTCTGACGACAAAAGGAAACCCATTTTATTGACTATTATAAGAAGACCAACACTGGCTAGCTAATTAGACTAAGGGCGTTTTCACACCTGTAGTTAGTTTCACTGGTCCGGATCAGTTCATGAGTTTGTGTTCTCTGTTTACGCCATCTGCTGCATCCCATAATGCAAAGCACTCCTGGCTTCAGTAGATGTTTAGATCAAACTTGTGGAGTATTCCTAATACTTAGGTCGGATCGAGGTCGGATCATGTTCTTACCACAAACAAACCGCTCCAGAGTTCGTTTGGAACCAGACCGAGACCACCTCCTCTCGTGGGTCTTGGTGCGGTTGTTTTGGTCCGCACCCGAGTGCGATTACTGTTTTCACACCTGCCAAAACGAAACGCACCAAGAGTGCAAACGAACCAGAGTCCGTTTTAACTGGACTAACTAGTGCTGGTGTGAAGACGGCAATAAAAATGTTGGCCTAGTTTCTTCAGGCAAACAGTGGAAACTTCGTGCAGACATTTAATTTAAGATTCTTCTTATTTCTTTAATGCAGGTTATGTCCCAACACCTGGACAGTCTTTCCCAAATGTCCTTAATAAACGCAGGGTCGAAGTAGGCACGGGGAGAAACCATAATAAATAATTGGTGTTGCCTATTACCAGCCATCATTTGTATGCCATTAATCATCAACCAAGCTCAATCAAAGCATCACATCAAAATACCAGACATAACAAGGACAATCCCAGTAATGAAATCTGGTTTACCTGATGATTGAAGTTGATGCACACACAGTAACTAAATACTGTATTTATACTCCATTTTCTGTGGGACATAGTACTTATAGGTGGGACCAGACACCATTGGTGCATATAAAGTAAACTAAAATGACTGGAATTCACAATGATGGGCTACCAAGGCTGCATTTACTCAGCAGGCAAAAGTGGCTCAAATCCTGTTTTCCTACCAAATTCCAAGTTTTTTTGGCTCATGTGTTTTAAATTAGACCTACATCCAACATTACTCAAACAGATCATCCTCCAGAAAAAGAACAACAACGCTTCACATGGTGCGCTCATCCAGAGGTAAACAATCAAACCAGAGGCTTCAGTTTCACCTTCACCAGCAACACAGCAGCAGTCCTATAGTTCCTAAGGCTGAATACTGGACTTATCACCCAGGATTCGTTCAAGCTTTAAAAATGACACGTTATTCAGCCATAGACACTTTTTTAGATTCATTTCTGTTGCTGTCCACCACACCACTCTCTACCATCTACCACGCCAAGTGTGACTTCCTGGACAGAATAGTTGTGTGTCTTGCGGGTGTTTGCTTGTGCTGCCATATATAGTATTTTTTTAGTCGGTCTTTAGTATTTAGTATCATATGTTTGATGCGTGCAGTCACCAAAAGAACTCATGTAAAATAATAATACAAATTAGAGATGGGCCGATCAGCACTTTTGAGGCCGATTCCGAACGCCAATCACCTTTCAATGCGATCGTCCGTTACTGATAGAGGGCGGGGCTGTTAGACACGGTTGGGCTACATATTATTAGCACAAGCAAGTCATGAAACCTGGTCTAAACTGGTTTATTACCATTTTTAACGAGCTCATATGAAACCGTATAATATTTTAACTAAATTAGAAGTTGGTCTACGTGGGAGTAAATCGCTTGATTCAGCTCCAGAAGAGCCACATCTGAAAAGTATCTCTACTAGGAACAGCAGAGCGTAGATCCAGGTGGAACATTAAGCAGCAGAATGAACGTCTTCTACAGCCGAGAAGAGCTGCTTATCTAGAACTATAAACTCAATCACTCTGGCTGTGGTTCTTTAGTTCTCTGGCTGTTTCTGCTGCTGTTCTGTTCATACCGGTCAGATCTGGTCTGTATGGTGTTCTGGGTTATTTGTTCTGCTCTGCTGTTTGCTGGTACTGTGTTCAGCTGTGTGGTGTCTTTGAAGTGCTGTATCAGATTAGTAGTGTTTTAAATGTCTTTGTCCGCTGCTTTAGTCAGTCTGTGGAAAATGAAAGGGTGTGTTTCCACCTAGTGGTTCAGACAGGAATTGCAGGGAGCTGGCCGGAGGGGGGTTTCATGCAGGGCTCCTCTTCATGGATGAAATGCTAGCTGGAAATACAGAAATTAGGCTCATTTGTTTACCGCTATCGATCGGCTCTTGAGATCGGCCGATCGCCGATCACATATTTTGATTAAAAATCGGCCTATACTGATACATGGCCGATCGATCCTTCCATCTCTAATAAAAATAATTCAATTGACCCTTTCAAGTTTAATATCTGCATCAGCTTCTAGTTTTAGTTCATATGCTTTTTTTCATCTATGCCTGTTTAACCATCCTTTGAAAACTGCATTACCCGTAGAACAGTGGTTACTTTACTAGTGGTTTCTATACTAATACTAATAACGGTTAGTATCAGGACCACCTCCTTAACTAACACCAATCAGTTCTCCTCTTTGTTTGTGCCTTCTGCTATATCCTCGACTGCATCACCTATAGATATAACTTTACTGTTTCAGCTCACTCCCACTTTCCACAAAGACTGAGTCAGGGACTGCCTCAGTCAGAGACCGATCGAGAGCGGGGCTATGTGCCTCGGCAGGCTACATGCAATTATTAGCACAAGCAAGTCATGAAACATGGTTATCTAGAACTATACACTCAATCACTCTGGCTGTGGTTCTTTAGCTCTCTGGTTGTTTCTGCTGCTGTTCTGTTTGTACCGGTCAGATCTGGTCTGTAGGTGTTCTGGGTTATTTGTTTTGTGCTAGCTGTGCGTGCTAGCTCGGCTGTATTCAGACGTGTGGTGTGCTCTTCAGTGACGAATCAGATTAGTAGTGTTAAATGTCTTTGTCTTGGTTCTCCCATCAGACACGTTGATGTTACAGATGTTAGAGAACACCTGGATGAGTCTGCATCACATACGGTAACAAACTGCCGGACAGACGACATGTTTTCTTTCAGCACATGCGGTGAACTCTTTAAACTGTTCTTGCGAGGCCCACTGCTTTAATCAGTCTGTGGAAAATTAAACAGTATGTATTTTCACCTAGTGGTTCAGATGGGAATTGCAGGGACATGGCTAGAGGGGGTTTTATGGAGGGCTTCTTTTCTTCATTAAGATTAGGCTCGTTTGTTTAACCCCATCGATCGGCTCTCGGGATCGGCTGAATTGGAGAAATATCGATCGATAGCATTTTGATTAGAAGTCGGCCGATACCAATACATCCTTCTATCTCTAGCTTCAACCATCTTCAAACTGAGATTCTCTTATCTCTAATTTATCTTAATAAGCTGTAAATACTGTTTGACCAGAGGAGGACGGGTCTCCCCTTGTGGGTCTTGATTCCTCCCAAGGCTTTTTCCTCCAGTCTTGAGTTTTTCTTGCCACCATCACCTCTGGCTTGCTCACGGGGGGATACATACATGCTGTGACTTCATGTTATCATTATCATTAACTTCTATAGAGCTGCTTTGTAAAATGTGCTATACAAATAAACTTGGCTTTACTTGTTAAACCCTTGTGTGTTGACATTCTTTTTTATTTAGGAAGCTGTTTTAAACACCAAGCCAAATGCAAAAAATGTTTGAATGGTACTAAACTTGAGTGTTACATTAAACATTCAGCAAAGTTTGAATAAAAAATAAAAGATATAAATATAATAAAGCACAGCTTAAAACCTGGTCTGACCTCTCGGAGACCTCTGTGGACGTGGCTAACCAGCAGTTTGATTAGTAGGTGAAGGAATGGACGAGCAGACGTGCAGATGAACAATCGGATGAAGCGACCTGTAAACGAATGAGTAGGCAAGCAGTGTTGGTGATGATGAAGGAATGAAGAGATGAAAAAACAATGTTGGTGCACCAGTGCATGAATGAATGGACAGGCAGGAGATCTAGCTTGTTAGCTTTTGGTTATGCTGGTCAGCTTGAACTCACTTTTGTGACTCTGAAACCGGTCTGTGTGGGCGGGGCCAGACACATCAGCCTTGTGATTGGTTAGGAAATGCTTACAGAAGCATCGCCCAAGATTAGGACCAGCCAGTTTACATGGTGTGAAGAGAAATATGGTGTGACTATGGCAGACAATCATCAGACTTGGGGAGTATATTCATAAGACATACCATGTACATGTATAAGGTGGATTCAGAGGAACAGATGAGGTTTCTTGGGGCTTTAAAGGCGAATCAGTCCTCTGTAGTTCCTATAAGTTACAATTCAGTTTAATTGAAGTTTATTTTTGTAGCACTTTTTACAACAGAAGTTTACAGAAGTTTGAAAAGAAGACAGAAATCCCTCAAGAATGGAGGAAGAAACCCTGGGAGACTCACTGGTGCAGATGGCAAGAATGAGGAGGAGAACTGGTTGGTGCCACATGAGGAGGAGGCCCTGATGGTCAGTCCAAGGGCGTGGGGGGGTTTGACATTGGGGGGCACATTTGCTAATATGAATCAAAGCCCACCCTATCCCCTAAAATATTACCTATAAGCTGATTCCACTGTAGGTAAGGTAGTAAATCACTGTATGTATAGTGAGGTAGATTACTAATAAATTAGTAATTAGTAATTAGTAAATTACTTAGTAAATAAATACTAATAAATAATATACTGGCCTCACTGGTTCTTCTATACAGCTGTCCAGCAAGTTAAACACCTCCATGAATTAACTCCTGGAAGTGATGTTGAGTGCGTTTAATTTTATGAACAGTGTGAAACTGAAAATACAAATATTATATAAAGACGTGTAAGTAAGGCATGTATAAATTATACATGAACACCAACAATATCCTTGTTAACAACTACAATTTACTCTTAAAATAAAGCTTTTAAACTAAAAACAGACATTAATAAACCACCCTTACGTACAGGGAATGCCTTTTTGAGGGCTAACCGAGAGGGATTGCAGCAGATATCCAGTATTTGCAGTACAATGTGCTCTGCAACGCCTACTTTCTGTTCCTACTTCTGGGCTTTTTCCTGTTCACCCAGTAGGGGGCGCTAAACTAAATATTATTATAAAAAAATATTTTAAAATATTATAATAAAAAAATTATTAAATTATTATAAAAACTAAACTAAAAGAAAATAAATATCAAAGCCATAACAAATAAACAAAATATAACATAATCTGTATGTCTGTTTATTATTAGAAACTAAACTAAACAAACTAAACAAGACACTCTACATTATATGCTACTGTCATCATAAAACTTTTCAACTATACATGCAATGTCTGGATTATATATATATATATATATATATATATATATATATATATATATATATATATATATATATATATATATATATATATATATATATATTTATTTATTTTTATTTTTATTTATTTTTTTTTCCCTTCCTTTGGAGCATAATGCTGAAATAAAATGACAATGTATGTTAGGTTTCCTGACTAGACAAGACTAACATTAATTAGATATTAGTAAGGCTGTGTCCCAAACAGCACCCTCTGCTTTCTGAGAAAAGTTAGTGTAAACGTTAGCTAACCCAAACCCTCCTAGCCTATTGGTCATTGTTGCTATTCATTGCTCTCATCACTGAGCTCGCGTTTAAAGCTGGCGCGAGCTACGCAATGCTCCAATGAGGTGAGAGCTCGGGTCAGTGAAGCTGCTGACTGCAGGATATTTCTGAGCAGGCGTCTCAACACAAGCCTTAACAAAAAAAGACCCAGACCACCTAACGACCAGAGCCAGTTGCTAACAACAAACACAGTGCGTGAATTGCGAAGGCTGCCAAAACACGCTTTAAAAAAAATAGTGTTTTTAAACAGTTTCCACTTTTCTGTGGTTTAACTTTTGGGTGGGACAAATCTACTTGTTTCAGATATTGGGGGGGACATGTCTCCCCATTCCTCCCGGTTCCTACGCCAATGGGTCAATTGTCCATCAGCATTCGTCAGGACAGGAAGAGTTACACAAAGCTGTGATTGCCAGGTAAGCATCGTCATAAGGTTACTTATCTGTCACCCATGACAACCGATTACATCGCCCTGTTGCCCCACCCAATTTGTACCTCACAGTTTGTTTGATTAGTGGCTAATCTTTGGTTTAAGACTGTCCAAGATTACCTACATAATGACAATGCACACAGTCTACACCTGCTTTTATTCCAGCTTCACCTGGAGGGGATTGTACCAAGTCAAATCTTGTCTAAGGCCTTGTACGATTAAACGAAGGCATGACTCAAAGCCGACTGCTGTTTTAAAGACTGGCAGGACAGTAAACCAGAGCACAACTCATTTTCATACATCCGTCTTAAAGGCCCAGAGACAAACAGCCTGCTTAATACTGAACAGCTGTTGCGCAGTCCCACACATACAACCAGGAAGGGTTAAGATTAGATATTTTTCTGTGTTAGTAAGTATTCCTGTCAGTTATGAGCCGACACTGAGTATGCAGAACGTTATCTGATAACCGCAGAGAAGCTTATATTTGCCATAATAAACAAACAAAACTTTCATGACCTCAAAATACGAAAACTCCAGCTCTAAATGAGTCACTACCCATAATCAGGTTTCTTCATCATCCACTCTGGCACCTCTACCACTGCTCAGTGATTTGTCGAATAGCACAGAAGAGAGTCTTATAGCTTCTATATGCAAAACTAGGGGTTGATTGATATTTATATGATGATATTTTATTATAGTGGCTAATATTGTTAACGTGATTGACGTTAAATATATATAAGTGTACTGTGGACGATAGCCAAGATGTTCTGTGACCCTCTGCATGTTTCATTAGTCTGGTTAAACTGAGCTGAATGCAGTACAGTGAGTGAAACATCAAATAAAAATAGTTGTTTACATTAGTTTTTGAATGCAGCCATACAAGCACATTGTATACGTATGTCAGAATATCATACTGTGTATGATGAAATATCTTTAGGTATTGTGATATGACCTCATCAGGCCATAATACCTTCCCCCAGCTGCAACACTGAATTAAGTATTTAATGTTTACTGCAATAAACTACTTTTTCTTTCAGCTTTTCCCTTTTCAGGGGTCACCACAGCGAGTCATCCTCCTCCTTCTCACTCTGTCCTCTGCGTCCTCTGTCCTCACACCAGCTCATTACTCATTACTGAGTAATCTCATTACTGTCTCCAAACCATACAACATAGCTGGTCTCACTACTGTCTCCAAACCATACAACATAGCTGGTCTCATTACTGTCTCCAAACCATACAACATAGCTGGTCTCACTACTGTCTCCAAACCATACAACATAGCTGGTCTCATTACTGTCTCCAAACCATACAACATAGCTGGTCTCACTACTGTCTCCAAACCATACAACATAGCTGGTCTCATTACTGTCTCCAAACCATACAACATAGCTGGTCTCACTACTGTCTCCAAACCATACAACATAGCTGGTCTCACTACTGTCTCCAAACCATACAACATAGCTGGTCTCACTACTGTCTCCAAACCATACAACATAGCTGGTCTCATTACTGTCTCCAAACCATACAACATAGCTGGTCTCACTACTGTCTCCAAACCATACAACATAGCTGGTCTCATTACTGTCTCCAAACCATACAACATAGCTGGTCTCACTACTGTCTCCAAACCATACAACATAGCTGGTCTCATTACTGTCTCCAAACCATACAACATAGCCGGTCTCACCACTGTCTCCAAACCATACAGCATAGCTGGTCTCACCACTGTCTCCAAACCATACAACATAGCCGGTCTCATTACTGTCTCCAAACCATACAACATAGCTGGTCTCACTACTGTCTCCAAACCATACAACATAGCTGGTCTCATTACTGTCTCCAAACCATACAACATAGCCGGTCTCACCACTGTCTCCAAACCATACAGCATAGCTGGTTTCACCACTGTCTCCAAACCATACAACATAGCCGGTCTCACCACTGTCTCCAAACCATACAACATAGCTGGTCTCATTACTGTCTCCAAACCATACAACATAGCTGGTCTCACTACTGTCTCCAAACCATACAACATAGCTGGTCTCATTACTGTCTCCAAACCATACAACATAGCTGGTCTCACTACAGTCTCCAAACCATACAACATAGCTGGTCTCACTACTGTCTCCAAACCATACAACATAGCCGGTCTCATTACTGTCTCCAAACCATACAACATAGCCGGTCTCACCACTGTCCCCAAACCATACAACATAGCTGGTCTCATTACTGTCTCCAAACCATACAACATAGCCGGTCTCACCACTGTCTCCGAACCATACAACATAGCTGGTCTCAACACTGTCTTCACACCATACAACATAGCTGGTCTCCCCACTGTCTTCAAACCATACAACATAGCTGGTCTCCCCACTGTCTCCAAACCATACAACATAGCCGGTCTCACCACTGTCTCCAAACCATACAGCATAGCTGGTTTCACCACTGTCTCCAAACCATACAACATAGCCGGTCTCACCACTGTCTTCAAACCATACAACATAGCTGGTCTCATTACTGTCTCCAAACCATACAACATAGCTGGTCTCACTACTGTCTCCAAACCATACAACATAGCTGGTCTCATTACTGTCTCCAAACCATACAACATAGCTGGTCTCACTACAGTCTCCAAACCATACAACATAGCTGGTCTCACTACTGTCTCCAAACCATACAACATAGCCGGTCTCATTACTGTCTCCAAACCATACAACATAGCCGGTCTCACCACTGTCTCCAAACCATACAACATAGCTGGTCTCATTACTGTCTCCAAACCATACAACATAGCCGGTCTCACCACTGTCTCCGAACCATACAACATAGCTGGTCTCAACACTGTCTTCACACCATACAACATAGCTGGTCTCCCCACTGTCTTCAAACCATACAACATAGCTGGTCTCCCCACTGTCTCCAAACCATACAACATAGCCGGTCTCACCACTGTCTCCAAACCATACAGCATAGCTGGTTTCACCACTGTCTCCAAACCATACAACATAGCCGGTCTCACCACTGTCTTCAAACCATACAACATAGCTGGTCTCACCACTGTCTCCAAACCATACAACATAGCCGGTCTCACCACTGTCTGCAAACCATACAACACAGCTGGTCTCACCACTGTCTCCAAACCATACAACATAGCTGGTCTCACCACTGTCTCCAAACCATACAACATAGCCGATCTCACCACTGTCTCCAAACCATACAACATAGCTGGTCTCCCCACTGTCTTCAAACCATACAACATAGCTGGTCTCACCACTGTCTCCAAACCATACAACATAGCCGGTCTCACCACTGTCTCCAAACCATACAGCATAGCCGGTTTCACCACTGTCTCCAAACCATACAACATAGCTGGTCTCACCACTGTCTCCAAACCATACAACATAGCTGGTCTCACCACTGTCTCCAAACCATACAACATAGCTGGTCTCATTACTGTCTCCAAACCATACAACATAGCCGGTTTCACCACTGTCTTCAAACCATACAACATAGCTGGTCTCACCACTGTCTCCAAACCATACAACATAGCCGGTCTCACCACTGTCTGCAAACCATACAACACAGCTGGTCTCACCACTGTCTCCAAACCATACAACATAGCCGGTCTCACCACTGTCTCCAAACCATACAACATAGCCGATCTCACCACTGTCTCCAAACCATACAACATAGCTGGTCTCCCCACTGTCTTCAAACCATACAACATAGCTGGTCTCACCACTGTCTTCAAACCATACAACATAGCTGGTCTCACCACTGTCTCCAAACCATACAGCATAGCTGGTCTCACCACTGTCTCCAAACCATACAACATAGCCGGTCTCACCACTGTCTCCAAACCATACAACATAGCTGGTCTCACCACTGTCTCCAAACCATACAACATAGCTGGTCTCACCACTGTCTCCAAACCATACAACATAGCCGGTCTCAGCACTGTCTGCAAACCATACAACACAGCTGGTTTCACCACTGTCTCCAAACCATACAACATAGCCGGTCTCACCACTGTCTCCAAACCATACAACATAGCTGGTCTCACCACTGTCTCCAAACCATACAACATAGCTGGTCTCACCACTGTCTGCAAACCATACAACACAGCTGGTCTCACCACTGTCTCCAAACCATACAACATAGCTGGTCTCACCACTGTCTCCAAACCATACAACATAGCCGGTCTCACCACTGTCTCCAAACCATACAACATAGCTGGTCTCCCCACTGTCTCCAAACCATACAGCATAGCTGGTCTCACCACTGTCTCCAAACCATACAACATAGCTGGTCTCCCCACTGTCTCCAAACCATACAGCATAGCTGGTCTCACCACTGTCTTGTAAACTTTCCTTGGACCTTTGACCTTCTGAAACTTTTCTCCATGCATTCCATCCTGCATGGACTCTCTTCTTGACCTCTTTACTACACTCCCCAATTTCCTGGACAGTCGACCCTAAGTACTTAAAGTCCTGCACCTTTGTGACCTCTGCTCCTTGTTGCCCTACTGTTCCACCTGTCTCCCTCCCATTCACACACATGTACTCTGTCTTGCTATGTCTGACCTTCATTGCTTTCCACAATAATGATAATAATAATAATAATAATAATAATAATAATAATTAATAATAATCATCATCTCACTCAAGGCCTATTGTGTTCCGTACAATGAGCTGTCAGTAACAGTCTTTTGTTTTGCAAACTGAAACACTACCCACTGTTATAGCATACAATACTTGTATTTGAATATGAACCTGCAATAAGTAATTCCTTATAATATTGTAATAGTTGTTAGTAAATGTAAGAGTTTGTTATTAATCAGTTAATGTAATGTCACAAATGTTAAAGAAAGGCTCTGATCTAAACACTGTGAATTTGCCCACTGTGGGACTAATAAAGGATTATTTTATCTTTATTTTACTTCATGTTTACAACAGCACCCCCTATTGGGTTAACAGCAAATCTGCACCTTAAATTCTACATATGCCCAGTTCTACATACTCATCAGGGACATTTTAGGGCCTGGAATAGACAGAAATTACATTTTGATTGAAATAAGACCATTTAAATTAGTGAAACAATCTGGATTTTACATGACGTC
Organism: Megaleporinus macrocephalus; assembly: GCA_021613375.1. NCBI lineage: Eukaryota > Metazoa > Chordata > Actinopteri > Characiformes > Anostomidae > Megaleporinus > Megaleporinus macrocephalus. The sequence continues at coordinate 36,969,606 of CM038719.1, read as the reverse complement.
TTACCTAGCAGATGTTAGCATACGGTAGAGTTGCCTTCAGAAGTTGGAACTGAGGGAGAAATTGAATGCATACCCATAATACCATCCATAACTGTGCTCAATACATCTAGCTGAGTGAATGGAGTTATCACTGGTAACTCTCTGAGGTAAATGCTCTATGCTCTTGCCCAGTTTATGTTAGCTTATAGCAGACTAGCCTTCAGGAACTGTGTCAGAGTTTAAGGTGAGTCAGGAAAAGATTTTAAGTTTATTCCTTTCCGAATAAGATAAAAGTTTTTAGTAAACTATGATTTACATTATTTAATTGTTTGCAGATTCTCAACACTCAATAACACACTATGCTTAAGTACACGATACTACACAAACGGAACTATATCACCCCTGAAGAGGGAACTCTACCCTGTCTGTTGGCATACAGTAGAGTGGCCTTCAGGAAGAGTGAGTCAGGAAAAGGTTTTTGGTTTATTCCCTTCCAAATATGATAAAAAGTATTATTTATTTATGATTTACGTTGTTTAATTGTTTACATATACCCAACACTCCATAACAAACCGTGCTTAGGTAAATAATATGGAACTTCATAAGCAACTGTAAGCTCTCTGAAGAAAGAACTCTACTTTGTCTGTTAGCATATAGCAGAGTAGCCTTCAGGAACTGCCTGTTAAATGAGCTGAATGTGAGGAGAAAATTATTCTTGTCCTTCCTCATAAATGTACATAAGCATAAGTAAAAGGGTTTGAAAATCTCAAAGCAGTCCAGGAGAGGCAATGGTATTCACGACCAAGTAGTTAAAACCTAAACTGGAATTGAGTAAAAAGCAGATTGCTTTCTTAAGTGTAGAAGTAAAATATTATTTGCAAGTATTAAAATTGATTGAAGAAAATATATTATTTTAAATATATTATTTTCCTCATAAATACTTTACAGGTTCTGTTCTTCTATTATACAGGATATTAATTCAAGACATACTTCTGATGAAAACATGCTGAAATAATGTTTAATGTGCAATTATAGCTGGTTATAGCTCTAAACTCCCTGTTAGCTATGCTGTTTTACAGAGTTTATGTAAGCATACAGCAAAGGTAAAGGTATTTAACAAGGTAGTGAACTATGCTGTCTTACCCAATTTATGTTAGGATATAGTACAGTAGCCTTCAGAACCTAAGGGGAGAAAATATTATTTTCCTCATTATAATAATAAAACAGCAATATACTAGACAGCTGTTGCACAGGCCCACACATACAACCAGGAAAGAGGTGGGGGTTAACGTTTGTAATTTATTATCTTTTCTCTTTTATGGTTAAGATTAGTCCGATATTTTTATTTTTTGTTAAACAGCGTTAGTAAGTATTCCTGTCAGTTATGAGCCGACGCTGAGTATGCAGAACATTATCTGATAACCGCAAAGCAGCGCATATTTGCCATAATAAACAAACAAAATTTTCATGACCTCAAAATATGAAAACTCCAGCTCTAAATGAGTCACTACCCATAATCAGATTACTTCGTCATCCATCCTGGCACCTCTACCAGCTTAGTGATTTGTCGATTACTACATAAGAGAAGAGAGTCTTATGGCTTCCATGTGCGAAACTAGGCTCGTACAATATGGCACTATTTATGGTGCTATTTTATTGTTAACGTGATTAAAAAAAAATAAAATTGTTCATTTTTCATCATAGTGTACAGTCTTTTTCCTCTCCCATACCATTTTGAGCCTCCAAAATGTGAGCTATGTTTTAATTAAAAGTTGAAGGACCAACGTTGAAATAATGTTGCCATATCAACGTTGGTTCCCTTTTCAAACTCAACACCAAATCCAATGTTGATTCAACTATAACATTAACGTTTATTATTCAACGTTGAAATGGCAGCTGAGAAAGCACACAGAACTGAATTAACAGAACTTATATCTGTAAACTCTGAAGTAAGAACTCTGCCCAATGACTGTTGGCATACAGTGTCTGATCTGAAGAAAAAAATACATTTTTATTCAAAAATACTCTTATTGTATGCAAAAATAGCTGATTATAACTGTAAACTATGTGTCAGCTATGCAGAGTCTACATACAGAGTCTATGTTGGCGTAAAGTAAAGTAGCCTAGATCATGTTCCTCATAAATGTTCTTGAGTCTAATGAAAAAGAATCTCATACAGTACAGCAGCCCTCTGAAGTCTGACCTGAATAATAAATACATTTATTTTCCTCATAAATGTTCATTGAGTATAATATAATTAAACTTTGATTCCAAAACTCTGCAAAACTACACAGAACTGAGTAAATGGAGCTGGTTTAAACTGTAAATGCTCTGAGGTAAGAATTCTGTACAGTATAGCCTTTAGAAGTCTGACCTGAGGAAAAACTAGATTATTTTCCTCCTAAATGTTATTTAGTGTAATGAAACAGGATTATATTTCAAAAACATGTATTGTTGCCCAAAAAACTTTGCTGTGCAGAAGTACACAGGACCGAAGTGTCTACTAGCATACAGTACAGTAGTCTTCAGAAAAAAAATAAATTTATTTTCCTCATAAATGTTCACTGAGTAGAATAAAACTGAATTTCATTCAAAAACTCTACACAACTACACAGAACTGAGTGAATGGAGCTGGTTTAAACTGTAAATACTCAGAGGTAATAACTCTGCCTGGTGTCTGCTAGCATATAGTACAGTATAGCCCTCAGAGGTCTGACCTGAGGAAAAATCTAGATTATTTTCCATATAAATGTTCTTGATTGTAATGATACAGGATTATCTTTCAAAAACATTATATTGTTGCCAAAAAAATCCATCAAATGCTGTGCAGAAGTACACAGAACCAAAGTGTCTACTAGCATACAATACAGTAGTCTTCAGAAGAAAAAAATCAATTTATTTTCCTCATAAATGTTCACTGAGTAGAATAAAACTGAATTATCATTCAAAAACTCTGCAAAACTACACAGAACTGAGTTAATGGAGCTGGTTTCAAGTGTAAATACTCTGAGGTAAGAACTCTTGACTGGTGTCTGCTAGCATATAGTACAGTATAGCCTTCAAAAGTCTGACCTGAGGAAACAACTTGATTATTTTCCATATAAATGTTCTTGATTGTAATGATACAGGATTATCTTTCAGAAACATATATATTGTTGCCAAAAAAAATCTATCAAACGCTTTGCAGAAGAACACAGAACTGTGTCTGTTAGCATACAGTACATGAGCCTTCAGGATTCTGACCTGAAAAAGAAATACATTTATTTTCCTCATAATAAAACTGAATTATCATTCAAAAACCCTACAAAACTACATAGAACAGATTCAGTGGAACTGGTTTAAACTGCAAATACTCTGAGGTAAAAACTCTGCCCAGTGTCTGTTAGCATATAGTACAGTATAGCCTTCAAAAGTCTGACCTGAGGGAAAAAACTAGATTATTTTGCATATAAATGTTCTTGAGTGTAATGAAACAGGATTATCTTTCAAAAACAATGTATATTGTTGCCCAAAACTCCTTCAAACGCTGTGCAGAAGTACACAGAACTGAAGTGTCTGTTAGCATACAGTACGGGAGTCTTCAGGATTCTGACCTGAGGAAAAAAAAACCATTTATTTTCCTCATGAATGTTCACTGAGTAGAATAAAACTGAATTATCATTAAAAAACTCTACAAACTACACAGAACTGAGTGAATGGAGCTGGTTTAAACTGTAAATACTCCGAGGTAAGAACTCTACCCGGTGTCTGTTAACATAAAGTATAGCCTTTAGAAATCTGACCTGAGGAAAAGCTAGATAATTTTCCTCCTATGTGTTATTAAGTGTCATGAAACAGGATTATATTTCAGAAACATGTATATTGTTACCCAAAAAACTTCTTTGCTGTGCAGAAGTACACCGAATTGAAGTGTCTGTTGGCATACAGTGCAGTAGACTTCAGGAGTCTTGACCTAAAGAAAAAATACATTTATTTTCCTCATAATAAAACTGAATTATCATTCAAAAACCCTACAAAACTACACAAAACAGATTCAGTGGAGCTGGTTTAAACTGCAAATACTCTGAGGTAAAAACTCTGCCCAGTGTCTGTTAGCATATAGCACAGTATAGCTTTCAGAAGTCTGACCTGAGGAAAAAAACTAGATTATTTTGCATATAAATGTTCTTGAGTGTAATGAAACAGGATTATCTTTCAAAAACAATGTATATTGTTGCCCAAAACTCATTCAAACGCTGTGCAGAAGTGCACAGAACTGAAGTGTCTGTTAGCATACAGTACAGGAGTCTTCAGGATTCTTACCTGAAGAAAAAAAAACCATTTATTTTCCTCATGAATGTTCACTGAGTAGAATAAAACTGAATTATCATTAAAAAACTCTACAAACTACACAGAACTGAGTGAATGGAGCTGGTTTAAACTGTAAATACTCCGAGGTAAGAACTCTACCCGGTGTCTGTTAACATAAAGTATAGCCTTTAGAAATCTGACCTGAGGAAAAGCTAGATAATTTTCCTCCTATGTGTTATTAAGTGTCATGAAACAGGATTATATTTCAGAAACATGTATATTGTTACCCAAAAAACTTCTTTGCTGTGCAGAAGTACACCGAATTGAAGTGTCTGTTGGCATACAGTGCAGTAGACTTCAGGAGTCTTGACCTAAAGAAAAAATACATTTATTTTCCTCATAATAAAACTGAATTATCATTCAAAAACCCTACAAAACTACACAAAACAGATTCAGTGGAGCTGGTTTAAACTGCAAATACTCTGAGGTAAAAACTCTGCCCAGTGTCTGTTAGCATATAGCACAGTATAGCTTTCAGAAGTCTGACCTGAGGAAAAAAACTAGATTATTTTGCATATAAATGTTCTTGAGTGTAATGAAACAGGATTATCTTTCAAAAACAATGTATATTGTTGCCCAAAACTCATTCAAACGCTGTGCAGAAGTGCACAGAACTGAAGTGTCTGTTAGCATACAGTACAGGAGTCTTCAGGATTCTTACCTGAAGAAAAAAAAACATTTATTTTCCTCATGAATGTTCACTGAGTAGAATAAAACTGAATTATCATTAAAAAACTCTACAAACTACACAGAACTGAGTGAATGGAGCTGGTTTAAACTGTAAATACTCCGAGGTAAGAACTCTACCCGGTGTCTGTTAACATAAAGTATAGCCTTTAGAAATCTGACCTGAGGAAAAGCTAGATAATTTTCCTCCTATGTGTTATTAAGTGTCATGAAACAGGATTATATTTCAGAAACATGTATATTGTTACCCAAAAAACTTCTTTGCTGTGCAGAAGTACACCGAATTGAAGTGTCTGTTGGCATACAGTGCAGTAGACTTCAGGAGTCTTGACCTAAAGAAAAAATACATTTATTTTCCTCATAATAAAACTGAATTATCATTCAAAAACCCTACAAAACTACACAAAACAGATTCAGTGGAGCTGGTTTAAACTGCAAATACTCTGAGGTAAAAACTCTGCCCAGTGTCTGTTAGCATATAGCACAGTATAGCTTTCAGAAGTCTGACCTGAGGAAAAAAACTAGATTATTTTGCATATAAATGTTCTTGAGTGTAATGAAACAGGATTATCTTTCAAAAACAATGTATATTGTTGCCCAAAACTCCTTCAAACGCTGTGCAGAAGTGCACAGAACTGAAGTGTCTGTTAGCATACAGTACAGGAGTCTTCAGGATTCTGACCTGAAGAAAAAAAAACATTTATTTTCCTTATGAATGTTCACTGAGTTTAATAAAACTGAATTATCATTCAAAAACTCTACAAACTACACAGAACTGAAGTGTCTGTTAGCATACAGTACAGGAGTCTTCAGGATTCTGACCTGAGGAAAAAAAAAACATTTATTTTCCTCATAAATGTTCACTGAGTTTAATAAAAACTTAATTATCATTCAAAAACTCTGCAAAGCTACACAGAATAGACTCAGTGGAGCTGGTTTTAGCTGTAAACTCTGAGATAAGAACTCTGTACAGTAGACTAGCCTTCAGGAACCGCCTCAGAGTTTGACGTGAGGTCTAAAAAAAAAAAAAAAAAAAAAAAAATCAGGTGTGTGCTGCTCGTTCTTCGAGGCGGAGTCAGCCTTCAGGTGTGCTCGTTATTGGCCCTGGGCGACACTATTCTGCTCCTTTCTGACGGATTTATTTTCATGCTATACGGAAAAAAGTGAGCAGGACATCGATTATTGATCAGCTGCCGCTGGACTCCGTGGATTACTTTTAAGGGGGCGGCGCCAAACCGGAGACGCACGTGAGAAGTAAACGTACTCCCGAGAGGCATTAGTATTAATTTCCCGTTGATTCATTTGTGTTGTAATCCTGCTGGAAGGTGCGTTACTGCTGTGGAACATGAGGAAGTCTTCTACTTCAGGTGAGTGCAGTCTTCTATCGGTGGCATATCATTACAGTCATGGCAGCAGGAGACCTCAGTTTAACCTTGGAGAGGTCTAAATGACTTAAATGCTGACAAACAGACAGTCAGTGTCAGTCTGTCCTGAGAGCTGAGCGAGGAAAAGAGCTCTGTAGTCACATTTGCTGTATCCAAATAACTGCAATCAGGCCACGGGGATTTATGACACTCATATTTGAATAGTGTGATAAACAGATCGGAAAGCCGGTTGTCCTAGTTGTTTTCAGGTTAACTGTGGGCTGCCTGCCACTACTGGATGGATGGGTGTGTCATGGAGACCCATAAACTCCCCTGAAGATAACCAACAACATGGCAAGTTCCATCCAGTTCTCTCCAATCTTGATATGGCCCTGTTTCTAGATCCACACACCAGTGTTTCCATTCCTGGCACTCATGGCGGGGCGTAACAGGAGTCTGGTTTTGAGTCTAGGTGGGGAGAGTTGGACTGACAACTAAATAAACTGACAACTGCTCCAGAGGTGGAAAAACGCCCCTAGCTTCAGCCGGGACAATGCAAACAAACATAAAACCCACAGTACAGTTATATACCAACACTGTGAGATACACTTCACAAGATGTTTTTCACTTCACTGCAGTTGTTTGGCCTGTTTCTATTCAACCGTTTGCAATGGACTGGAGGCGAATCCAAAAAAAAGCTGATAGTAATCATATATCAACCGTAAACCAGAGTAGTGGGTGAATTTATTATTCCAAAATATGAATCAGAGATTTTGTAGAAGGAACAAAATGATATCTATATATCTATATATGTTCTCTGCATTAACCTGACCTAAAGAAAAATAAACCGACCAACCCTTAGTCCTGATAGTGGACTTCTTTGATAGACTAGCTCTATAGAATGTATAGTTTCTTAACCTTTATTGCGATATTCGTCAATAACGATGCAATTGGTACAAATGTTTGGTTTAAATCCATTCAAATTATCAGTAGAATGTGAAGAAGTAAGAGTTTTGGTGGGGTGTTAAAGAGGTGACAGTGAGTTGCTGTAGTTGCGAAGAGCAACGACATGGTTGGTCAAAATCTTCAAAGCATGCAGTAAAATCCATTGAGCTTGGTTAACAGCTCGTTTGCCGTCTTCTACTACAAAGGCAGGACTGCAGCAGCAGTGCTAGAATTTAGTTTGTGTCATACATTCCTGGTTTACCGCTCCAATGTTGGTTCAATTGATGTTTTAATAATTTTGCTCGGTTTATTTCTGCTTGTAACCAGTATAACCAAATTATAGGGGCGTCAGAAAATATGAGTATACTCACAATATTATGTTTTGTGATTCTGTATCGATTCTCGAAAACACAGTATAGAGTATAAATATCTTGAGCCTTGCTTACAATATTGCAATAAATGAAAATATATTGAATCAAGATTGAATATCAAGATATCGTGTCGACTGTTGACTCGCCTCTTGACAAGAGCCAATGCGCCGCTCTATTGAATGAACACATCAAATTCATGGAAGGCCTTAACCCTGAACTCTTAAGGCTTCATCAAATTAAGAAGTAAACAGTGATGACAGCTTTGAGATTTAATGAACCAATAGGATAACTGTTTGGTTACGGTTGCCCATTGAGTAAATGATGCTCATATGCTTACATATGCTATATATGCTATAAGTCTGATCTGGTGGTCTAGTTTAGACCTATTCCAAGCTCAAAAGGCTTATCAAATGCCTCAAATTTATGGTTATTTTTTTAGGTGCCGTTTTGCTGTGTTTGTATTAGAAAGATTAGCTGATTAACCAGACAAATACATATATGTTTGACCAACGCTTTTGGTTTACTTTTAACTTGAGTACCATTTTTGGTTTGTATGCACAAGGGCGTTCCAGTAGCCCTACCTTGTGTTATAGAAGTCCAGATTTTCTGAAGTTGACTCCCCTTCATTTTACCCAGAGCTGTTGATGAAGAGATGTAGCAGAGATGAAACTATCCTAAATGTACTTCAAATAATTCTTTGTCAATAGTCAAATTATTGAATAGCCAGTCAATAGTATATAATGTGTACATGTTGGTATTTATCCAAAGAAATGGCTAGAATATATAACCAAGCATACTTGTTTGCCAAAGCCAAAGCTACCGAGTACACATATGACCTTCATGACCCCTAGAGTGGAGTCAGAAAGTCTGAGACCACATTGTAAATCTGATATTTTTTTATTTAAACTGAAATATGAACTGAAATGAGAAAGTTCTATACAAAGTTTTGTGTTATTTCTAGGTCTCTATTTAAACTGAAGCAAATTTCATGTTAAAGTTTTTGTACATTTGGTTTTTAGCATTTTCCTTCCATAGAGACTTGAGTGTTCAGGTAACTCTCAGGTGGAATTGATCCTAATCAAAGGGCTTTTGCACAAACTTCTAGAGTCCATGCCAACTTGACCACATATTTGCTGGTAGTCTGTCCTGGACTTTAAGGAATGCTGCAGCATGAGTTTGTTAGTGTCAGAAATGTAAAATATATACAGACAGTTGGAAGAATAAAGACTAAACACCACCTGAAATAAAGAATAAAGAACAGAACAGTGTGATATAGGGAATACAAACAAATTGTCAAATTCATGTAAACATTTAAAGATTCCACTTTTAATACAAAAATAGAAGCATTTTCATCAGTGACCTCAGGCTTTCTAACCCCACTGTATGTTCGTTAACTTAATAGTAATTCATATATGTAACTACTTGTATGTGGAAAATGTAAGTAGCCTACATTACACTGCAGTCACATTTGTTATATAAGCTTGTGGTTTTTTGTAATTCACTAAAGCCTAAAACCTTCTTCAAATAAAACACAGTGCGGGTCGTGTCCATGACTTTAGGTTTGTTAGTTAATAGTTGATATCAGTCAGTTATCTGTCCAAAGTATTTGCCTTAAATTAGCATCAAAAAAATGGAATATATTCCATATATTCCAGTAGTGAATATGTTTGAGCCAAATCTTGTAGGGATGTAATGTATAGTATGTATCGTGAGCAGCCTTTTAGTTTTCGGCTACAGTGTTGGATTGGGACGCTGCAGAGCGTATATTATTTGAGTCATTTGTTTGAAATACAGTACTTCTATAGTGTTGCATGCTCTAATAAGCATAAAGTAGAAACACTAACGTATTAATCAGATAATTAATTAATTGTGTAGCTCTTGTGAAATATTTCCAAGTGTCGATTAAACAATACCAGATTTTCAATGTGGTCCCAGACTTTTGGACTCCAGTGTAGGGGTCATGAGGCGGCACGGTGGCGCACTGGTTAGCACTGTGGCCTCACAGTAAGATGATCTGGGTTGGATTCCCGGTCCGGGCCGTTCTGTGTGGAGTGTGCATGGTCTCCCTGTACTTGAGTGGGTTTCCTCCGGGTACTTCGGTTTCGGAGTGTGTTTTGTCCCAAGCCCGGGTACGTGGCGAGGGTTGTGTCAGGAAGGGCATCCGACCTAAAACACTTTGCCAAATCTAGCCTACGAGTTGACTTGCTGTGGCGACCCCTGTAGAAGAGAAAAGGCCAGAAGTTGTGTTTGTGTGTTGTTTGTGTGTCATGAAGGTCATATGCTTAGCTAGCAGTATGTAAGCCTTTTTGTTAATGTACTAACTGCATAGACTGCAAACAAGCACACTTGTATGGCTACACTCAACAACTCAAGCAACCTGATGTTTAACAAAGTGAGCTGTAGCTCACTCTAGCGCTGTGTCTCATGATTAAATATTTCTGTGAATGTATACCAACATATACACATGAGCAGAGGTTCAGTCTTGGGTTGACTGTTGACTGGCTCATCACTCTGAGAGTCAAAAAGCCTGGATTTCCATCACGTCATTGTGATCTGCAGCTCTATAAGAATATATTCAGGTTTCGATGGAAAAATAGCAGATTTACAGTGTGGTCTCAGACTTTTGGTCTCCACTGTAGGGATCATGAAGGTCATAGCTAGCACTTTTTAATTGTTGTTAATGGACTAACTGCATTGGCTGACTGTTAGCAAACAAGCAACCTAGGGTCTGTCTCAAATCCTAGTAAGCTCCTACATAGGCAGCATTTTACTTCATAGTATGCGCTCCCAACATGTAGACTGTCCCAATACTTATACACCTTAAACATGCTGACTACTGAGAAACCTTATTTAGACCTGATTTTAAAGAAGCATGAACGCTTCCTCAGCCACTAAGACAATCCCATGATGCAACACAGGCTAATCTACGAGCAGTGAAGTGGTTTTAAAATGTGAGTTATTTTGATTCTCTCTGGAGTTTTAATGTGTTTCTGGTCATATAATCACACAAAACAGTATTTTATTATCAACTCTGTAACGAGTCCTTCACCATTTACACTTTTATACTCGAGCCATTAGCATTTATGCTAGCAGATTTTTAAGCCTTGGGCTATTGTTTTGGATGCCGGCTGGTAGCTTAGCAACCAGCTAAACCACCGGTCCTGTGCTGCAGTGGGCGAGAACAAGCCGTGACGCAGTCTCTCTCTAACTAGAGCGTCTCAGTAATCTGTTTTATGAGGAGAGATGAGGAGAGAACACTGATACTTACACAGCTGCTACCTAGACAGCCTACTTAGACACTCACTAGGGTTTGAGACAGACCCCTTGTGTGTATACACTTAGAACACAGAAGCAGCGTGATGGTTAATAAAAGTGAGCTGTATTCCACTTTAGCGCTGTGTCACATGGTTAAATATTCTTAAATATCAACATAAAGGATGTGTCTCAAATCCTAGTGAGCTCCTACATAGGCAGCATTTTACATCATAGTATGCGCTCCCGACATGTAGACTGTCCCAATTCTTACATACCTTAAACATACTGTCTACTGAGGAACCTTATTTAGACCTGATTTGAGGAAAGCATTGAACGCTTCCTCAGCTGCTAAGACAATCCCATGATTTAACACAGGCAGAACTTTTTTCCCAACATGGCGGACAAAAGCAGAGCTACTAACAGAGAAGTCAACTTCAAATGATAGTTATTTTGATTCTCTCTGGCGTTTCAATGTGTTTCTTGTCATATAATCACACAAAACAGTATTTTATTCAAGATTCAAGAGTTTTATTGTCATATGTACAGCAGAACATACAGTTACACTGTACAATGAAATTCTTACTTTGCTGTTCCTCCATTTACCAATAGATAAAGATAACACAAAAAGAAATAATAAAAATAACTAGAGCGTCTCAGTAATCTGTTTTATGAGGAGAGATGAGGAGAGAACGCTGCTACTTAAACAGCTGCCTACCTAGACAGCCTACTTAGACACTCACTAGGTTTTGAGACAGGCCCATACAGATATGCAGGGGTTCAGTCTTGAGTCGACTCTTGACTGGCCAATGAGTCCGGGATTTCCATCATATCACTGTGATCTGTTGCTCAAAGCCACATTTCCAGCCACTTGTTTCTGCAGCCCTGATAGAAAATGTGTCGGGAATCTCAGGAAAAAGTCGAGTCGAGGCACTGAATACACTTGTGTTGTATTGACTGTAGTGAATTTTGCACCACCATTGTTTTGTAACGGCCAGTGACCAACGTGGTTGTGCGGAGGCCCCTTTTGCCCAATCATACCGCCAACGCTGCTCTATATAGAGCGTCTTAGGGAAAAACCACCTCGCTGGCCACCTCACCTTCAACAGAGACTTCAGCATACCTTCGACTGCAGCACCACCAGACTGCCTCTTTGTTGTGGTCTTTTGTATACTAACGTTCTACTTCCTTTCTCACAGCTTAGCAGCTCGGATTGACTATTCACTGCGGGGCGGTTACGCCGCGGCCTCGCGTTAAGAAGAACGCCGTGTTTTTGTCCTCTGTAATCTGCTCGGCTTTATAACCCCTCTCCAAACGCTGTGTACACAATGATTTGAGTGGAATGTACGAGCTGCCAAAGTCACTGTCACACACACCCCGCTGCACTCACACACACATGTTGGATCATGTAGTGTTTCTCTCTCTCTCCCTCTCTCTCTCTCTTTCTTTCTTTCTTTCCTTCTCTGGCAGCATGCTCTGCCCTGTGTGTGCGTAGACACTGATCTCATTCAGAGAATATTCCTCAAATTCAGCTCAGGAAGGAAGAGTCTAGCACACACACTGACTCAGTGCACTGCTTAAAGCAATGGCCAAACTGTAATGTACCCAGTTTACACCCCCACCCGCCTTCCCTCCCCGCCCCACACGCACAGTTGATCAGCCAAGACTTGTTTGGTGCTGGAAGTTTAGCTTTTTTTTAGTTTTACATTGAAGCTGCAGGGCTAACGTAGCAAACATGGAAGCTTGTATTCAACCAGGTACACAACCATTAACTAAACAATAGCTTTAAACTTGTTGTTTGGAGGCTGAAAGACTTAATTAGTTATGTTTACTGGAATTCTGGCTGGTTAGTGTCTGAGATATGAGGTTAATATAGCTACCAAGTAATAGTAGCGTATATTCTACCCATTATGGTGGAACCAGATCACTCAAAGACACTCAAACCATTGAAGCTGATGCCAGAAAAGTATCTGTTTCTACTTTCTTTTTTCTTTAACAGTGTAATTTAACATTTATCTGAAATATAGAATGTGATATAATAGTTTGGATCAATTTTGTTACTTTTTTGCATTTATTTGGTGTAAAGAAGGAGATCAAACAGGTTTTCTGATGGTATAAATGATGGAATTTGAATGAATGTTCAGGGTCTAAAGTTTGCTTCTTTATTCGGCGCCATGAGCCTGATGTACAGTGGTGGTCTGACGTCTTGTGTTAATGTATGTTGGTAAGATGGTGGATGTAGTGTGTCCGTGGTTGTGTGGATACTAAACACTCACTAACTGAAAGAGCTTGAGCAGTGGCCAGTGGGTCCAGTCTAGTATGAACTCTCCAAGTTGGCGATTGTGGACGCAGCCATAGTGTAGCATGTCTAGCCTAAGTCAGACCTGTGCCTCAAACTGTAGAGGCTGATGCCAGAAAAGAAAAGTATCAGTTTCTACTTTCTATTTTCTGTTAACAGTGTAATTTTTCATTTATCTGAAATAAAGAATGTGATATAATAGTTCTGATCAATTTTGTTACTTTTTTGCATTTATTTGGTGTAAAGAAGGAGATCAAACAGTTTTAGCAAGTACCTGGCTGTTATGGTTACTGGTTAAATTGGAATTTTGGTGGGTTGGTATAAATAATGGAATTTGAATTAATGTTTGATGTCTGAAGTTTGCTTCTTTATTTGAAGCCATGAGACTAACATAGATAACAAGTAGTGGAAACTTACAGGCTGTGTATGTGAAAGTTCCTCGGGTGACCTCCTGAATCGGCTGATGTTTAGAAGTAAGCAACCGTAGCACACTAGAGTTGTGGAGACGTTTGAAGCTGAGGAAGAAAAACGATGGAAAGCTGAGAGTTTCTGGTTGGTCTTCTTCAAGCTACTGCTTGATACCGGAGTATGGATTTAGGATACATGGCAAAAAAGCTGGAAAGAGCTTCAGGAGGTATCTAAAATAACGTCTGAATGGAGCTTTTAATGAATAGCAACACGTTTCCAGTGGTGGTCTGATGTCTTGTGTTAACGTATGTTTGTAAGATGGTGGACATAGCGCGTCCATGGTTGTTTGAATACTAAACACTCGCTAACTGGTCCAGTGGGTCCAGTCTAGTATGAACTCTCCAAGTTGGAGATTCTGGACGCAGCCATGGAATTTGAATGTCCGGTCTAAAGTTTGCTTTTTTATTTTTAACCATGAGAGGCTGTGTATGTGAAAATTCCCCGGGTGACCTCCTAAATTGGGAGATGTTATGAAGTAAGCGACTGCAGCACACTGTGTTATCCCATGATTTATCTGGAGCCGTGAAGACATTTAAAGCTGAGGAAGAAAAACGATGGAAAGCTGGAAGTTCTGGTTGGTCCTTCTCCAAGCTTGTGCTTGATACATGGCAAAAAAGCAGGAAAGGGCCACAGAAAGTATCTAAAATAACGTCTAAATGGAGCTTTTAATGAGTAGCAAGACGTTTACAGTGGTGGTCTGACGTCTTGTGTTAACATATGTTGGTAAGATGGTGGATGTAGTAGGTCTGAGGTTGTGTCAACTGCTTTACCGGTGCCAGCAGTCACCAGTGGGTCCAATTTGGTATGAACTGTCGATGAGTTGGCGACTCTGGACGCAGCACTAGTCTAGCATGGTGGAGACTGCATGTCTAGGTCGGACGCGTGCCTCAAACCGTTGAAGCTGAAGCCAAAAAAAATAGTTATTGCTTCTTTTTCAGCTACTGTTGTTACATTTTTTAATGGGGACAAGCAATGGAGATGCTGAAAAGTACTAATAGGTAGCCTTTATTAATTTCTATAATCATGTACAAGAGTTCAATGTATGCACCCATCAAGAGAAGAGAAGACGCAGGACTCGGGAGGTCATGCTGCTGCAGTTTTGTAGATGTTTAGCTGATAAAATAGCTAACACCCCATAACACCGGGCTGCAGAGTAGGGCTGTCGCAATAACCGCAATATTGTAATAATAAAATAACTAGAATTGCAAGCAGCCGTCACACAGAGATGTTCGTAAGCCACTTCGCTGCGTCTGCAGTGGATGTTAATTGTTATTTAAAAACGCAGACTGTTCGCATCCACTGCTGCCTGTTGAGTGTTTTTTTTTTAATGGAAACAATGGCGGCCAGTTTGGGAGCATTTCAGCTTTCAACCGAATAAAAAGGGAGAACCAATCAAAGTAGACGAGGTGATATGCAAAATCTGTGCCCGAAAGGTTGCTATGAAACGGGCGAATACATCGAATTTGAGATCCCATCTAGCTACCCATCATCCAGATATCGAAGCCCAACTGCCCCCACCAGCACCAAGCTATGGAGCAGCCTCAAAAGAAACAGCTCAGGTTGGTTCCAGCCCACAGTTAGGGGTGGCTGAATGCTTTAATTGCACGAGGTTCCAAATACAGTCGTGAAAGTAACAGACATAAACGTCTAACGTCTGCCATAACGCAGTATCTTGTTGAGGAGATGGTTCCATTTAGCAAAGTCGAGAAACCGGCATTCAAGTCTATGCTTGAGAAATTTGACAAGCAGTACGAGTTGCCTGGTAAGATCTATTTTTCTGAAAAAACACAGTAAAGAAATTTTATTACTAAAGGAAGGGTTTCATTTTCCTTCTTATTTTTCTAAACGAATTCTGGTCTCATGCTCTGAGGGCTTTGCACAGCGTACATCAATCCTAGGCTATAAGCTAGACCTTTTTCCATGAAAGAGTGAAGGAGCGTTCTTATTGAGCTTCATTAGCCTCATGTGTTCTACATTTAACAATAAAGGACTGTGTAATTCGTCCTACAACTGGGTCGTCTTTGTTATAAAAATATAATATTTCTAACAATTACAGTAAAACATGTACCTGTGCGATGAGTACCTCACCTTACTAAAGCTCCTGTGGCTGAATGCAGTCAAATCCCTCACAGCAGTGTTCCAACATCTAATGCAAACTTCTGAAATCATGCAGTTGACATCACGGCCATATCAGAAACGCTAAATTTCTCTACTACAAAAAAAGGAATGGGGTTTCAAAGTAGTAGCTATCACGGCCTACGGTACTCGTGACAGACCCAATATATTCTGTCCTATTTCGTCCTTCAATTACTGTCACGGGACTCTCTGAGTTACGAGGTTGTTAACGTCGCTGCATCCATGCCTATAGCAAGCTACAGCTCCTGAGCGCTGAAATAACATGGCAGCTACTCTAAATGTTCTCTTTTACTGCTGCGGCAATTTAACTACCGTACATGATCAAGCTTGCTGGCTTGTTTAGGATATTTTATGTGTATCTTGTCCCTAATTGCCTCACAATTCACAGAATTCAGAGACTTCCAGAGGAGAATGTATGTAATTCATCAAGCTAGCAGTGCTTTCTGAAAATCCCATTCATTTCTACTGGAGAGAAATTGGGCCCATAGTTTCTAATATAGGTGACGCTAACCAAAAACAGACTTCAGTGGTTTTTGTAGATGCTAAATGAAAATATGAAAGTGTGCACCAGTTTCTCTGTAGGAGTATAACTTGGAGATGTTTGCTTGAAGGTTTCAAGGTGTTCGTTCAGGAACACCACTGACTCAGCAGGAAATGAATAACAATGGATGAATGGATGTTTTGTTAATCTGTATGGCGTATTAAGTGGAGGGTGACCTGCGTGTAGAGAGAGTGAATGAGCTGTGATTGGGCCTTTATCTTCTACTGACCACCTCATTGCTGCAGATGGTTTTACAGTATGTTTACTACACTCCGTTCAGTGAATGTACTAGTTTACACGGGGGTCTTATTGGGACGGTATTGGCCCCACTGCACAAAAACGATATATCGTTGATGATAAGCTTTACACTGGAGCATGAATTATACATTATATAAACTATTTATCTTCAAGGCCCATATATGATCCCTTTACTGATGAAAACCAGTACGTCTGTATTGTAACAGTGTAACAGTCACTGCCCACATACTTCCATGAGCCTTTACTTTGGCATGGATGTTAAGGGTTACGTCCACTAGGGGGCAGTATTCACGCTATTTTCCATGACAACACTGGGGCAGCCATCTTTGTTTACTTTGTGTTAGAACTTCCGGTGCGCCCACGAATACGTTAATACTAATTACAAGCAAAACGACAGTAAACATATAAAATGACTAGCAGAACATGTTCAGTTAGAGGGAGTCAGTGATTGGAAGAAGAGGAGAACTTGTCTTGAACAACAGAGTTACGAACACAGCACATAAAGATCAGAGTGTTGGGGGGCCGCCTTCCAAAGAAGAGGACCTGCGTCTCTGACTGAAGCTCTAAATTTAAAACCTCCACCCAAACCTCCGTATGTCTGCTCTTACCATTCTGTGGAGGAGAACCAGCACCAGAGCTTCCTTATCCAGAGAAATGTCTCGCTTATGAAGCTCTGAGGAAGCAGACGTGTCGGGTGCTGGTGAGTCTATCAGTTCAGTAACTGTTTTCTGATCAGTGTCCACCGCGCTAGGCTATCTGGACTGTAACTAACACCCACGCAGAGTGGCTCGGGCAGCTGGCTGGACTTGGGTTTAACCGGCTTTCAGAAATATAAACTCACCGTCTGTGTGTAGGAGGACACGCCCACCTTCCCACTGTGCAGGTACTGATACGCTTCAGTACTTTTATAGTTTTTCATTACTGAACCGTCTACACCTTCCGAGAGTACAGAGTAATTAAACATGTCTCCATAAGTAACCTCAGACCACCTTCTCATATCACCCACCCACTGTGGTATTAACCTCAGACCACCTTCTCATATCACCCACCCACTGTGTTATTAACCTCAGACCACCTTCTCATATCACCCACCCGCTGTGTTACTAACCTGGGAGGAGACAGTGTTGTCCCATTAGAACTTCTTACTGTCTCTCTGGTGTCCTCTCATGTAACTGTATTCATTTTGGTTAGCTGAGCGGAAGTTCTAACACATGTGGCGAAATTCGGTGAATAGAGTCAACCGTTTCTGACACCAAAACAAATATGGCGACGATAGGAGAGTTTGGGCGTGCTTACTTGATCAGTAGGTCCTAGATTGGAGTCAGTACGTACTGCTTGAGCGGTAGAGTAGTCGGCAGGGTCAGTACGAGAGTATCCTTGTCATTTTACCAACATCAAACCACCAGCGTAAAAGTCCCACCATTCTTCCGTAGCGGCAGTTCACCAGCAGTAGCTACATACCCGCAGCCGACGTTCCGATTTCCGGCGCTTTTATGTCCTCCGCTCCAGATGAATCATGGGATAGCACAGTGTGCTGCGGTCGCCTACTTAAAAATGACTCCTGATTCAACCGGGATACTCAATGAATACTGAGTATTCAGACATACTAGCTGTGTTCGCCTACTGATATGCCATGTCTCCTTTGAGCTGTTGGCTACACTGTCCCCGCTGCTCCGTCGCTGTATCTGTAAGCTTTCAGAGAATGTACAAATGGATGCAGAAGGATTTGTTTGCATACATTAACGTTGAGCATAAATGAGCTGTGACGGTACACGTCCAGCTGTAGCTTCACCTCACTGCGTCCTGTTCATTTCAGTTTATAGTTCTGCAGCATCGCGCAGCGCATGTTGATTAGCAGTAGAGGTGGAAGGATCAATCGGCATCGGTATCGGGCAATTTTTAATCAAAATACGTGATCGTGATCGACCAATATATCTCCAATTTAGCCAATCCCGAGAGCTGATCGATGGCGTTAAACAAATGAGCCTAATTTCTGTATTTACAGCTAGGGTTTCATCCAGGAAGAGGAGCAGCGGCCTCGCAAGAACAGTTTACAGCATTCACTGCATGTACATCTGGCAGTTTGTTACCGTATGTAACATCAGCGTCTCTTGCGGGAACCAAGACAAAGACATTTAACATACTAATCTGATACACACTTCAGAGACACCACACAGCTGAACACAGTGAGTATCAGCAAACAGCAGAGCTAGCACGCTCAGCTAGCACAAAACAAATAACCCAGAACACCATACAGACCAGATCTGACCGGTACGAACAGAACAGACTGGATCCACGCTCTGCTGTTCCTAGTAGAGATACTTTTCAGATGTGGCTCTTCTGGAGCTGTACCAAGCTGTTTACTCCCACATAGACCAACTTCTAATTTAGTTACAAATATTATACTGTTTCATATGAGCTCGTTAAAAATGGTAATAAACCAGTTTAGACCATGTTTCATGACTTGCTTGCGCTAATAATATCTAGCCCTGCCCCGCCCTCGAGTCGCCCTCAAAAGCTCTGATCGGTTAGTCCATCTCTAGTTAGCAGCACTGCTTTAGTTACTGAAGTTAACAAGCGAGTGGAAAGAATTCAAAGCTGCAGTGACTGAATGGTCCATATGGTCTCCAGAAGTCGTAAAAGTCGTAAACAACGGCACATACTAACAATAATAGCACAGTCTGAGGAGAGTGAGAGATGATTTAGGCATACAGTTAGCACCATGCTAATTGGTGGACCATGGATTTGTATTATTATTTACTGTTTCACTGCATTCTGATCAAAACTGCATGTCATAAAAACGTTAAATTATTGAAATCAGTGTTAAGAAATGGATTAAGAGTTACAGAGAAAATGAGCCCCCTAACAACCACCTGGAGGACGGGCAAAACTGTCCCCATCAGAGAACATCAAACTCCTCATAACATCAACAGCTGTTTCTGTCCACACACTGTGAGAAGACACATCAGCGCTATGGGTTCATAAGGATGTGTAGATGTTCAAGAAGCTCCTCGTTGAGGAAAGGAGATACAGTCACACAACAGCGAACGAATGCGGCCGCCGCACAGCATTTAGCCAATCAGGCTACAGCTCTGTCTCTTCTCCCAATTCATGACAGTTTTAGATGTTGGAAGTATCTGGTTCAGTACAACGCTGTGAAGAAAGTGAGGAAAGTTGACTGGGTTTGAGCGGGATGGCAAAATTGAAATCATATGGAGCTCATAGGTTACTCAATGTGTGCATGAGCCAACAGCAAATCAGATTGTTTACTGCCCCAGAAACGTTCAGTTCACTTCCCTCATTTCCATAAGGTTATAGAAAAGCCCACCAGCCGCGAGCAGAGAGATATGGCGTGGTGGAAAATGTGCAAGTGGACACGTACTGTGATGTAATGCTTATTGTTTTGGGAACAGAACACAGTTATTCTTTTACGAAATCTTTTCAGTTGGAGCCGTTTCGTGGTGTAGCTGCAGACTATGTAGAAGAGCTTCTAACAGTAGAACATAAAGAACAGAACACACACGTCAACCGGTTACTTCATATAAGCTAACATCCCTCCATCCATCATCTTCCGCTTTATCCCGCTAGTCGGGGTCAAGGGGGAGCTGGAGCCAAACCCAGCGTCATTGGGCGAAGGCGGGTACACCATAGACAGGTTGCCAGTCCATCGAACGACCAATACATACTCACACCTATGGGTAGTTTCGAGTGACCAATCAACCTAACATGCATGTGTTTGGACTGTGGGAGGAAACTGGAGTACCCAGAGGAACCCACTCAAGCACGGGGAGAACATACACACTCCACACAGAACCACCCAGACCAGGAATCCAACCCAGATCATCTTACTGTGAGACAGTGCTGACCACTACACCACCATACTGACCACTACACCACCATACTAACCACTACACCACCATACTGACCACTACACCACCATACTAACCACCACACCACCGTACTAACCACTACACCACCATACTAACCACTACACCACCGTACTAACCACTACATCACCATACTAACCACTACACCACCATACTAACCACTACACCACCGTACTAACCACTACACCACCATACTAACCACTACACCACCATAATAACCACTACACCACCATACTAACCACTACACCACCATACTAACCACTACACCACTATACTAACCACTACACCACCATACTAACCACTACACCACCATACTAACCACTACACCACCGTACTAACTACTACACCACCGTACTAACCACTACACCACCATACTAACCACTACACCACCATACTAACCACTACACCACCGTACTAACCACTACACCACTATACTAACCACTACACCACCATACTAACCACTACACCACCATACTAACCACTACACCACTATACTAACCACTACACCACCATACTAACCACTACACCACCATACTAACCACTACACCACCGTACTAACCACTACACAACCATACTGACCACTACACCACCGTACTAACCACTACACCACCATACTGACCACTACACCACCATACTAACCACTACACCACCGTACTAAACACTACACAACCATACTGACCACTACACCACCGTACTAACCACTACACCACCATACTGACCACTACACCACCATACTAACCACTACACCACCGTACTAACCACTACACCACCGTACTAACCACTACACCACCATACTAACCACTACACCACCATACTAACCACTACACCACCTACTAACCACTACACCACCGTACTAACCACTACACCACCGTACTAACCACTACACCACCGTACTAACCACTACACTCTATTAGACACTTCTACTACTTGCTGGTCCACCTCATAGATGAAATAGTAGAAGCAGTTCGTGTTCTCTAGTCCTTCATCAGTGCTGACAGGACGCTGCCCACAGGACACTGTTGCCTGGATGTTGCTGGTTGGTGGACTATTCTCAGTCCAGCAGTGACACTGAGGTGTTTAAAACTCCAGCAGCACTGCTGTGTCTGATCCACTCACACCAGCACAACACACACTAACAACACCACTGCCGTGCTGAGAATGGTGTTTCGGCTAGCATTATTTTGGGAGAGCGGCCGGTCAGTAGAAGTGAGAGTAAAGTAGAGCCGTGCACATTCCTGCCGCCTGCCCACACAGATGCATCCAGGATGAATGTGTGATGATGTTCCTCCTTCCATGAAGCTCCTGCACGGCTGTGGTTTTCATTACTCTGGGCTGTGTGTTTTCCACCATACCGAGTTTAGGCTGGTGCTCAGAACAGATGGTTCTCTCTCCGCTCTCTCTCATATTCCTAGCCTCTCTCTACCAATCTCTCTCTCCGTCTCGCTCTCCATTTCTCCACCCTCGGTATTTCTCCGAGAGCAGATTGTGGGTTTCTAATTATTATGTTTGGTCAGGAATGCGGCCCCTCACCTTTCAGGAGCGTTAGCCGTGTTAGCATTCTTAGCACGGTTGGTGGTGACAAGGCACCCACGGTAAACATTACCTCCGCTCACGCCGATGAGTCACGGCCTGAGGCGTGATCTGGACCATGAAGCCTACGTCATCTGGGTGCACGGCTTTACATATATTCAGATTCAGTGTGATTTTTGATTTGGGTGCTAATGTTGGGTCTGATTTCTGATACTGATTGCGTGTAAAAAGTCTGGATCTAAAAGTCCACCAACTTTGGGAATGAATAGTACCTGCTCTGTGGTGGTCCTGTGGGGGTCCTGACCATTAAAGAACAGAGTAAAAGGGGATAAACAGTGTATGCAGAGAATCAGATGGACTACAGTCTGTAAGTATAGAACTACAACGTGCTCCTATGTGGTAAATAAACAGTGTGTGATATAGGGTAGTGGTTTTAATGTTCTGGCTGATTAATCTTTGAATCTAGTTCACACACAGAGACCTAGTTTCAAGCGTCAGAAGCTTTAGACATTGGTCACTCTGGAGGAAGTTCTGAACTTTCAGTAGACGAGCTGGATCTTATCTTTTTTGCCTGACCCGGCCGCAGAGATAGTCATATGTAGGCACACGCAAACATTCTGGCCGCTCTCCAAAGCGGAGGCCGTGTCATTATCTGCCGTCCATCATGTTATCACTGTCATTTCCCTCTGCGGAGTGAATCATGAGCACTCTGAAGCGGCGGCCTGACTCATACCGTGTATAACGCATTAACCTGCGGATAATGACAGGGGATACGAGGCCTGCGTCACTCCAGGACATTCCTGTTAGTACTAGATTTTAGTGCTCTAGCCACTTAAAGACAGCACTGAAACATTTCTCCTCTCGTTAAACACAGTTTATTCAAGACCCAACAGCTGAGACAGCGACGGTTCCAAGCCCAGTCCTGGAGGCTCCTGACATTTCTTTCTTCCTTCAATCTAACAAGACGTATTCCGCTCATAAACCTACAACAGTGAACACTTATTTCCAAAGAAAAGTATTACAGTACCAATGAAACCTGCTCCCCTGGCCTGACAGCATGCTGCTTTTATTTATCTCATTAAACTGTTAAGGCTACTGTAGGCCGTACTGGCTTACTCACCGACTGTTTCCAGGCTATTGCTAAAGCTTTAGCCTCGTGCTAAGAAAAGACGCATCCGACCCTTCCTCTCTCAGGAGGCCCCCCAGGTGCTCGTCCAGTCTCTTGTCATTTCAAGGCTCGACTACTGCAACTCGCTCCTGGCTGGTCTTCCTCTGCAGAACATCAGGCCCTTACAACTGATCCAGAATGCAGCAGCACAGCTCGACTTCAATCTTCCCAAGTTCACTCATCTCACTCCACTGCTGCGCTCCCTTCACTGGCTCCCTGTAGCCGCTCGCATTCAGTTTAAAGTTCTGATGC